>OZ038484.1:64643462-64940962 GCA_964036315.1 Acanthosepion esculentum | reverse complement strand
TTTTGTCTGTATGTATGTTAAACTTTATCAAAAATTCATTTTGAAAGAAAGATAATTCAAAGACTAGTTTGAAATTGATCAAAAAGGTAATTAAGTTGTATAATATTCAGTCTTCTTAAGATTTTTAATATACAAGAATACCTGATAAAAGATGAAATATATACAAAAAAAAAAAAAAAAAAAAAAAAAAATTTAATGCAAAAATCTTTTACACAAATTATCCAAACCAATGATTTAAACAATATTTACTAAATGTTTATATTAAATGTATGTATAGAAGAGAGTTAAGTTATTAAGCTTATTTAAAAAAAAAATTAAAAAAAAAAAAAAAAAGAAAAGAAAAAAGATCAATTCACCCCAATTTTTTTTTCTTGTATATTTTAGCTAAAGCTATAAAATTATATAAGTGTAACAATATGATTTCTCACACATCTTTAGAAGATAAGGGAGATAAAAGGAAAGAATTTAAGTCCACTCAGCTATTGGAGTTTTGTAGGAATTTTGTGCCCAGTCCATCTTGAGTGAATTTAGGGGTTAGTGTTTCAGGATTCATGTCTCCAGTTCACCTTTGAATTGGGGAAACAAAAATTTTATAAATGATTTTAGATAGTTATAATAGTCCTTTGAAGATTAGACCACCCATATAGCTTTGGGGTAGTCCCAAATCTTCCAGAAAGACAAGTGGATGGATGGGGTGGGACCCCAGGATTATCCATATAAACAGAGAGAAGCAAGAAGTCGGGGGAAAGTGGGTCCAGCCATGAGAGAAATAGGTAGGTGACCAGAGGAGTTGGAGCTGCTTGGCAGCCACTGACAGAGGGACCGGTAGTGAGGAATCAGGAGTTGTCGAGGCCAGTGAAGTTAGGAAGATAGCAGCCCACCTCTCATAGCTGAAGGAATGCTCCCACATTTAAGTGAGAAATCATATTGTTGCTACTTCTCAACCAGAGAGTCTTGAAAAACAATTGTCTCCATTTTTAATGTTGAAAGTGATCACGGCTGAGAAGACAAACCTGTGCACATCGTGAGTTGGGTGTATATGCAAATACACTCAACCTTGGATGTCATCACAGGTTCAGTGAGCGATGAACGATCGGAGAATGTTGTCACAATTTTGCCATGAATGGCATCACATAAGTAAACTTTTATAGTAAAGAAAAAAAAAAAAAAAAATCAGTGTAAATTTGATGATTGTTAAACTAGGATTCTCTTTAAAACATTAATAGTGTAATGGTTATCAGTGCAGAAATGGAAATTGGTATGTTGAATTCAAATTCCAATCAATTCTGTTTTGTTCACTTTGAACTAATACTCTTGGAAAAGGAAAAATCTTCTTTCTGCTATGGGTTAAATAGCAGGGCAGACTGGGTTTACTTGCTTTGGGTGGCAACCAATCTAGAAGGAAAACTGGATTCAAACCCAAGGAGAGCTTTTTGGAGACTGCATGTTACACTGTGCATGGCAGGAGATCCCAGTCTGCCCTGCTATTTTACCCATAGCTGGAGGAAGATAAATTCATTTTTTTCAAAGAGTATTAGAGCAAAGTGAATGAGAAGGAATTGAGTGGAAGTCGAACTCAACATGTCAATCTAGGAGAAAGAAAACTGAAATCTTGAAGACCTGATAGATTTTATATAAATATATGAAAAAAAATAGTTTAAAGAAAGTTTCAGCTTAAATTATGAAGATTAAAATAGTATTCTCTATATTCCCTCAAAAACATTATTGTGTGGAAAAAAACAAAACAAAACTCCAAAAAACATTAATATTGGAAAAAAAGGAAAGAAAAAAAAAACAATGTAAAAAAAACAAAAAAAACAAAACAAAAAAACAAACAATGGCGCCCCCCCCCCCAAAAAAAACAAAACAAAAAAACCTTAATGTTGGAAAAAAGAAAAATTACGCCCATACCCAGAAATCAATGTAATTTAGCAATCCAATATATATTTATATTGATTTAAGAAGCAATATTGTGTTACTGTTTATATTCTCAAAATAACAAAAATCATCAAGAATTAAAGTCCAATAGAAATAAATTGTCATATTTAAATGCAGAACATTCATGCTTAAAAGTATTTATATTTGACTGAATATACAAATTTATAAGATGAAATAACTGAGAGCATTTTTATCATGGCTATTCAAATTCAAGATTTTACAATTTTTATCAAGATGAATATTATTAACAACACATTATTTTTATCAAGAATATATAACATTAGAATAAGACCACCCAACACAAATGACCATTTTTGACAAATATGAAAATTCTTTAACCAAATTATCTTTTTAAAAACTATTTTAGCAATAGCAAAGTCTGAATATGACGATTTTAAACTCTTCATAAAAATGGCAATGGTTTAAAAGAAAGAAAAGTCATCGACAGAATGCTAGCAACTTTAAATTTGCCTCTATACAAAATGTGGTCATTGTTCAGCATCTGTCTATATTTCTGAGATGAGGTATTATGTACACTATTTACATTATTCGGACTATTGTCCTTATCTTTGTTGCCATATTTATTACAACATTTCGGCTGTTGTACGCTCAGGCCTTCTTCAGGTGGTTGGAATGTCAAACTGAACCCTTTATTTTGCTCACTGGGGTAGACTGTTCTAGTTCCCATGTGCCATGTCTAATGGATGTCAGTTATCAGTTATCTCCTGTTAATTCCCCTCACCAGGTATTGAACTCACACTCTTTGGGCCCTGTCACTGGATCTAACTAATGCCTTTATCCACTGTGCCATGTGTCCTTAGGGACATCTGTGTATGAATTTCTGGGTATTATAAAGCTAGTGTCTTCAGCAACCATCTTTTTTATTAGTTCTCATATTACAATTTTGCTGTTATCATTGCATGTTTTTACCAGAGCTCATATTGCAATTTTTGTTATTATTGCTTTTCTCTGGCACTCCTTATTACTGGTTCCCATATTGTATTCATGAATACAATATGGGAACCAGTAATAAGGACCGATTGTTAGTTGCCAAGGCTCTGTGTGCCACCCTCTGAGTTGCTTCCTTGTAGATATAATTGAACCATTGATCAGAAAGTCTCCTTCATATGTCCGAAACTCTGCCCACTTCGTGGAAATAATCAAAGATGTTCCCATCCTATCCAACCAGATGGTGAGCTTGAACATGGTGAGTTTGTTCACCAAGGTACCCACGGAGGAGGCACTCTCAGTAGTCAGAGACAGATTGGCCTCGGACTCATCCCTAGAAGAACGGACCAGTATTCCAATAGATAATCTGATGGAGATGTTGACTTTCTGTACACAAACAACACACTTTGGAATGGGATCACACATATTTCGACAGGATGAATGCTTAGCAATGGGCTCACCATTTTTACCAGCAATGGCGAATATATACATGGAATACTTTGAGGAAATGGCATTAGAATCTATATCTCTAAAGCCAACGATATGGTTAAGGTTCGTAGATGACACCTTCATACTCTGGCCACACCAGGAAGACGTTCAGGTTCTACTGGACCATGTGAACTCAATAAGACCTTCGATACAGTTCACGATGGAGAAAGAGAGTAACAACACACTCCCATTCCTGGATGTTCTAATATCTCAAACAGAGTATGGGTTCAAGACATCAGTATACTGTAAACTGACATTCACCAGACAGCACCTCAATTTCAACTCCCACCATCCATACAGCATAAAGAAAGGGATCGTCCGCTGATTACAACACCAAGCAAAAGTCATAAGTGGTGACCCAGAGACATTAGATAAAGAATTGGTTAGTATAAGTAGTACCCTACAACATAACTACCCTGGGTACATAGCAGCAGCCCCAAAAAACTGGGATAGGCAGGTACAAGAGGAGAACAACAACACTCAGAAAACAGTCTGCCTGCCTTATGTGAAGGGGTTATCAGAGAAAATACAAAGGATCTGTGGTCCATATAACATCAGGACAATCTTCGAAAGCTGGACGACACTTTGAAGATATCTCCCCCGAGTAAGACCCCCCAATAGAGGAGAACATGACTAAAGACTGTGTGTATGCTATTCCGTGCAGCTGCAGAAAGAAATATAAAAGGGAGACAGGCCGCCCCCTTAAAGTAAGGCTTCAAGTACACCAGAAAGCTGTAACATGAGAAGTGGAAAAATCAGGCATGGCTGACCACATATGGAGAGAAAAGGGAGATTACCATCTGTGGGATCAGGTTGAGATCATAGACAAAGAACACCACTGGAAATTCATAAACTTAAGGAATCAGCATATGTGCTAGGCCACAAAAATCTCCTGAGCTGACCAAGCATAGAAATGAATACAATATGGGAACCAGTAATAAGGAGTGCCAGAGAAAAGTGATAATAACAAAAATTGCAATATGAGCTCTGGTAAAAACACACAATGATAATAGCAAAATTGCAATATGAGAACTGGTAAAAAACGGTTGAAGACATTAGATTTACAATAGCCAGAAAGTCATACACAGATGTAAATAGTGTGGTCATTGTTATATTAAAATTGTCATAACATATACAAGATGATATGACAGCCAACCATGAGATTACTTATGGTTGGCACTTTTTGTTATGACACCGACTATGAGTTATCTTGTGCCATCAAGGAGTTTATTCACAGTGATACTTTTAGTGTGAAAACAATGTTAAGACTTTAGTTGAAGCTATAAATCAACTCATAATAATTTTCTATTGCCTATGTTGGAGTTTGAAGTCAGATTTTGTCATTGACCTCTGATAGTCGGCATGTTAAATAACAAGACCAGGTTTATCTAATTCAAGCCACAACATGCATGTATGAACTGCATTATTTACACTGACCCATGGGCAAGCATAAACAAGTTTTGAAAGTTGGAATCAGTTGGTATCTTCAGTTCATCATCTGGCTCAATAGTAATATGAAAAAAAAAAAAAAATTTCTTGGATAGGTGTTGCAAGTAATATCCTTTTTGTAGCTATAGCTTTTAAAAGGTAAATCGCTAAACAACATGTTCAGATGACATGTGAATCATAAGCGAGGTTATTACAGGCGGCTCCTATTAATCTCAGTAGATGTAAAAAGCAGATTTAGAGATATAGAGAAAGGCTAATCATGCAAAACTGGATATGACCACTAAATAAAACTGAACCACTTAGTGTAACACACATAGAAAACAATTTATAATAAACAATAAGTAATGTACACATGTAGTTGGTATATGTACATGTCTGATTGGGGTGAATTATTTAAAAAAAAAAAAAAAAAAAAATGTACACACACAGTGTAAATATTATATTTTGGGATCTTACTAAAATGTACCAAGCACACGCATTACTAAAAGTTTCACAGCAATCATCCTATTGCCAGATGCTTGGTCTGAAAAGACATTGAGCAGTGTATTAAAGAAAAAAAAAAATATTCAACATTAACCTGTGTTTGGCTGAATTATATTTCAGTTGAATAATAATATATTTCTGAAATACTTACAATTAACAAGTTTCTCTTCTTTAGGCATATTAAAAAGTTTGTGAAATTTCCTGGTGGCAGCTTTGAATCTTTCTGTCTCATCATCAACTAAAAGTAAAAGAAATAAACATTTTTGACTTTGTAGCAACATAACTTTCTTGGATATTATAGAGGAAATTCTAAAATACAATAAAATAAAGATGTTAACATTATTAACCATAATTATATATTAACAATAGTGTAATTAGAAAAAAAAAAAAATTAAAAAAAAAAGAAGCTTTTGATGGTCTCATCACAAAACAAAACTATCAAATAGTCACATCAAATATGAAGCAAAAGTATCTGAAAGGTCAATGAAAGTTAAGAAAATTATAAAAGAAATTAACTAGACATCCACAAAAATGAGCATTATATTTAAAATGAAACCCAATAAAAACAAGGGTAAGTATATATTATCAACACCAATAAACTATTTGTATTTAAATTTTTATAGATCTATAAACAAACATCAAAAGAAGACATTTTATATGATAAAATAAAATTCATAGTAAATTTAAAAAAAAAAAGGGTAAAATTATAAAAATAGAATTTAAAAAAAAAAAATGTAATAATAGACAGTAACTTGGAATAGTTTTGTATTTACAAGGAAAGATTTTGTTGATTTACACAATATAGAATTAAAATATAAATTACATTAAACTTAACTGCAAATGAATTAAAAGAAATTGCTGTTAGAAAATCAATTGCTTCCTTTCAGCATGGCTGATGCTAACCTCCAGAAGAGAAACTCCTTGCACCTTCTTGGTCTCCACTGACATGAAGTGGAATGATTATATTGAATCAATTGTTAGGTCTGCTGCTAGGAAAGTTGGTTCACCGTGTCATGACATAATTTTTCCTCACCAGAATCCATTTTGCACATTTATAAATATATCATTTTTCCATGCATTGAATATTGCTGCCATATCTGGTTTGGTGCTTTGGCTATTATATATATATATATATATATATATATATATATAGATATATATATAGATATATAGATAGATAGACAGAGAGAGAGAGATAGATATTCTTGACAAAATCCAAAGATCTTGCCTTCAGTCACTCTTCAACTGCCATAACATGATTTTCCTGTCTTTTCTATAAATATCTTCATGGCAATTTTTCTAGTGAGCTTTCTTCTTTAGTACTTCCAATACATGAATTTAAGTGTATTACTAGATTGGAAATTAGGTCGCATCGTTTACTGTTGAAATAGACAAATGTAACTATAAGTTTTATTCTAATAGTTTCTTTGCTTGCACTTCATGCCTGTGAAACACTTCCAGTTTCTGGCTTTCTTTCAAACTACAATCTTCAAAAATTTAAATGCAACATCAATCACCATCTTCTATGTTTTTGAATACTGTTCTTTTATTGTTTTTTTTATCACAAATGTTTTCTTATTTCTCAGTAACCACTTGTATCTTGGTGATATTGACAACTTGCTTAGGGTGAAAGGATTAAAAAAAACAAAAAACAAAAACAAACATTTTTTTAAATTCTTAATTTTTTTTCTTAACAGATAGCAATTAATTTTATTGACAATATTAAATGACTTAGAGACAATGAAATATAAAGAATAAGTCAGAGACCAACCATCTTTAGAGGTTTCTCGATTTGCTAAGATACTTTCAACTTTGCATTTCACAAATTCTGTTGCATCTTCTTCACTTTCAAATGCACCTAAAATAAAAATCATTAATGATTATTTGAATGCTTAAAGGGGAAAAAAAAAAGAAAAAAGATTGTTAATTACAAATATCTTATAAAGTATACCATTAGACATGGAGCAAAATGAGAACAATCTATTTTGTAGGTTAAATAAAGGGCTAAGTTCTAAATTCCCTGAAGGTTATCCACATCAATAGAATTCTGAAGAAGGCTGGAGGGCACAATTGCTGAAACACTGTGATAATAACAAAAATAAGCACAATAATCTGAACATAAATAAGACTTAATTCATTTATCATTTTCAAATGCACCTAGAGTAAAAATCATTAACAATTATTTGAATTTAAGCGCAAAGTCTCATCATTTTACAGCTGAAATGGCTGCTAGATGTAACCCTAACTTCTACACTAACAGTTTCTTCTATCACACTTTTCGCTTGTGGAATTCTTATGGTTTCTTGCTTTCTAGTCAAGTTTGATTTTCAAAAGTTTAAAAGCAATGCTGATTGTTATCTTCTATTTTCTTAATTCTTGTTCTTTTATTGAACTCTCCTCTTAATAGTAACTAACACTCAGTAACCTCTTGCGTCTTATTGGCTTTGCCTTACTTGGGGTTAAATGATTAAAATCATATATAAGAAACTTACCAAGAGTGACCATCATATTCTGTTCCAGCCATTCCCAATCTCTATGAATTTCTTTTTTGTTATTCGCTATTGCTATAGCTGAAATGGAAGAGAAAAAAAAAAAAAGTTAAAGAAACTTTGCATTGTAATTCAGTTAGTAAAAACCTACCCCCTTTTAAAATTAAAAGTTGGATGTGACATAGAATTGCAATGAATGTTCTCAGCAGAGATTTGTAGTCTTGAAAGAGATCAGAAGAGATGCAGCAGACAGACGAAATTGTTACCGAAATATTAGTGAAGAGATAGACTTTGTTATAGAGTAATGATTAGCAAGCATGCCTCACTTGATTATTGCTATGGTAGTGATCCTCATAGGGAACCCAATATTTTGGTTTGTACAAGATTTTTTTTTTAGAATGGATTTTTATTGATCTGACAGATTTTCATCACTTTAAATGTTATTTTTAGTGGATACTTGTATTTGAGTAGGAAATTGTAGGTGAAAATAAATAAATATACTGTTTAATAAATAAAGTACCTACTCAAATACAAGTATCCACTAAAAATAAACATTTAAAGTGATACAAACAAGACATTTTGTATACATCACCTTGTGATGTATCTGGACACAGTGACATTTCCTGTTTTGTTTTTGTGCGTTCGAGTTTCTTAACAATTAGACACTCATTTCAGTGACCTAATGAAATGTCTAAAAACAAAACATTTTGCTGGTTATGGTTTTGTAGTTCTTGTTAAAATCTATTATATATTCAAAATATACAATTTTTTAATGCCCTTGATATGTGTCTTCAATATTTGCACGAAACTGGAGAAGGAAAAGATGAAAACGAAAAAAGGCAAATCTACAGGCTTCCTATCAAGAGACAATGAATGAAATATTGAAAGGAAAGTTGGAAAGAAAAAATTTTGATACATTTTGAGAGAGAGAGAGAGAGAGAGGAAAACAATAAGAAAAAAAGGAAAGAAAACTAGAAATAAAAAAAAAAGAAAGAAAATCAGAGATATCTACTTAGACACATGTATTCACTGGATATGATGTTTAAGAAATAATTTTGGATTCTAAATAAAATCCATTAATTCCTTAGAAAAAATAATCCATGTTTGTATAAGATTTAGATAAACATGAACAGAAATTGAAAAACATAAAAGCAGAGAATGGGAAGATAGAAGCAAACGGCAAAGGAAGAGCAAAGACAACAGATAATCTTAAATTGTCAACACTAGTGGAATTTTCATAGATTGAGTTCTTAATCAACAAAATCTTTTAAGCAGTGGAATAAAATTCATTAAACTGTTTTTCTTAGTGCAGCATATTGTCGGTTTTATTTTTCATACTGTTTGGATACAGGTGTGTATTACTAAAATTTAAGAAAACCAGGAGAGAAACCCACACATGAGAGGGGTACGGAAAAGTTCTTGGCTTGACCTACTTTCTAAAAACTGACCAAATGACCAAACAGATTTCTTTTCCATTGTATCTTGGTTATGCTGAAAACTTTTTAGTACCCCTCACATATACTTTTCACTACCCAATCATACATATTGTAAGTAACCGATACTGTTGAAAAGTTAAGTCAACATTGTTGATTTATGAAAAAAAAAAAAAAAAAAAAAAAAAAAAATTTCAGTTTTAGGATAGTTACTGTTTAGACAAGCTAATAAGAGATATGTGACCCATATTTTTTTTTTTTTTTTTAACCTAGATACAATAAATTTTCAATACAAAAAAAATACAAAAAAAAAAAAAAATACAGCAAAACACACATTTGTATAAGGGATATTAAACCCAGTTTTTTTCAATAGCATACTCACCATAGTGCACACAAATGTAACATCTGTGCAATTGTGAGAAGTAGGTAAACTGAATAGTAATTGTTATCTACTAAGCTTAGTTTTGGCACAGGGTCACAAATATTAGGCAACCATTGAGGATCAAAATCACTACATAATAATAATGGTGAAGCATTACACCATGCCAAGGTGTCCAATTTAAATAACTTTAACTGTATTTATTTAAAAAAATAGAACAACAAACAAAAAAGTACTTACTATAACTGACTTCAGAACTTGGTGTCTGATGCAAAATTCTGTATGGGGGTGTCTGAGAAACAAATATTAAAAATAAAATTATATAAATTTGCATATAACACACACACACACAGTGTTAAAATATTAACAGAAATACATGAAACTTAGTTTTTTCTTTTTCCTAATTGCAGAATTAGAATAAAACAATTTAGACTGCATGGAAAAAAACATCTTCAATACTGAAATCATTAAGATTAAATTTTCATAATATTTATAACTTATGTTGTAGTAATAATAATAAAAGAAAAACAAAAGAAGATGTTTACTACAGGGTACCCAGTGAAAAAGCAGAAAATTTATTATCTCTGTTTTATCTTTCAGGAATAATTGACCTTGAATAAATTTCTTGAATATTCATGACCTTGAATAATCATTCGACTTGTGCAATTACTTAACTGATTGGGCGTCCTGGGTATGACGATAAACTACATCCGCGTCCTGGGTATGATGATAAACTACGTCCAACCAAAAGGCTGTCAATCCGATCAATCGGCTGGTCATGTCATGCCCCATCACATCTAACCCATCCCAAAACAACTACAACTTACAATTAACTTTCCCACCCAAACCCTACACTAAATATACTAACACCTTACCCCTAAAATGTGATGGAAAGTGGTGGCTTAGGGTCAATCAGTAGAAAAAAAAATTTAAACAATGATGTTGCCAGCTATACGTTTTTGAAACAATGATGTTGCCAGTCATACATTTTTGAAACAATGATGTTGCCAGTCATACATTTTTGAAACAATGATGTTGCCAGTCATACATTTTTGAAACAATGATGTTGCCAGGGATACGTTTTTGAAACAATGATGTTGCCAGGGATACGTTTTTGAAACAGTTGCCAGCTATACGTTTTTTTGAAACAATGACATTGCCAGCTATGTTTTTTTGAAACAATGACGTTGCCCGCTATATGTTTTTTTGAAACAATGACGTTGCCAGCTATACGTTTTTGATATATCTAGTAAATACTGGATCTGGCATTAAATAACCCATAGTGGTTGATATGCCATAAAACCCCAAACAAACAAACAAATTAACTGATTGGTTCTTTCATGATTTATTGCTGCTCAATCTTGTAACTCTTCATTTAAAGGTTATTGATCTGTTGTTCTGTCCTTCTCGTATGGCTAAACAACTTGCTGATTTTGAGCGTCAAGTTATCATACTTTTCAAAGAACATCCTATGTGGAAATTGACAAAATTCTTCCTGAAATTTTCAGTCACATCAGTTGTCATCTATTTTCAACGGTTGTCTCTGAATTCACCACTTTTCTACTGGCCACCCTATAGCATACTATTGGAGGATAAGGCTTTTAAAGGCAAGTAGATTTTGCAAATAAAGTGCTCAGTATTAAGAAATACAGTATTAATAGTAAATTAGTGAACAAAAACTTCAAAGACTTACCTCCCAACAGACATAAATCCACTCTTCAGGAGTAAGCCAAATTCAACTGATTTATCTTACTCCTAAAGAGCAAACTTATTTATATCTATGAAACTGAGTCAAGTGAGAAATCAAAATTTTTATTCACTCTTATTTATACATACAGAAATTGTATAAAATTTAATATACAATATTCTTGTAATTTTTTCCAATATCAGAGAAAAAAAGTGTCACCATGTTCCAAATTTAGGTCTTTGTATTTAAGTCATAGTTGTTGATTAATGGTTAGAGAAATGAAACCATAAAATGCTGGCATTCGTCTTCTCAATGACAATGGAACTATGATCAAGAATTTAAAATAAGAGATCAATTTTTGATCCTGGTTACATTTTATATGACAATCTTGCCCTTGTTTGTTCAAATCCTTTGTCCATTTGTGTCAACAGTTTATATTCTCTCTTTTCTATCTTGAATACAGCTTATTTGACAAAAGGATATAATGTCATACTAAATATGCAATTATCTGCATGTGGTCAAATGTGACTCAGAAGAGTTTATGATGTTTTTTTTTTAATCATTTCACCCCAAGCAAAACAACAAAGCCACTAAGATGCAAGGGGTTGTTATACTATGGACACCCATGTAGAATGGGAAGTGGTGGTTTTATCTTCATCTTAAGTTTCTGTTTGATGGACCAACAGATGGTTCCTTTTGAAGTTTGGTCTTATAAGCGGCATCTAGTTTGAAGGGTAATGCAGAAGTAAAGGGATGGATGCAGTTTTTTTGGCAATCAAGCGGCAACAAAACCGGAAATAGGGTATATCCAGGTGCTAGTTTATATTAAAAATCATACTTGGGGTCAGGGAGAGCTCTGGTTTACCCTTGGTGGGAGATGGATGAGAACATCATATGAGAAGCCCTTCATGACTTTCAATTCACTATATACATAGATGGTCCTTCAAGGTACCTTAGAAGTGGATTGTTGCAGGGGGAGGCAGTCCAAAAGCTGTTTGGACAACATTAAAGAATGGACCAGGATGGACACTGACACTGTTTTGTGAGGCAGAAAACAAGTCTGGTTGGTGGCAGCTGGCTGTATCATTGTCACTCATGTCTCCTATGATCGGCTTGGTCATAACAAGAGAGAGAGAGAGAAAGAAACATAGCTTCCGTGTCTTTTCAATAAATACATTCATGGTAACTGTTGCTTTGATGAGCTTTCCTCTTTCCTACCTTGACTTTACCAATTTAAGCACAGTGCAAGATTAGGAGCTAAGTTTCATTATTTTACAGTTGAAATTGCAAGATGCAACTGTAAGTTCTATGCTGACAGTTTCTTCTCACACTTTTACTGTGTGGAATTCCCTTCCAGCTTCTTGCTTTCCAGTCAACTTTGTACTTCAAAATCTCCTTAATAATGATTTTTCTGAAGATTCTTTCACTCTCAGTAACCTCTTGCACCTTATTGGCTTTATTACCTTGCTTGGGGCGAAATGATTGAAAAAAAAAAAAAAAAATTTAATCCAAATCCATTGTTTCACTTTATCATTCTGAAGCCACAACTTTCCTTACTTATAGATTTTACTTTATTTTTGACCTAGTTTCTATTGTTTAATAAAGTCAATTGATTCTATTGTTCTGCAAGTCATAATTTTCTGGACTAGTGTTTAGAAATCTGTCAATACATTTTCTCATTCCCCTCTTTCCACCTCCCATAACATCTGACCTTTATCTAGGTATAACTATCTTTATAAGAAAGCTTCATTACCTGAGAGATATTTAATCATCATACAATGGTTTTTCTACTGCTGACCTGTCAAATCTTAGCTACCCAAAAGGGAGGAGGATCTGGTTCAATACAAACTGGTTTTCAGTTTTCTAAAAATGATAATTTCCAATGCAGAAAAATCAGGATCCAAGGTTGATAGTTGAGAAAAAAAAAAAAAATCAATATTCAATGAAGAGGTGGATTTATAACTTTTCACTGTGTTATTTTTAAACTATTATGCTACTGAATTTCATTCAAATGACAAATGAAAATGGTGTCTGTTTTCCGCCAATTATACATGTTTTTGTTATTTAAATTATTAGTTTACTTATCTTTGAGCATTTATTAGCATTAACTTTTTTCTTTATAATTGTATTTCTAGCCTAACTGATGGATTGATTCATTTTCTATGGTTTATCAACCCTTTGAAGGTGATTTAAAGCCATAAAATCTTTTTAGATTGTAAGAATATTTTTTTGGCGGGGAGGAGATAATGAGTTAGTGATACAAGTCTTACTAATTAACTCATAACGGGGGGGGGGGGAGAAGAGGTGAATCTATACCTTTCCCGAGGGTATTTACGTGCAAATGAATACAATGAACCCAACTAGAATTAGAACAAGTTTTCGATTAACACTTCAAAGCCATTATCTATTATGCCCCCCACACATCCAAGCTTATAGCACCTGGCATTCCCAAACAATCACCCATCTAGGCACTGACCAGGCTTGAAATTGCTTAACTTTGGTGAGCATACGGGAACTGGTGTTTCAATGTGATGTAGCCATTAGCCTTCTAGCCTAACTGCGAATTATCGACAAAGGTTATGATAGAACACCTATATGTTCAGAATGAGTAAAAATGCACCTCAAATGATAAATAATGTATTTTTTCTCTCCTACACAACTGTAGAGAATAAACAGGTTTTCAGATAAAATAGTAACTGGTTATGATTTGCATATCACTTTGTCTACCTAGTGTGCACTATTAATTCACTTAATAAATGTTCACAGGAAATTATATTCATTGAATAAAGAGTTGGATAAAATCTTTTTTTAGAAAATGAATGTATTTAACAATAAAAAATAAAAAAAATAAAATAAATGACAACAACAATGTATAATTCACGTTCTTGGGTTTCATTTACAAACAAGAATAGCTTACTTTATTATCCAAGACTGTATCAAGTGTTCCAACTAAAAGGCCTGTGAGACCTCCACCTCCATATCCTTTTCTTCGTTGAAGCACAAAGAAAGGATTTGCCCGTTCTGTCACCCTGAAATTAATATAAAAAATATCCGAGGTTTTAGGATCATAATTGTTATTATTATACTTTAAGTAGTTTAATGTTTATCATGACAAGCATTTCAAATTTTAACATTGTTGCTTTATTGAGACATGTTGATTATATACACAAAGGCTATTATGTGTGTAATTATATTAATAAAGTCATAAAAAACAATCCTTGTGTGGGTATTTTCCGAGTTTTGATTACAGCTGTTACATTTTTTTCTAGGTCTTGTCTTAGCATTTCATTAACAGGTACTAGGACATTCTTTTTAATGATAAAATGAAAAACTCCTATGTTAAGTGTTTTGTCCTTCAAAAGGACTACATCAGACTAAGTAACATATGTAGGAGGAGGGAAGTTCAAACACCTACTTAAGTTTCATGCTCCTGTGATTGCCAGCCGACCGGAATATATATGTAGGATGAAAAATGAGTCCTATCAAAGAGTAGAAGAACTCCATTAAGTCAATGGCCAACTAATTAGAGGAGGTGCTTCAATAAAGTCATTGTGGAAAAAAGCAACAGGAACTATTCCACTAAATTCTCAAGACAAACCATGACTCTACAAAAACAGAACCCCCCCCCCCCAAATAACTGCATAAAGGAGATCATGTCCCTTGGGACTGACTTCTTGCCCAGTAAGGTGAGACCTGTGCAACAGGTGTCATCAAGTGACTCTCCACTGAAGGCATAAAACCATAACCAGGATTTGGAATGTTAGGACATTATGTCAATGTGGGTAGCAAGAAAATATCAAACAGGTGATGAACAGACTAAATATTAACATTCTGAGAGTATGTCAAACTAGGTGGACAAATAATAGGGACTTCATAAGTGAAGGACACAAGATCATATATGTAAGCAGACAAAAATGACAGTAGTATGACTTGTACTAGATCACTTCATGAATAAATGTATTCAGTGATATTGTCACTTGTCTGGACAGAATTCTTCCAAAGCTGAAAGGGAAAGTGTTCAATATATCCATTATTGTGGCATCTGCACTAACAACACAAAGCATAGGTAAAGAAATTAGTTTTACTGCAACCGAGATAACATCAAGACTCAATGCAAATCACAGGAAATTGCCATCATCATGGGAGACATAACTGCTAAAGCAGAAAAGGAGTGACAAAAAGTATGGACTAGGATCCTGGAAAGAGCAAACAACCAACTAATAACCAACACCTGGTTTCAAGAGCTTCCAAGAGACTTGCAGACAGAGAGAAGCTGAGGAGGAGACACAAAGAACAAGATATGTAGTCTACCTTGTTCTTTGTGTCTCAACAAAAGATTCAGGTATTTAGTTCAATACTAATAAATATTCAAGTACTGACTGTGGGATTGACCACCTTCCAGTCATAGGTAAACTCAGAAGTTAAAGAAATCCAATTCTTAAATTCTAGAATGATAGATTTCAGGACAACTTATGAACAGATGTATGCTGACAGAGTTAATAATAAATACAAAGTTTAGATGAAATGGAACGCCTAAAAGGGAAGCTCTAGTGACAACGGCAAACAAGATCATTCTAAGGACAAAATTGATTGATTCGTTTTTTTTATGGCTTATCAACCATTTATGGGTTAATAAGGTAAGCAAGAAATCAGAAGGCAGTTCCACAGGGAAGAAGTGCTAAAAAAGAAACTATCAGAATAGAAGTAGCAGTTGCATCCTGCTGGTGCAACAGTAAAATGGTGAGACCTAGTTGCCAATCTAGTAGCACACTTAAATTCATGTAGTTGAAGCACTAGGGAAAAAGCTCACCAGAACAGCTGCTATAAAAATATTTGTAGAAAAGACAGAAGGAAGGCACATTACGTCTGTGAGAAAGTAAGATGGCAGGTCAGGATTGATTACATTACAGACATTTCTTTCAATTTTATCAGGAAATATTGTGATTGTAGGAGCACCAGACCAGATATGGCATTAATATTCAATACATGAACGAATAGTAGATTTATAAAAGTGGAAGATAGATTCTGACAAGAAAGATTTTCTGGCATGACACAGTGAACCAACTTTCCTAGCAGCAGACCTAGCAATTGATTCAGTATAGTTGCTCCACTTTATATCAGTAGAAAATGTGAGCTCAAGAAGGCCTAGTGTTGCTCTCCTGTATTATATTCACTTTCTTTTTTTTTTAGATAACAATGATTTTTTCCAGATACAAGTCCTATTTAATCCATAGATAGGGAGGAGAAGAAATGGATTCATACCTTTCCAAAGATTATTTGCATATAAATTAACATAACAAATTTGACTGGTATTCAAACACTGTTCTCAGATTTCTCATTCTCGGTTGCTATCCACTGCACCACCCACACACTCAAGGATAGAGAGACAAGAGAAGAAAATGTGGATGATAAAGGAAATTCTCAAGATGCTGGTATTCTCAAATAGTCACCTATTTAGGCACTGACCACCAGGCTTGACATTGGTTAACTTCAGTGATCATACAGGAACTGGTGTTTCAACTTGGTATAGCAGTAAGCCTTAATTTATATGGGGAAATATGCCAGAATAACCTGGAACATTTACTGGGAACAGACTGCTTGTATACAGATAGAAAATGAATTGAGCAAGTAGACACCAGATTTATTTAACTATATATTTATATAGAAAGGCAATTGTAAAAGAACTACAAAGATTTATTATAGGTGGGTGCAGGAATTGATCCAAGGTAGTAAAGAAAGCTGGAAGAAGCGAGACAAAAAAAAAAAAAAAAAAAAAAAAAAAAAAAATTGTGCACTTTGAACAAGTAATGGCATTGAATAATTTTTTCCCATAAAATATATTTTCTACTTTTTATAGTATTTTTTCATAGGAAACTTAGCATGGAATTTGTTCCTGCTAAGGACAAATAACCACAACTTTCTATAGGTATGTGCAGATGGGTGCATGCGTGCAAATGCACACAAATACTATGAAAAAAAAAACAAAAAACAAAACAAACTTGCACCAATGAAAAGTGCATATGAAAAAGAAAAATCAAGAAGTATAAGCAGTTAATTGCTGATACCTGCTGACAAGTGAACAGAGTGATTCCTGGTGGGTCCGTCTACGAAATTCTGGATTCAGGATCTACATGAACACTCAGCTACTGTCCAGATTCTAACATTTAAAAAATTATTTTATGTTTAAATTTAAAATTTCAGTGTCCTCTCTCTCCTTTGTGTGCTAGTGTAATTGCATCAACATAAACATCACCTTAGTCTGATAAAGTCCTAAAAGACAAAACATGAAAACTTTTTCCACTTTGTCATAGATTTCCCTAAAATTGTTCTTGATATATAATTATATAAAGGTGTCTGCAAAATATTGACATCATTTAAAATGTGAATATTTGAATGACTATATGACCCAAGCTAACAAAATTAAATATGCTTCATGTTGAACAATAAAGATTTATCAAAATTCGAACAAGATATTCAAAGGGATGTAAATTTTATAACTCAATTTCACAGATGTTCAATATGCATACCAACTGTGATACAACATAGGTCAAGTCGGTAGTCTAGCTCCTGCCAAACATGCTGTAGCATGTCTTGTGTAACATTCTCCAGCACCTTTGTGATTAACTGCTTAAGTTACTCTAGGCTTTTTAGAAGAGGGGGAATATAGACCTCTTCTTTCACAATAACCTTTAGAAAACAAAAATCACAAAGTGACAAGATATGTGAGCCTGGTGTCATTACCACTGGCATGGCCGATCTATCTTCCTAGTAGATTCTCATTGATATAAGTCCATACAGTCAACTTAGTTTTTTACACATTTTGTTAAAATTCAAGCGAGAATTGGCTATGTTATTAGACTACAAAATGATGTAAATTTTTTTGGGGGGCGGGGGCAACCCTGTATAATAAGGAGAATAATAATGGTGGACTCTCCAGTTGGTTTCGACATACAAGAGCTCAACAGCTTATAGATTAGTTGATTGAGGTTTATGTCAAATATGATGCTTCAGTCTTGCAAGAGACTTATAGACACGATTGTGGGTTACAAAACCAGTCTGCTGATGTTAATGTAGATTGATTAGGCTCTGCTCTTGACCCCTGTGATGTTCAAACTCAAATGCTTTAATACCACTGTGATAGCATACTCTCCACTCTTTCCAGTACAGGGACATCTGCTCAAAGGTCTTTGGAGGTAGCTCTTGAACCTGTCTTTGTACATTTCTTTTGCTACTGTGTAGCTAGCTATACTTTTAATATTTGATTGTCACTTGTTCTGGTTATATATATATATATATATATATATATATATATATATATATATATATATATATATATATATATATACACACACACACACACAAGTGTTTGTGAAGTATGAGGGTACAGCAGCTCAGTTCTTAGAACCAAACAGCCAGATTATCTGCATATATGATTTGATTATAGTAGTGAAAGCTTGTTCAGAACAAGCCACACTTTTCAGAAGAACTGAATACAGAGAACCAGTGCACATAATGTACCACAAGGTCTCCAAATGTCCCTCCTCAGGTTTTGAATTCAGAGTTGTCCTCCTCCTAGACAGTTTGCCACCCGGGCTATAGGACACAGTCTATCCTGCTATTTACCCATAGCTGGGTATATAAGTGGACATTGCATTCAACAGAATGTTTCATGCTTAAGCACAATCTTCAGGCCATGTATGTTGCATTTTGGCTCAACTATTTATATATGCTGGTCAATGGTGCATTATGAGAAGGTCTACTGTATTATCCTAACAGTTTTTGGTGGGTAGTAATGGTTAAGTTTGAAATTATTCTAGAGGCTACCGAGTAGAAAAAAAATTATGAATCTTAATGCCATTACTTGTAGCAAATTTTAAAGTGTTGCTTGTTAACTTTTTTTTCACTCATTATTATTTGATGATTATTGCTGCATTTACTTGTGTTTATTATTTACTTAATTTGTTTACTTATTTTTGATTTACATAATGCACCGTTAACCAGCATATATAGAGCTGACCAAAACAACATATGACCTGAAATTTGAGATTCAACATGAAACAGACTGTTGCCACTGGGTGCTGTCTTCAATAACCACTTTTATATTTATATACATTCTATTGCCGATATTGACCACCTTAACTCAAATATAGTATACCTTAAAACTATTTTTATATATATATATATATTATATCTAATGTGCTGTTAACCATTCATCCACAAAGAAGCGTTTGGTTATA
The DNA here is from genome assembly GCA_964036315.1 of Acanthosepion esculentum. NCBI lineage: Eukaryota > Metazoa > Mollusca > Cephalopoda > Sepiida > Sepiidae > Acanthosepion > Acanthosepion esculentum. The sequence continues at coordinate 64,921,430 of OZ038484.1, read as the reverse complement.
TATATATATATATATATATATATATATATATATATATATATATTATATATATATATATATATATATATATAATTAATGCAAATAAATTTTGTCATTTAACCGAGTGATTTAGCATCTCGACTCTAGAGTTTCATAGATTAACTTTTTGTAATTGTTCAGTCCACTCTTCAGGAGGTTTCAGCAATGACTAAGATATTCTTTGATTATTTTTTTTTTAATGTTTTTTTTATTTATTTAGTTGACATGAAGGAGCACATTAAAGTTTTTTAGGAGTGACATAAAATTTCAGCCACTCCTGTAGCCCTCTTTAGTGCTTGCTTGCTAAAAATGGGAACATGCAAGTAAGAGATAAATCTGATTATAAGGTGATCACAAGGAGTATAATTATAGTAATGATCAGTAAAAATAGAAAGTGAAAATTCCCTAGTAAGTATAATATAAACAAACATCTATACATAGAGAGCTAGGAATTGTCCATCTATTAATATAAAAAAGAAATCTTTCAGTTGAGAATTTGTAGGTCTTTATTTTATCATAAATTGCGGGTATTAACTTGCATTCAGCAATTCTCTCTCTCATATATATTATGTGTGTGTGTGTGTGCGCGCAGTTACTGTAAACAAAATCATTATCCACACTCCTGGTTAGTATTGTTGAAGAGGAATCTTGACCATGTCAATGATAATAAATTTTCCATTGACAACAAAAGGTTGTAAAATAGACATTTCTGCATTATCCATTTCATTTGTTTCACTTTAGCCTAAGTTGATATGTAGAGCAGATTTAATTGTTTTATTAAACAAAACTTCCAACTGCAATAATCAATATACAGTTAAGCTTTACTAGATATATATATATATCTATAGATAGATATAGATATCTATAGATAGATATAGATATCTATAGATAGATATAGATATCTATAGATATCTATAGATAGATAGATATAGATAGATAGATAGATATAGATAGATAGATATAGATAGATAGATATAGATAGATAGATATAGATAGATAGATATAGATAGATAGATATAGATAGATAGATATAGATAGATAGATATAGATATAGATAGATATAGATAGATAGATAGATAGATAGATATAGATAGATAGATATAGATAGATAGATATAGATAGATAGATATAGATAGATAGATATAGATAGATAGATATAGATAGATAGATATAGATAGATAGATATAGATAGATAGATATAGATAGATAGATATAGATAGATAGATATAGATAGATAGATATAGATAGATAGATATAGATAGATAGATATAGATAGATAGATAGATATAGATAGATAGATATAGATAGATAGATATAGATAGATAGATATAGATAGATAGATATAGATAGATAGATATAGATAGATAGATATAGATAGATAGATATAGATAGATAGGCAAAAGTAATGCCCTTTTATTTATTTTATTAATTTTCATTGAACAAAAATTAAATTTATAAGTAGTGTCACATGAAGACAAGATATATGATTAATAAACTATTTAACATGTTTCAAAATGCTCCCCATTTTGTTCAATACAATGCTGAACACTATCAGCAACATTTCTAAAAATGTATTTGACACATTTCTACATTAATTTCAAAAAATTTATCAGAAATTGCCTGTTCAGGAATTGTTTTTACTTTGAGCCTGTAAACAAGATCTTTCAGTACACTCCACAATAAACATCTTGTTGTATTAGGTCGGGTGATCATAATGCCCACTCAATTGCATGATGTCATCCTATCCACCTCTGCTTGAAAAAAAAGAAAAAAGAAAAAAAGAAATGGCGTTACTTTTGCCACACACTAAAGAAATAGGAAAAGTTTATGAATTTAACATATTTCACTTTTATTTTAACTTCATTAGAAAATTTTTGGGAAACAAGTTATGGAAGAGAATGTTCTGATACTTTTGACCAATGAAAAACCAGAACGCAGAATTCGAAACTGGAATATTCATCCTCTCTTTTCCATAACTTATTTCCAAAAGAATTTAATGAAACTTAAGACAAAGTGAAATGTTATATTTCCAAACATTCCCTATTTGTCCATATGGTGTTATATATATATATATATATATATATATATATATATTATACAGACACACACACACACTTCCCTTGATTAGTGCAGCTAATTTGTTCATTGGCAACTATAAAAAAAATCATTTTTCAATTACTATGGTTAAACTGAAGAATGTTTTACCATACTAACTGAGTATTATGCATGCACTAATCAAATTTGGTATATCAAAATTTTAGCACACTAACTGAAAACACATTAATTGAATGCACATTACTTGAGGGATGCATGTATGCTCTTCCCTACTACTGTGACAATGGACTGCTCCTTCATATAAATATTGCAAATAGCCACAGAGTAGGATTTGAGGAATAGTTGATTTATACAAGTTTTTCCATTCTATGTATAAGCATTTAATAAATACCCTTCTTTGTTTACCTAGTACTCTGTTCCTTTGATGTTCTAACTAAATAGAGCCTTCCTAATTCTCAGCTATTTGAACAAAGACAACATTACAACAAACAAATTAAATTATTTTAGAAAGTTTTTTTTCAGAAAATCTTATATATACTGATTTTTGTAAATACAGATGTCAATACATGACATTATCAGAAAATAAGAGCAGTAAGTATAGTAAATTTTAAGCCAAATTACCTAAAATGCAATAAAATATTAGATTATTTAGAATATTTTCATAAATTCTTAAGATTACTAAGTAATCAAAAAAAAAAAAAAAAATTATATAAAAGAGGCTTTCCTGTTATATTTGTCAAGTAATTTTCATGAATATGTCTCCTATAGAAAAATTAGTTAAATTTCCCAAACATCAGGCTGTCAATACCTTATAGAAACACCCACTCCCATGTTAAAAATGCTTTTCCATATTTTAGACTAAAAGTAAGTAATATTTGTTTTAAATCAGATTGATCAAACTTTAAATTAGCTAATCTTCCTCAAATAAAGTTTCAGAAAACAGATTTTATTTTTGAAAGGTATTTTAGTAAAGAGAATTATGTTGTGTTGAGGGAATTATAAATATGGTTAAAATCAGCGATTTCAAGTATTTTGCTTATTGGAAATATTAGATTTAGTCTATTATCTTGAAATTAAAACTACAATAAAAGCTTAAAAAAAGATTTTTCATTTTTAAAAATTAATTTTAAACCTTAGGTATCTTTTTTCTTTGGAGGTACCTACATATATATTTCAGATTATTTGATTGGCAGAAACAGTACTTTTTGACTATCACAATACAAAAGAATCATTTTACTGTCATTATAGTCAGGTACAAGTTTTAACCTCTTCCTTCAGCTAGCCCAACATGTTTTCAATTGTTTCTAATAACTTGTGATCACAAGTTTATTTCATCATTTGCTATATTTTGTCCGTCATGTTCATTTCAGTATTATGCACCAAGTAAATTATAGTGCAAATATATGGAAAGGGGTTTTTAAAAAATAGTGGTTCCTATTGCTATTAATACATTTGTCTTCAAGTACAAAGAGTTTTCCAGGCCGCTGGTGTATTTTGTATAGAAAAATAAAACGTTACAATTTCCCTTTTTCTCTGCTGTGTGACGATAGCCTAGGGGTAGGATCTCTGACTGATACCAAATCGGTCAGGTTTCAATTCTGGCTTGAAGCAATCGGATGTCCAGCCACAGTGAAGTGCTGTGATACAGCAAAAGTCTGTCTGTGGATGACAATATATATAACAATAGAAAATGCAGCGTTTCAGAATTAAAGACCCCTTGTGAGGAGGACTCGGGGTAGCTGAAAATAGATTGTGGATTTATTTTGTTGACAGTTGGTAAGACAGGAAAACATTTTGAGCAGAAACAAGAAATTAGTTAAAAGTACATATGGAAATAGTACACAGCCATCAAAGACGAAAAAAAAAAAAAAAAAAAAAAAAAAAAAAAAAAAAAAAAATCAAATTTGTAATATTCACCTTTTTCATGACAATTTTAATATTTTATTTTAGTTTAAATTTGCATATTTAAGTAGAAGATATGTTGATTTAAAATAAATCAATTTTAAAATTTTCTTACCCCACCACCCTGGAAAACTAAAAACAATAATATATGATAAAAATATGCAATATTTATGGGTTAAAGTGTTCAATATCAGCAATTAGTGGATATGGGTGCCAACACCCAGCAATGACAATTTTATGCTTAAACACAATAGACTTTTATGATGAGCTGGTACAAGGTAATTGATCTGCCCAAAATGTGTTTCATGAAAACAAAAGATTTGGTGTTAATGTTGAAGACTGGGAAACTGAAACTGTTGCTGGAGAAGCTTGATTTGGAAGCACTGCAACAATTCTGAGCAGAAGTGAATTGAGCATTCTAACAAAAAAATGTGCCATTAGGAAGGAGAAATAGAATCCGAACCAGAGCTATTATGACACTGACACACTTGCAGTATTTGTGGAAAAGTCACTCTTTCAGTGGCTGGTTTATAGTCAGACTCAAAGATCATATGATTGTACACAGGGTTAGGCAAGTTTCCAATATAGGTAACACAAACTTTATGTCTGCCACATACGTAAAAGAGGTTGTAAAAGTGAAGCTGGCCTTAAGAATCATTTACAAGTCATAGTAGAGTGTTAGCTTAAGTAAAAAAAAAAAAAAAGCTACCAAGTGAAAAAGTGGTCATCTTCAACAAAGAAGTAACAATTTTTATATATATATATATATATATATATATATATATATATATATATATATTATATGATATGATATGATGGACTCTCCCGTCGAACTCGACTTATGAGGGTCAGGCAGATCTGTTCCCAGAAACTGAAAGCCCGACACCGACACATGAGATTTGATTATAGTGGTGAAGGCTTTGTGCAGGGCCATCCACACTTTTTGGAGGCCGAATACAGGGACCTGGTGCAGCGAATGCCACCAGGTCCCCAAACGACCCTCCGCAGGTTTTGAATTGTCCTTCTCCTAGACCAGTTGCCATCCAAGGCTATAGAACCCAGTCTGTCCTGCTATTTACCCATAGCTGGAGGGAGAAGAAGAGGATTCACACCTTTCCCAAGATTATTAGCACGTAAGTGAATGTAATGGATTTGACTGGAATTTGAACTCGGCTCTCCGATTCCTCAATCTAAGTCATTATCCATTACTCCACCGTGCCTATATATATATATATATATATATATATATATATATATATATATATATATATATATATATATATATATATATATATAAAACCAATTTGTGGTGGGTAGGGATAATTCCAAGGAGGATATTAATACAGAGAGAACTTAATGTAAACTACACAGAATTATAATAATAAATCAAGAAGAAAACCTTAAAGATCCACTTTACTGGGTTGGTCATGTTGCAAGGATGAGTGATGACAGAATAACTAAGATCCTCATGTAAAGCCAGCTTGATAGTGAACAAATGTGGCTCAGGTATAAAGACAAGTTAAAGAGTAATCTCTCAGTTGTCAATGTGCCTTATACTAACTTGAAGCAAGTTGCCGTGGATAGAAATAACTGGAGATATTTGTGCCAGAGTGGTATCAGAAATTTTGAAATCAGTTGTATTGACTGGCTAAGAGATGAAAGAATGGTGAAAAGTGTCAGCAAATTGTTCCTGTTGCTAGGTCCCAAGAACCTAGCTGTTGCATAATATGCAAACTTTTCAGTTACGGGCTCTATGAAGATAATACGTTAACATTTAATTTTTAAAGTAACTATGTTAACTAAGGGCATGTTCATATGTATTTATAATTATAACAGAGCACATTTTATGAGCATTTACAAAAAAATCATTTGTAAATGTAAATGCACATGAAACATGATCCGTTATAATTATAAACACATGAATGTGCCCCATTATAGTTACTTTAAAAATTAACTGTTAAGCTATTATGTTTATTTAAGGGAGGTAACTTTAATTTATATAATTGTAATTTTGTTTGATTGATATGGGGTATCTATTGTTATTTTATCCTTGTGTGGAACTGCTCAGCAACCTTGATATAGGGAAAGATATCAGAAGAATCAAGAACCTATACTGGCAGCAAACTGCATGCATGTGCATAAGGAACAAATTCAGTGAATATACAAAGATAGAAAGGGGCATAAGACAAGGATGGGTCTTCTCACCTGACCTGTTCAACCTATACAACAAGGCAATTCTGAGAGAATTGGAAACCCTACTAGGATTTAGCATTGGTGGCCACAATCTTAACAATGTAAGATACACAGATGACACAGTACTGATAGGAGACACAAAAAAAGAAATTGCAAAATCTCCTACAGAAGATAGTGATGTGTAGAGAGAGGAAGAGACTAAGCATAAACTACAAGAAGACAGAATGCATGATGATCAGTAAGAGGATGAGCCTGAAATGCAATTTGCAGGTTGGGAAAACTAGAATTAGGCAGACATGGAAGTTTAAATATCTGGGGGAGCATTTTGACAGAGGGTGACAAGTGTGACATCGAGATCTGTAGACATTCTGAGATGGCCAAGGACACATTCCAAAAGCTGCACAGAGTATTGTGAGACAGGAGGATTTCTTTGGTAACAAAGAAAAGAATAGTGAACTGTTATGTGACATCTGTCCTTCTTTATGGCAGCGAATGTTGGACAATTTCCTCAAAAGATGAAGAAGAGACTCGAGGTGACAGAAATGTGGTTCTACAGAAGGATGATAAGGATATCATGGACCAAGCATGTAAGCAATGATGAGGTCATAGAGAAGTTTCAAACAAAGAGGAGGCTTATACTTAACATCAGGAAAAGGCAGCTGAAGTTTCTGGGACACATAATGAGGAAGGAGGACCTGGAGAATCTGATACTCACCGGTCGAATAGAGGTTAAAGAAAGACAAGGAAAAACAACGTACGACATACCTGATGGGCTTAAGCAAGTGGATGACAGAACGTGGACTGGGGGAGGAAGCAGAGGGAAGTAACTTGTTGAGAGATGCAAGGGATAGAGGGGGGTGGAGAACCATGATCCCCTACATCCTGAAAGGACATGGCACATAAAAAGTAAAGATTCCAGTTACTATTTGTTCTTGATGAACCAGTGCAGTAACTAGCATCATAATAAGACATTAATCAATAGATATCTCATATCAAATAAACAATGGACACTTGATGATGGTAAGAGAATACTTGGTTGAAACGTGTCTATAATAACATCTATATCAACCAAGATGAGAATAATAGTTTGAAATAATAAAAAAATTATACAACAATTACTCATCTTATAAATGAAATACTAAAGACTTATATTGTAAATATTTCAGTTTGATAACTTTGTTTAATATTAAAAATATGAACTTTATAATGATAAAAATATAGTTTTAAGGTATGTCATCTTTATGGATAAAAAAGTGCTCAAGATCAGAGATAGCATAAATATAAAAGTGGATAAACTATGGCCAAATACCTAGTAGCAAAAGTGTTTTAAGATGGAAAGCAATTGTCAGGCCATACAAGTTGTATTAACAACACTATAAAATAGCTACATATAACTGCAATTTTTAAAAATTAAAAAAAAAAAAAAAAAAAAAAAAAAAATCAAGCAAAGGAAGAATGCCACTGTTATGCAAGGGGTTACAGAGAATGAAGGCAAGAGGAAAGACTGAGTATAGGTGGGAAAGAAAGAAAGGATAAAAGCTGAATGGGGTTTAAGAAGATTGAAAATGATGATTGACATAGTGTTTAAATTTTTGAAGATTATAGTTATCAGGGAAGCAAGGAAATGGAAAGGAGTTCCACAGGCGGGTTGTGTGAGAAAAGAAACTGTTGGAATAGAAGTGGTGATTACATTTAACTAATTCAACAGTAAAAGGGTGGGACCAGACCAGATATGGCAACAGTATTCAATGCACAGATGAATGATAGATTTGTAAATGTGCAAGATGGACTGACAAGAAAAACCTTCTGGTAAAACACAGTGACCCAACTTTCCTTGCAGTAGATGCAGCTATTGATTTGATGTAGTTGTTCCATTTCAAGTCAGTTGAAAATGTGAGGCCAAGAAGCCACAGTGTTTTGCTCACCATGAGTCGAGCATCAGACATGCTGATGGCAGGCAGGAAAGATTTTCTATGGTGGTTAAATGAGATCAATTTCATTAAAATTTACGAGCCATTTCCTGCCCCACTTAACCACAGATTAGAGGTCCTTTTCAAGAGCAGCAGCCAGGTTTGCTTTGTTAGCTCTGATGAATTTGCTATTGAGACAGGATTAAATGGTAGTGTCATCTGCACAAATGCCTGCTTGAGAACTGATGATATCAGGAAGATCATTGAAGATCAGAAACAGCATAGGATCCAGGATAGAGCCTGGGGGGGCACCTGCATTCATATAAAAGAATCTGGAAGTGAACCCATTCAAATGACCTTCATTTCATAATTTGAGAGGAATGATTGGATTAAATCCAACAATCATCCAGTAATGCTATAGCCCTAGAGCTTACATAGAAAACCAGTGTGCCAAACAACTTAGAGATATCTAGAGCCACAGGTCGAGCTTTGCTGTTATTATCAAGAGCTTGATATACATATTCAGTAATGGTCATTAGCAAATCAGTAGTAAACCTGACAAAATGGAAGCCATATTGTTTAGGTTGTGAGAGACAAGGTGCTTAACCACTTCAGCATTGATTAAAGCATCGAATACTTTGCTGAAAAGCAGTAGGAGACTAATAGGCAATAGTTAGGAGTCAGAAGGTTCTCCAGAGTTCTTAAAAACAGGAACTACAGAAGAGGACTTCCAGCAAGATGGAAAATAGGAGGTAACGAGGAAATAGTTGTAGAGTTTGGAGAGGACTGGAGCCAGCTTGGAAGCACATTTCTTTAGGACAATGACTGAGATCACGTCACCACTGTTTGCCTTATGGGAGTCTAATTTAAAAATAATGTTTGTCTAAGACCAGTGACTGGGTTATGCATATATAACTCAGTAGAACCTCTGTCCTATTGGGGGAAAATCAGGTGTGGGTACTCCAAATAAGTCGTGTGTTGAGCTGGAAGAGAATATCCAAGCAAAGCATTTAACCTTATCTGCTGTAGATGTCAGGACTTCAAATTTACTGAAGAGAGGAGGGTTTGAGGATGTGCTGTTGTTCAGCACCCCCTTGCAAAGTCGCCAATAATCTCTAAAACCGAACTTGCGAGATGCTATACGTCGTTTCATTCTATCAGCAAACAGTAACTTTGCTTCTCTGATGACACACTTGCATTTGTTATGAGCAGAGACATTAGAGTCCACAATTATTTCTACTCAATAGCCTTTAGCAAAATTTGAAATGCAACCATTACCATCTACCCATAACCATTAGGACAATACAACAGACCTTATTACCCATAATACACCATATATCAAAATAGTCAAGCCAAAACACAATACACATGGCCTAAAGATTGTGTGGACTGTCACAGCTAAGTGTTGTCCTTAGTGTCCACTTTAATACACACACACACAAATTTATCCCAAGGAAGGTGATAATGCCAATAAGGCAGAAGGGGCTACTCAGAGTTAAAGAAAATAAAAACTTCAGAAGAAACTGGAATCACAGTCCAAAACAGGAAATAAGGAATAAACCTCTACTCCTGTTCAAAAGATCAGGGAGGAGTGTGAAAGTATCGAAAGTATTAGTATGATAGAAATTGCTTCATGCTGCTGTTGCTTCTGAGTGGAAATAATAAACGACTATGATTAAAAGTAAAATTTGTACAATGAAAATAGTCATATACTGATACTGAAACTTTACAATAGCACCATTATTTATTTTATTTCTACACAAATTATTTAAACTGGACTTTTGACATTTTAGACAAAGTATGACATATTTGGTACCCTGACCTAAATTCACATGTTCAGACTGATTAGTCCAGCTAAGTCATGAATATTTTTTTATTACTTAAAACAAGAGTATAAAAAAAATATAGCTTACAAGTCTTTTTTGTCTGTCATCACATCATAACTCAATGACAACTAAAGTTATAGCCAACAAATTTTCTATTGTTATGAATGGGAACTTGCAGTATGATTTTAGAGTGTCAGCTTTTGAAAATTACAAAACTTAAGCTTTTAGAGAGGCATTAATTTTACCATATAAGTTTACTATATAAGTAAGCATAATGCTATACAGGACACTTACATAGTGTCTGTCAGCTTAGTTCTTTAGATTTAGGTTTAAATGTACAAAACATCCAAAATTTCCTAGTCAGTAACCAAAGTTATAATTTTTTTTTAACTTTATATTTTTCTGGTTACTGTAAAATCAAATCTACGTTTTTAGTAAAAATAATAGACTGACTTCTTAATGACATTTATTAATTTACTAGCAGGGTTAACTGGTGTTGCTCATGCATTAGTTCAAAATAGCACCAAAATTAAATTGTAATGAATGTTGTTCATGAATCTGTACATTATTGGGATTATTTCGAATGTAGGCAATGCTGAATAACACTCTTTATATATTCATATAATATTTTCATTTTAATCCTTAGCCAATATTTATTTTTAGAAAGATAATGAATGACAGTGTTTATGTATGCAATATAAACAAAGAGAATCTTGTTTAATGTTTTTTTGTTAAAAGTTTAGCTTTTTTCTGTAAGTGGGGGTGAAATGATTTAAGGAAAACAAAAAACAAAAATCTCCATAAAAAGAAGTTTGTACTAAACTTCCCAACAGTTTCAACAAACTGGGTCAATGTACATAGTAATGACTTTGGTTAAACTCCATAGTTAAGAGAATGGAATGACACATTCCCAAGTTATTAGCTTTTGTTTTGCATCCCCACCAGCCATTGAATGACTGAAAAAAAAAAAAAAAAAAAAAAAAAAAAAAAAAAATTCTATTTTCAAAATCTGGAAACTAAATTAAAAATAATCAAAGTAAAATAGATAAATATTTTCAGATAACTATCCTATGCAGAAAATTTGGTGAATGCTGTAAACATTAGAATTTCTAACCAAATATGTTAACATTTAACATACACCCCGCCACATACACAAAAAAATCCCCCCCCCCCAAAAAAAACAACACAATACAACTGTTTTTGTAAAATATTTAAATAGAAAAAGCATTAATACATTAGTCTTTTTATCTTATTTTACTTTTTATATAAATTGTGAACATGACTTTTAAGGTTATTAAAATTTCAGAGTTTCTGGATAGTTTTAGAATTATGATTGTTTGATTTGTTTTCTATGGCTTATCAACCCTTTGTGGATTATTTAAAACCAGAAAATATTTTTAGATTGTAAGAATATTTTTTTGAGACAAGGGTTTAGTGATACATATCTTACTAATTAACCTATAGTTATAGGGAGAAGAGGTGGATTCAAATCTTTCCCAAGGATATGTGCGCATAAATGAATATAAAGAACACAAGTAAAATTGGAACTCGGCTCCCTGATTAACAATTCCGAGCCATTATCCATTAAACCACCTGCACATCAAAGCTTACAGAACCTGGTATTTCTAAGTGGTCACCCCATTTTGGTACTGACCAGCCTCGATGTTGCTTAACTTCAGTGATTGTATGGGAACCAATGTTACAATGCAATGTGGCCATAAGCCAGTTTTAGGATTAAATATTAAACAATAAAATTTCAACATTTACAGAAGGATGCTGAGAATTCTATTCCCATGGACAGAACATGTGAACAACAAGGAGGTTTTAAAAGAAAATGGAAACAAATAGGGCCTTTAAATAATTAGAATCACAAAAAATTGACAGTTCAAAATTCTTGGACACACAATGATGAAAGAGGGCTTGGAGAATTTGACACTCACAACATATTGAGGAAAGGAAAAAAACAAGTAATCTACCGAGCAAGTTTACATAAATGGATGGCAAGACAGGGAGTGTCATACAGATATCATTGATTTTTTTTTTTTTTTTTTTACAGTTTAACCTTTCGCAGGTTATTTTATTTTATTTTTTTTTTAATGTTTTTTCAGATATAAGTTCTACTATTTAATTCATAGTTAGGTGGAGAATAGATGGATTCATACCTTTCCTAATGGTATTTGCAAACTATTAGGATTGGAACTTGGCTTTCTGATTTCTCTGATTATCCATTACAGGAAAGGATAGTAAAAATATAAACATTGCTAAGAGATACAAAAGATAGAAAGTTGCCAAGAACCATGATCACCTTATGTCCTGCAGGGATGCAGAACATAAAAGAATAAACATTTCAGTAAACTTGGACCTTCGTGCACAAAAAAAGTGCCAAAAAGATAGTTTTTCCCCTTACATAGTTATTAATTTAACTACCTTCACTCCTTGGCAATGTTTATTGTTTTAAAACAATTATTAGAATTGTAATAAAACCTAAACATATGAAAGTGAATTTATACATTTTTTTGTTCTTGAAATTTACAACAAAAATACCAAACACTATTTATTAGGTTGCTTATTTGCAATAATTTTATATTCACAACATTCTAAAAACTAATATTGGGTTGGTGCATAATTATCAGGCGTTTTTTTTTAATCATATTTGTTATGAAAAAAGAAGCATAATTTAACAATAACATTTTAAAATGATTATTCTGGAGTGTATAATTATCGACACACATTTTTATAACCTGAAAATAAAATATTTTTATAAAAAAAGTAAACAAAACAACAATTTTTATTAACAAATAACTCGCCTACAAAAACGCCTGATAATTATGCACCAACCCAATACATTTAAAATTAATGCAATATTTATCATTTACCAATTTATAAAGAATTAAAAATATGAAACCAATTTTTTATTCATAAATTTATAAACATTTACTAAATTATTAAAATATGTGAACCAACTATAAGTAAATCATTATTTACCATTTTATAAAGTTTGAATTAATTGCAATAGACTGATGTTTTGTCAACCATTCAAATAAACAATATAAATAGTGTAAATAAACACTCCAATAGTGTTTGTTTTTGTTGTAAATTCTCAAGGACAAAGAAAATATTTACACTATTTACATTGTTTGGACTGTTGTCCTTATCTTCATTGACATATTCATGACATTTTGGCTTTTGTACATGCCAGCCTTCTTCAGGTGATATTTATTGGAATTATTTAGTCTTCAGGGGAGTAGATTGTTCTAATTCAACATGCCATACCTTTGGATATTTCAGTTTTTAGTTAAATCCCCTTGATAACTCAACTCTCCAAGTTCTTGTTCCCTCTGCTGTGGTCAGGGATTGAACTCAGTCTTTTGGATCAATCAGCCAACACTGGGCCATGGCATGCAAAATTAGAACAACCTGCCCTCACGGACTAAATAAAGGGTTCGGTTCTAAATTCCAACAAATATCACCTGAGGAAGGACAAGGCCTACAATGGCTGAAATGTCACGAGTATAGCAATAAAGATGAGGGCAACAGTTCAAACAGTGTAAATAGCTACAATACCTCATCTCAAAAATATAAACAAAGAAAATGTATAAATCATGTCTAGGTTTTATAACAATTCTAATCATCATGTTTTAAAACTATGAACCTTGCCAAAGAGTGAAGTTAGTAATTAAAAATAATAGTGGTATCAAGGGAAAACCTGCTCTTTTGTGGGCACCAGGGTCTATGTTTGCCAACATTTCATAGCTCAACCACTTACAACCTAATCTATAAAATAATTCTCTTATTTTATTATGCTCTCCCCCAGTGTCAGAGTGGAATGATGGTGGTAGGGCAGTAAGGTCGAACCTTCCCACCAATAATCCATAATTTTTCTTTTTGCTTTGTTACAGATAGGCAAAGTGAAATCTGGCAAAGTGAACTCTGACATGAAAGCATGTATGAAGCAGAGGTGTGAATCTGAATTCTTCCCTGCAGAAAAACTGCACTCAGACATTCCCTGATGCTTGTTGAATGTTTATGGAGGCTAAACAGCAAATGTAAGTGCAGTTAGGCAGTGGTTAATGCTTTGCAGCAGTGATGACAGCAATGTATGTGAAAAAGTGGGTCAGCTCAGTTTGTACAAATTGTTTGTTTTTGTAATTGTTAAAAAGGATAGCAATGCGGGTTCTGGTTTGTTACTGGCAAAAAAAATAATAATAAAAATATAATGCATAGCCAATGGTGGTGACATTGTGGGAAAATGGTGTTTTAGAGTTGAAAACTTGTTCTATCCACTGGTGTCTTCTGTTGCAGTTTCTGCAGATATAAATAGGTGGTGTTACTTTTGGAGCATCCTTTGTGAATCCAAGTTTTCAGCATTTAGTGTTTTGATATTTGTAAAATTATTTTAATAGCTAATCCCCCAAAATGTTGAAGAAAATACATTCTCATCATAACTAGATACATTGTTTAAGCTAGGCTTAGGGTAAATTTGATTTTTATTAACCAACTATTTGAACGTTAACAGATGCATTGATGTGGGAGTAACACATGGTGTTCTATACTTAATATAAAACGTTAATATAGAACACCATGGAGTAACAGAAAGCTAATCTCATTACTACCGAGTTTGGCATTCAGTGAGTATTCAATAGTTGTGGCCTTGTATCAGACAAATTATGTAAAGGGCACCTTGATGTATTGGTTGGTTGGTTGTTTAGATACATATCAACCTCTATGGGCTATTTAATGCCGAAATTTAAATATTTTGTACGTATTTGTTTTTTTAAGATAATAATGGTTTGTGATACAAGTCTTAATAGTTAACCCATAGCTAGGGGGAGGTGGATTCATACCTTTTCCAAAGATATTTGTGTGTAAGGGAATAAAATGAACCTAACTGAAATTGGAACTCAGCTCTCCAATTAACAATTCCAAGCCATTATCCATTAAACCACCCACACATCCAAGCTGATAGCACCTGGTATTGCCAAGTGGTCAGCCTTCAAAAAACTGACCATGCTTGATGTTACATAATTTTGCTGATTTTAACCTTGATCTTAATGGTTAGTGAATTAGTCTGGTTGAGCATTAATGCTGGATAGTTAAGCCAATCCTCATCGAGTGCCCCCATAGTTGTGGCCTTGTGCCAAACTAAGCTTTGTCACATCTCAAGTTGCTTAACTCATTAGGGTTGTAGGGGGTACCATGTACTGCATCTACAAAAACAGTATTGATAATCTGATAGTGTCCATCCCTCTTCAGTCTGGTTTTGAATTCAGAGTTATCTTTCTCCTAGTCTAGTCACCACACAAGGCTAAAGAGCCCTGTTTAGTCTGTTATTAACTCTACACTAAGAAGGGAAGAGTTGGATTCATTCCTTTCCAAGGGTATTTGTGTGAAAGGAAATGCTATAGCATTAGCCAGAATTGGCACACAAATTCCACCTTCTATACTAATAACCACTATGATTAGTGACAACTAGTTGAATGGTAGTAGGTTAATGAACGCCAAAAGAATTATAGAACTAAATTCTTATATTTGTTTATATTTTTTCTTAATGTTGTAGGTTACTCCACATGACTTTGGTAAATGTCCTTTAGGTAGCACTGTTTAAGTCTATAAAAATACAAACATTTCCTTCCTCTTTCTTTTATTCCTCTTGCTTCAAGATGTAGCATCACAAAGATAAATAATGTTCCTGTTGGTACACGTTCATTTCTAGGTTGACTGAATTCTCTCATTCACACACAAGTACATTCTTAATAGCTAAATTTTTAATGTCTTTTTCTTTATTTTCAAAACTGTACACATTTATATTATTACATGTATTAATTGTTGTCCATTTTAAAATCCATATTTTGTGTTTGTTATGTTTGCCCAGATTTATACGAGTCCAAATATTGTTTGTGAGACAAAATACTCACTAAAAAACGTTCACACCTTGTAACAAAAGTAGTTCCCATAATAATATCGAACATTATATTGAAGAACGAGACTAAAATAATTATTTGGAATGCATGATTGTTTAAAAAAATGCAGAACTTATTTCTATATTTTGTACATATTTTATGTCCATCAACAAGGCAGGCACATACTACCCCTGAACCACCCAACTCGGGTGCAATTGGGATGGGGGGGGGGGGTCCCAGGCAGTGCTTTGTGACCCTTGCTATCTTAACATTTGCATTTATCTACCTACATTTATATATGTTACAAGTTAAAATAAGCGTAACTGACTATGAAAGGATGAAAAATCTTTATGGATTCTGACATAATTTTGGGTGTGTGCATCATCCAAATCTGTGAATTTGTATTGCTGCTGCTAAGTCTAAAAAAAAAAAAAAGAAAAAGAAAAAAAAAAGCACTATATAAAATTCACTATTTTTTTTTATCTATGTGTTAAATTATTTAACTTTTTAACAAAAAAAAAACTCAAATTGCTGCAAAATATTGTTGATTTATTTAAGATGGAATGATCTATGACATGTCTCTAATTTGTAAAGATACATTGAATTTATTTTCAATTTTTCCAGTTGAATTGTTCACCTATATTGCATATGATCCATTATTGTACATATTAAGTTACAATGAAATTTGTATTTCATATGAATACTACCTTATGAAAGCTGAGATGTAAGAGACTGCCTCCCACCCTGTATTGCAGATTCAAGAGGGGAGAGGGGGACATGGGACCCTTGCACTGACTCTAGAATATATCTTACAAACTACAAATAATGAATGGACAATAAAGGGACAATAAACAACACCCACAAAGTTATTTACTACTCTTATTGATCAGAAGTGTACTATCAAAAATGGAAGATACTATTATAAAAATTTAATCCAGCTGTTGCTATATTCATAAATAAAATTAAAAAAAAAAAATACAAATATAATTCACAGGATAACATTAGTATAATTAGGGGAAACTTAAATTAAAGAGTACACCAGTAGAGTTTAGTTAAATCCTATATCATTACTTGTAATAATTAAATTCAGAAAATGTAATTAATACTTACTAATTCATCGGAAAAGCAGAAGATCTAGTTCTTGGTATGTGTAATTATTACTTGGTTACAACACAAACGTGTGTGTGTGTGTGTATATATATATATTAAAAAAAACTTACACACACAGATATAAACAAATAAAGCTATGTGTGCGTGGAGTTTATATAATACCCTGTACGCTAGCATCATATATTAAAAAAAAAAACAAACAAACTATAAATGCACAAAAGAAATTAAAATACCCACCTCTGTTCTTATATATGCCCTATACAGGTTAGGATGAATTAAATACACATACACACACAACAATCAAGCTATTGTTAATAAATATGTTTATGTTAAGTTTAGCGTTCCAAATGATTTTTGCATGTTAAACACAGATTTATCTCCCTTAGATTCCCTTTTTTATTTTTAGACTCATCTGCATACGGATAGAAAAGGAGTTCAACAGATATACAAAAATAGAAAGAGGTGTAAGACAAGGATGCAACTTCTCACCAGACTTTATTCAACCTATTATATAGCAAGGCAATTGAGAGAATTAGATGTCCTACTAGGATTCATTATTGGTGGCCCCAATCTTATCTACATAACATGCAGATGACAGTGTTGATAATAGACATAGAAAAAAAATACAAAAGATCCTAGAGAAGGTAGTGAAGGAAAGTGAGAAGAAAGGACTAAACATCAGCTGCAAGAAGAAATAATGTATGGTTGTCAGCAAAAGAATGAGATCAAAATGCAAATTACAAATTAGAGATACCAAAATCAAACAAGTACAAAAATTTAAATATCTTGGAAGTGTTTTAACAGAGGATGGAATGTGCAATACTGAAATCTGAAAGTGCATTAGGATAGCATAAGATGCATTCCAAAAGTTAAGCAGATACAGAAAAAAATTGTTAGAAACAAAGAAAAGAGTACTGTTATGTGATATCTGTCCTCCTGTGTGGCAGCAAATACTGAGCATTCTCCTCAAAGATGAAGAAACGTGAAGCAACAGAAATGTGGTTCTACAGAAGGATGCTGAGGATATCATGGACTGAACATGTGAGCAACAATGAGGTTTTAGAGAAAATGTAAACAAAAAGGAAACTTATACTAAAGATCAAGAAGAGACAGTTGAAATTTCTGGTGCACATGAGGAAGGAGGGCATGGAAAATCTGATACTCACAGGACAGATTGAGGGCAAGAGGCAGAGAGGAAAACAACGTGTAACATACTTGATGAGCTTGAGTAAATGGACAGCAGAACAAAGTTTAAGAGAAATAAAAAGAGCTACAAAGGACAGGAAATTGTGGAGAGCCATGAAAACTTAGGTCCTGAGGGGGCACGACACATAAAGACATCTTCTGAGCATTTGGATTTGAAAAGTCATGTGCATAGTTAACAATAACATAAAATTAAAAAAAATATAAACCAGAAAAATGAAAAGTGTCCAAACAATAATGTTTTATTTTACAAACATCCTACTGTAAATAAAAATAAAAATTTAGTCTCCATGAACAAAAAAAAAAAAAAAAATACACGGATATTTCAGTTTTATGGAGTGATACGAGAAAGACCAATAAGCTCACAGAAAAAGTGCGCGCGCGCGCGCACACACACACACACACACACACACGTTAAACTGGAATGATTTTCTCTTCTTTTCATACATTCCTAAGATAGGAAGGTCTTGTTAGATCGTTTGGAGCGCTAAACTTAACAAGACCCAAATAAAAATAAATGTATTTAAGAGAAGTAAATAATTGGTATACTGAAAAAAAATTATGTTAAGTAAACTTAACAATACCCAAAGTAGTTTCAAGAGTTATTAAAAAAAAAAATTATTTTATTTTTAAAACTTTACTTTGTCATTGGTTCCTACTTTATAAATGTGGAGATATTGTTTTTTGCAGGTTTCTGGTCCTGTAGAGACCATTATTCTTTTTGTTCAAAATAGTGAGAATCGAATCAATAATTATTAAGTTACTAACTTAGTATTGATTTTAAATTCGTACTTGTATTTTCCTACTTGAGGCGGTGGCCTTTTTAAGATAAGTTAAAAAAATAAATGCTTGCATACCCTCCAAGCTTTACAAATATACTTTTAATAAATTTTTTTGCTTGCCTCACAAATTATCAAAAGTTCCTGATCTGCTTGATTTTTAATGTTTATTTATAAAAAAAAAAAAAAAATTGAACACCTGATGAAGCCAACCCAAACTTGTTTATCAACGATACAAATTCTCAGTGTACGCTTAAAAAGTTCAATTTATCATTAAAGTTTAAACATAAAACTGTTGATGCTAGTCATAGTGCTTTCCTGAATCAGTAAAAAACATTTTTTGACTTTCATTAATTTTAATTTTACACGAAGACCAACAACTCTCAGCAAATTTCAGAATTTTATGAAGTTTATTTTTTATTTTATTCTTGCTGTTGTTAAATTTGCAACATAAGTTTTTTCAACAATCCAAATATAGTGGTCTGTTTTTCTTTATTAGTTTCTTGCATTTTTAAAACAGGCTTCTATTTTTGGTCATTTATTGGGGCGAGGAGATTTATTTACTTTTTTTGTCTTTTGTTCCAGAAGATGCGTAATAATTTGTTAATTTTTTTTTTTATCAATTTTTTATTTTTGTATGTCAAACACCACGACGATTACGTAATTTGGCACATAATAATTTTTTTTTTTACAAATAAAAATGTAAAATAATTTTATTTTTAACAAGTCAATTTAGTTTTTTTTAAAAAAACTAAACAGTTAGTAAGTAATAATACATTTTTTTTTAGTTTCCCCACCTTAATGAATAAAGAAAGCATCATTTTTAATTGACTCATAAAATGTTGAAATCTTTTTTAACAGAACTTTTTATGTGTGTGTGTACTTAAAAAAATGATTTGTACGTTCAAGGATTTTTTAGTCTAGCTAGCTTATCCTGTTTTAAGGAAAAGAAGCTGCTTTTCTTTTCGGACAGCCAAGAAATATAGGAATGGCCTGGGACATGAAAGGTGTCACGGTATATAAAATATTAACACACCCTGGATTTAAAAGACAAATAAGTGTGGCGGAAGAACCGTTGACAAGAAAATAGCATAGGAAGAGTTTTAAAATAAAAACAAAACAATGAAAATAAAAAAGTAAGCAGTGAAGTTGCTTCATCGTTTTGGATCCTGTCATTGGGACGTGTCAGGGGGGCGTTATTTTGTTTTCATTTTTAGTGGTGATAAAAATAAATAAATGCAAACATTTTTGACAGTTAAAATTCTTTCTAAATGGAAATATTGTTACTTATAATTTTGGTTTCCAAAACCCGAATTAACTGAGTTTGTTGTTTGGTTAATAATTCTTAAACATGAAACAAATTTAATAATAATGTTACTGTTGTTACACAGTTATTGATTGTATTTTAAATTTTAAAAATATATATTTTATTAAGTCATTCGATCGGTATATATTTTCTGACCATCACATCATAGGTGATGATATTATTAATTGAAAGAATTAAAAAAAAGTATTTTTTTTTAAATGTCTTAAAAAATTCTTAACCTTTTTTGTAAGTTTGTGTTTTAGACAGAAAAAACAACAAACTAAGTACGTAATTTGGCGAGTGATCTAAACTAGAAAGTGTTAAACCAAAGAGGAAAATGGTAAAATTTATGTACAAAAAAAGCAAGAAAATTAATTATTTATCTTTCAATATTTTCATTAAGAAATAACTGGATTGGTATTTCTTAACACAAGATAAAAAACTAATGTCGTCAATAACCCGAGTAATTTCTATTAATTTTTAAATCAGAAAAGAAAGCATGACAACAAAAATAATGTTAATTAAATTTCGAAGTTTAAACTTGTTAATTGAAAGATCAAAAAAATCAAAGTAAATAGATGACAGAGTTGGGGTTTTTTTTTTAATAAAAAAAATCATAGCTTGAGAAAAAAAAGTTAAACCTAAAAATAAAGTAATATTTACATAATAAAAATGTAATACTTTTTTGTCTAAAATTACAGAACGTATAAAAAGCTAATTATTGCTATAAATCATTTCATATTTTTACTTTTTAGTTAAAAAAACTAAGAAAGGAAATTCTTAAAAATAAAAACCATTTCCCAGTTTTCACAATCAGTTTAACAAAAAGATTAACATCAAAACAAAGATTCAGAGTTGAAAGCAAATGATGACAGTTGAGTAAACAAACAAATAAGAGATTAGCATATGGATTAAAAATAAAACTATTTTAAGTCTTAGTACTTTATTTTTGTTACTTCATGTTACCAACAAAAACACTAAACAATGACGAAGTAACGGCACTACGAAAGCAATAGTTTTTCCCCCCGATGCATCACGTGTAAGAAAAACTAAATTTAATTCTATTGTTGAAAGGATATATTTAAATTATTATTCAAGAAGAAGTTACAGATTTTAAGAATAAGATTTTTTATAAAAACTGGTCCAGTGTCGTAACAACAGGAACAAACATATCTTTGGTTTCTTAGCACACGAAGTAGACATTTGAAGGAATTTAGGTTGACAGAAAACAAAGCAAAGTTTACGTAAAAAGAAATTGATGAATTCTCTTGAAACCTACCATAGTGCATTTGCCAGCAGTACTTCTTCAAACTTTACCCACATCTTCAGTTTTCATGCTTAAAAACACTCGCTGTCATAAAGATAGTTACTGTGTAAAATCTCCTACCAACACCGATTGTAAGCAAACAGACGAAGACGAATTCATCAGCAGTAACATCAGATTTGTGCAAAATCTCGTATTGACGATAAATTAAAGAAACTCATTTATTTATATTTGTTTATTAAATGTGCGGTATAATTATGTACAAGCAGTAAATTTATATGTAAAATAAAATTTTCGATTGTTTAAAATCATATAGATATGAACGAGATTTGATGAGGTATGTCAACAAACAAAAAACAAACCGGAAACACATGTTGGAAGCCACCGTGTATGTCTGTTTTTTATAAGAGTTTTTTTTCTACTACTAGGAAAACCACATTTTCACCAGTGATGTATAAATTTACTTTGTCGTAATTTTTGAATGTTTATTTATTACAAATATCGTGTATTTTTTATGTTTAAATAACGAAAATGACGAGATGGCGTTCAAGAACGTTTTACGCTTACAACTTTACTACAAGAAGAGATTGAAGCCCATTCATTTTTTTTCGTATTCAGCTTCTGTTACAGGTATGAATAAATATAATTAATGACAGTGCGTGATAATGTTTAATTTAAAGATTTTAATTTGTCATAAAAGTGAACTTTTTTCCTCTTAAATTCAATCTGAATTGAAAAATTAAATTCAATAAGTGTGCATACGGTTTTTCAATTATTAATTACAGAAAAAGTTGATTAAAAATTACGATTAGGCATTGTTTTTAATACACTTTTGCAAAATATTTGAAGATTTATAAAAAACAAAAGAAAGTTCATGAAGAAACGTTTAAAGGGGGATAAATGAAAATTTATTGGGAGTAGGGTTGCCAACCGTCTTTTATTGGAAAAAAGTTTTTTTTTTTTATAAACTCTTTTCATCTGTCCTTTTTTAATTTGGAAGGTAAAATAAAAATATATATATAAAAATGCCTATTTGGGGGTAATAATGAAATTAACATTGTTCGTATTTATTATGCAAACAATGTTTTTAGCTTTAGTTTAAAAATGTTTTTTATTTGAACTTTTTTTTTGACTATCACGAAAATAGGTTGGAAATACAGATGACCTTCATCCTTCAATCTCCAACATCAACATTGTCTTGAAATTAATTATCTTTAAAGAAAGTTTTGTTGTAATTTTAATTAAAAGTAAAGGATGACAATTTTCTTTTTGTAATTGGCTTCATACTTTGGAGTTTTTCCAAAACAGGAATTAAAATAAAAAGATTAAATTAAATGTATTGTTAATGTTTACTGTTACAAACAATTTCTGCATGATATTACCTCCCTTACATCCTTTTTTCTTTTTAAACTAGCCTCATATTCCGAGCCCTCCTTTGTATTTGAAAAAACAAAACAAAAAAAACAAACGAAATAAAACCGAAAATAGCATTCGAAATGCAATATAATTTATTTCAACTATTTTTTCCGTATGTAAAATCTGAAATATAATTTAATAGTTGTTAGAATTTGTAAAATAAAAATTAAAAAAAACTCTGAAAAAAAAAAAACAGCAAAAAAGAACGATTATTTTTCCTTTCATTGGTTTTTGACTTTTGACTTTTGAAGACATGCTTCATCCGGACGAGTAATAATATTCGAATTACTGTATAATTTATTTCTGGGATAAGTTAAGTATCATTAAGTTCCTTTTTTTTTTTTCTCTCTTATTTTAGGAAACGATAAATTTTCGTTTGCTTGCATGACTTATTTATTTTTAAAATTCCAATTGAGGGCTTCCTTAAGGCTAGTTAAAAAAAAGAAGTAAGGGAGGTAATTCAGTGTTATGCAGACATTGGAGCATAAACTTAACAATATCCAATTTTCCAAGCGGTTAAATCTTATATAAATTGCAAATATAAAAAAAAAAAACTCAAAATAATATAAAATGTAATCAGTATGTAACAATTCTGTACAATCTGCAAATTAATATTAACTGTGATTCACTTTTTTTAAATCCGTCCATCCCCAAGCAAGGTGATAATGTCACTAAGATGCAAGTGGCTACTCAACTGGGAGTAGAGGGGAATGGTTAAACTTTAGAAGGAATCAGAAACTCAATTGTAAGCAGGACGAGTAAATAAGCACATTAACTTTGCTTTAAAAAATATAGTGGAATTTCAGATTTTTCTGCAGAAATATTTAAGTTAATTTTTTTTTTTTATTACATATAATTAGCATGAAAATGAATAAAATATTACATGTGGACTGAGCATATGCTTATATAATTTAAAAAAATTACTGCTGAATTAAAAAACAATTAGAATATAGTGCTCATCTTTGCTATTAACATGTTTCGGATGTTGTACCTTCTAGTCCACTTTAAGTGTCTTGACTTGGATAGCATTCAGGGAATTTCAAAATGAATCCTTTATTTAACCATTAAACATTTGATGTTTCATTGAAGATCAGCAGATATCAATATTTCAATTCATTCATGATTAGAGTCTAAATGACTAATTGACAACTTCGGGATTCATGACGTTAGTGTTTATTTTTTTAAAAGTGTGGTTCACTCTGAACAAGGCTCGGGAGCCACTTGAGGTAGAGTTACAGAGTAAAAGGCACAATTTATGAACATAGGTGGGGAAGATAATGGTTAACTCTATACTAGAACAGGTTAGGATTGTAGTGATTGGGAAAACATCCTCTTGGGAGTCTGTTCCACAGAGTAGTGGTCCATAGGATGAAGCTACTCAATGGGAAGTTACTTCTCACCAATGGAATATGGAGGGAACCAGAGTAGTTTGCTACAATATGTGTAGCATGGCAGGTCCTAGCCGTGAATGTTAGAACTGGTGGAACTAAGGAATGTAGTTCATCTGAGCACTTTCCATGGAATTAGTGATAGAGCAATGAGAGGCTTGCCACATCCCATCTGTGAGAGAGGGATTGCAGGGTGGAAAACAATTTATCACTCACAATGGCATGGAGACACTTTTGGAGTCTATCAAGACTGGAAAGTGAGGACTGGGCATCTCCTACCCAAACATGACAGCAGTACTTCATTTTAGGCCTGATTTAGCTCCTGTAAAGTTAGAGGATAGCACGAGGAGTCAGGTACTTATTGGCGTGATACAGGGAACCATCTATTTGTCCTGCATCTTTAGTAATAGATTGTATGTAAGAGTTCCACTTGAGGTTTCAGTTCTACTTTAGGCCCAATACAAAACACAGGGACTTCCTGAGAGGACGTCTGTTCATCGTGACTGGTGGTGGTTCAGGGTCTGATTGGCAATGATGGAATGTAACTAGTTTGATTTTACGAAGCATGGAATGCAACTAGCCAGTCCTCCCCGCCTTCCCTGCTCCCACTGCGATGTTAGAGCTGGATTGAAGGCGAGATCAGCTGCTAATCTAGGGTCAGCATGAGTTTTGGATGTGCACCAATATATTCCTTCATTTCCTGAAGTATTTGCCTGCAAATAAAGCTGGACAAAAAAAAGCTAAAGAGAGTGCTAAGTTTGCTTGAAGAGAAAAGAGGCAAAAAATGGTGACCACTTTCTATTTAATCATTTCAACCCAAGCAAGACAATAAAGCCACTAAGACGAAGGAGTTACTGAATGTTAGAGAATATGATAAAAATATACTATAAAATAACAACAATTAAGAAGATAGAAGATAATGATTGACATTGCATTTAAATTTTTGAAGATCAAAGTTGACTGGAAAGAAAGAAGCCAGAAGAGAGTTTCACATGCAAAAAGTGTGATAGAAGAAACTGTTACCATAGGACACACAGTTACATTTGTTGTGGGATTACGATTATGATTGGGTAAATACTTAGTCACCATAATATTGTGGGAATCAGCACTTTGGAGAGTAAATATTTATGGATTTCTGGAACATTTATCCCATAAATAATATTGGTGGCCTCGGAGGTAATCCAAGTAAAAATGAGTAACACAAAACGATATGACACAAATGACAATACATGTATTAACAAAAGAATTGCATGTGATGAAAAGGATAAAACATGAAATAATAAGAATGTGTGTGAGAGAGAGAGTACAAAAAGTCAAGGCAGAAATCCAGGAAGATGAGTGTGCCCCAATGGTGGGAGGACACTTTTTTCCTATGTGCAACTACATCTTATAGCCAGAAGATGTAAAAGAGAATAGGGACAAAAATGAATGCCTTTATATAGGCTTAAGAAGTGACCCCTATAGACGTGTTTTTAGCTGTGTTAACTGATACATCTAGTCATTTCAACTGTAAAATGATGAGACCTTGCTGCCAATTTGGTGCAAAGAATTCACAACTCCATTATGCATAAAATGCTTCAGGGAGTTTCATACTGTTAAAACAAACATTAAATTTAGGAACATAACATTTGTTTTGTTTTTTGTTTTTTTAATGTAAAAAGTGTCAAAATAATATTTTTAATCTTTTGTTTATAAGTAAAGCAGAAATATGCATAGAACTCCCCTTAAGTGAATTTTCTTATTTTTCCTTCTTTTAACCTGTTTCTGCAGGTTTCACCATTTCAGGGTTAATCTACAGGGATAGATTATTCTTGTTCTGCTACCTATGTCTAGGCATTTGGTACTGCTCTGTTATTGCCAGCCTTGTTTCTATTGCGTCTGAGCTACCTAGCCCAGGATTTGAACTCACAATTACTATGCCACTAAAATCATTATTCCATGTTTTAATTTTCTTGGCTGTTTTAAACACAAAAAGTAGTATGACAAAAAGAATTGATTCATTTTTTATGGATGTGGTAAACCAAAAATTATATGGTTCAGGGAAATAATTAATAAGGAAAATGTAAGAAAAACTGCTTTCAGTCCATACGTTTTGGCTGTTTTGAAATTATATGAATTTTTTTATGTAAGCATTATTTTAATGTAACCTAGGAAAAAGGTAAGTAAGAATATGCTTTAAATTTATTTTATTTTAACTTGAAATTATTTTGAATTTTTCTGAAGTTACTTAAAATATGCTTTCTCACATAGTACGGACACATATTTTTTTTTGCGGGGGGGGGGGCAATTTACAATGAATTTACATAAACTGAACCCTCCTTTTAACATTTGGAAAATTAAAGTTTCATTAAGATATTGTTAGAGGTACAAAATTTAATTAGGAAAAAAAAAAATAGATTTAACTAAAAGTGACAAAAAGGCAAAACAATTACATTAGTTGGCAATAGAAGCAAAAAAACTAAATAACAGAGAACAACAGAATGAGTTAACCAGTTATTGTTTCTCACTCATAATGTTTCTTTTTTAGTTGGTGTGCACAAAAAATTTCCCTTCCTCATTCAAGTCCTGATTAGTGATGAGCAGCAACTGGTTACTCTCTTCTCTTTTATTTATTTATCCTTTTAATTTACTATTGCCAACTACCATAGTTTTTGCTTTTTGTCTCTTTTGATTATGTCCATTTTTATTCTTTTAGTTAAGAATTTCTTTTCTTATATTTGTAATCTGGAGTGCTTAATTGATAGTAACATGAAAAAAAATGATTATCTTGGAGAGGTGTGTTTCTGTAGAAACACCAAAGAAATAAGCAGATATATCCTAAATGAAAAGAATAAAGACCTCTGGAGCCAATTAGCACATAGTGAAAGAGAGAAGAAAAAAATTTGCTTTACTTTTTTTTTTTTTTTTTTAAAAAAAAAAAAGGAGAGGAAATTAAATAATTACATGAAGAGAGCAATAAAAGAAAAAAACCCTTTTATTAAAGAGAAGTTACATTACCTTGCAACATTACACTCTCTAAAAAAAAAAAACTCCTATTTCTTGACCATAAAGTGGCTTTAAAATATTTTGATCCACTCCAGTTCTAACATTTGAAGGAAAAAAAAAATCAATTACGCTATAATGAGAATTACTGAATTCAGAATAAACTAATAATAATACATTTATTGAATATTGAGGAATGAGGGGCTGTGATTTTTTTTTCTTCATAATATTTTAGTTATTTTACACAAAACCCCCAAATCTTCAGGATAGAAAAATCATCACAAGGCTTGTAAAATCAAATTTAAAATTTCTCTTAAGGGATGTGCACATAGTGTAATAGTACCAGCGAGGGAAAGAATTGGGGAGCTGAGTTCAAATTCTGGCCTCGTCTGTTGCATTCATTTTTGCACCAATGCCTTTCAAAATATCATGAATCCATCTTATAATGAAAGAAAAAAATGTTTGTTTAGCATCCTTTTCTGGCAGACCCTAAAACTATCTTTTTGACTTACCGCCACATCATGTTGAAACACCAGTTCCCATATGATCACTGAAATTAAACAATGTCAAGCCTGGTCAGTACCTAGGTGGGTGACCGCTTGGTAATACCAGGTGCTGTAAGCTTGAATGTGCAGTTGGTATAATGGATAATGCTTTGGAATTGTTAATCAGAGAGCTGAGTTCCAATTCCAGTTGAATTCTTTACATTCACCTACACACAAATACCCTTCTCCTCTCAGCTATGGGTTAATTAGTAAGACTATCATTAAATCATTTTCAAGAGAGAATTCTTACAATCTAAAAATATTTTCTGGCTTTAAATAACGTGCATTGAGTTGATAAGTCATGGAAAACAATCAATCAATGAAATACTGATTAGTTACACAGTCATGGCTTTTAGATTTATTTACATTCTCTGAAATATAAATACATAGAAAGTACCGCGACCAAAAAGTGAGGGATCATTTTATATATTGATTGTCATAGAGAATTTATCCCTCACTTTATGTCCACATTTCTTGTTTATCAAATTCTGATTAGGTATAAAGCCACCTTCTTTCCCCAGCTATGGATTAATTATTAAGACTTGTATCATTAAAACATTATTATCCTTTATTATCCTTGCCTGACTTTCCACTTAGAACTGAGTCTCTATTGAGTGATATACATATAACTCCTTCCATGGTCTCTGTTATCATCTCTAATCTGGATCCCTACAAAAAATATAGACCCAATGGTTTTCCTGTAATTGTCATTAAAAATGTGCTTCCAAACTGGCTCCTTTCCTCTCTAATCTGTATAATAAATGCCTCATTGCTTCTTAATTTCCTGCTTGTTGGAAATACTCATCTGTTGTTCCAGTTTTTAAGAATGCAAATGAACTGCCCAACCCTTCCAATTATTGGCCGATTAGCCTTCTTCTTTTTGGTAAACTACTAGAGGCCCTAATTAATGCTAAACTGGTTAAGCATCTCACATCGCAGAGCCTTCTCTCAGACAAGCAATATGGCTTTTGTTTCTCTAGGTCAACTAATGTATTAAAGATTATTGTGGAAAGAATCTATCAAGCTTTAGATAAGAATGGTGGAGCTTAGGCTGTTGCTTTTGACATCTCAAAAGTGTTTGACAGGGTTTGGCATGCTGGTCTTCTTCACAAGTTGAAAAGTTATGGTGTCTCTGGACAAATTTTCAAACTGATTTAGTTTTATAAAATGGCAAAATGAAAGTTGTCCTGAATAGCCACTCTTCCAGATCCTTTCATATTAATGCAGGTGTCCTCCAGTGCTCTGTCCTTGGACCTACTTTGTTCTTAATTTTCATCAATGACCTTCCTGATGGCATCAGCTCTCAATTTGGTATCTATGCTGATTACACAACTATTTACTCTTGTCTTTGATAATAAGTCAGATTAGATTGATATGGTCAAATTGGTGGCTGATCTAAAAAATGACCTACAAAACAAAACTTGTATTAATCATCTGAAATACCTCTTTCTCAGGAGAGTGAATTGTTACACCTTCTTGGGCTAACATTCTTGATTGACATGAAGTGGAAAGACAATATTGAATCCATTTCTAGGTCTGCTGCTAAGAAAGTTGGTTTGCTGTGTTGTGCTAGACAGTTTTTCTTTCCAGAATCTATCTTACATATTTATAAGTCTACCATTCATCCATGCTTCGGATATTACTGTCAGATGATCTGGGGCTCCTGCTATATATCTAGAAATTCTTGATCAAAGCATCAGCAAATATTATTGGTCCTGACCTGGTGTGCTTGCTTCAGTCACTTTCACATCACTGTAAAGTTGCTTCCCTATGTCTTATCTAGAATTACTTTCAGGTAATTGTTCAGATGAGCTCTTTGCTATGGTACCTAGACTTTATGAATTTAAATGCAGTACCATATTAACTACAAGGTCTCATCAATTTACAGTTGAATTGATTAGATGTAACTGTAAGTTCTATGCTAACGGCTTCTTTCCTTGGACTTCTTGCCTGTGGAACACTCTTCTGCCTCCATGCTATCTGGCCAACTTTGATCTTTAAAATTTTAAATGCAATGTCAATCTTCCTGATTACTCTTCTATTGTTCTCACTCCTTCATAATGTTTCTGTTTTCTAATTCTTTCACACTCAGTAATCTCTTGTCTTAGTGGCTTTACTGCCTTGCATGGGGTGAATTTCATTGTAAAAAAAAAATCTTTCAATCTAAAAATATTTTCTGGCTTTAAATAACCTGCAAAGTGTTAAGCTGTAAAAACGTATCAATTAATGAAAATTGTCTTATGCATCCCAGATTAAGAGCCACTGATACTATAGCCAATTGGTTTGATTCATAGAGGCACTTTTCTGTTATAATTCTGTGCCAGCCTAAACTTAGTGTTTAACTGTTGTAGTGTTATAGTTAACAAACTAATTTTGTATACCTGTTTGCAGTTAGAGCGAGTTTGGCTTTTCACTAGGTGCCCCACTGTCAATCCTTATTGTGCTTTACTGTTAGGGCTCTTTGTCAGGCGATGTGTAAATATCTACAGTATTTACATTAGTCGGACTATTGTCCTCATCTTTGTCGCCATATTTGTCACAACGTTTCAGCCGTTGTACGCTCCGGCCTTCTTCAGGTGGTTGGAATTTCAAACCGAACCCTTTATTTCGATCACTGGGGTAGACTGTTCTAGTTCCACGAGCCATGTTTGAGCCATGTTCGAAATTCCAACCACCTGAAGAAGGCCGGAGCGTACAACGGCTGAAACGTTGTGACAAATATGGTGACAAAGATGAGGACAATAGTCCGACTAATGTAAATACTGTACATAATACCTCATCTCAGAAATATAGACAGTGTAAATATCTATTGTGATAAAATTAAGATAGATTAATTTGAATCATGATAAATATTTTAAAAAATTAAAAAAAAAATATTCTTAATTAGATAAAAAAAAAAGAAAGAAGGTCAGCCATAATTGAGATCATACTCATTGTGATCTCTACAATCCTTTCCTTAGCTACATAGTATGTGCTTCACCAGGGCTACATATGGTTTTGAATTCAGAGTTGGCCTTCAACCAGGGCTGAAGAACCCAGTCTGTTCTTCTATTTAACCCATAGCTAGTGGGGAGAAGTAAATACATACCTTTCCCAAGGGTATTAATTAGATAACATTTTCTGAAAATTTAACAAAAACAAAGGGAATTTTAACTAAACATATTTTTGAAAATGGTCAATTATTTGGAGCTTTTGTTTTTGTTTGCTGACAGTGATTTTACTGAAATGTGTTACATATAAAGATAATGAAATACACTTCCTAAACATGACCTCCTCTTGTGTGCAAAATACAAGCATTGGTATATTTAAATAATTTCTTTCAATCCCCCTCTCCCACCTGGAGTAGTCCAACTCTGGAAGACACTTGTATTTAGTACAAAAAGCTAATTCTCTTTATTGATGTAGTGTATGTTAATTGTGATATATCAAGTTTCTGCCTTGTAAAATCCCATAAAATCCATATTTTAAACATGTTAAGTGACAACTTAGTCAATAGCCAATTTAGGCAATTTCATGCTAAAAGTATCACTGCAAATATTCTTGATAAACTTGTTGGCACCTTCGGATGAAAATGTTTCAGAAAATACCAAGCAATAGATCATTCATAGTCAATGTCATAATAAAAACTGCCAACCTTGAGATATAGTTGGCAGTCTTTGTGTTAAAGTGTTATCCATATTTAATCTTCTTTCTTGTTTTTTAAATCTTATTTATTGATAAACATAATTATGTTTTTGAACATCTTATTTATTGCATGTGACATCTGTCAGGTCTTGAAAGACCATTGATCTATATTTAGGGATTTTTTTTTTTAAATTCAGCTGGTGGTGGTAGTATAGATTCTGTTTTACCAATCAAGTGTACGTGAGATGACACTGGGTTGTCCTGTCTTCAATACAGGCCAAGGTAGGCTATTTAATGGGAGAATGACAGTTACCCATGAAACATGTCTTTCACTTTCCATGTCACTGATGTTGTCTAAGGACAGAACAGGGACTTTATACTGATTCTTATCATTGTAGGAGTTGCCAGAATGAGGTGGGATGCAATGTTGGATCCTATTTGGGGTTCTTACTACAGATTTTATTCTCAGGATTTATTCCCAAAAATTTTCTCAGGATTGGATATGGGTATAGCTGCATAGCAGAGGAGATTTTCCTTCTCTTAGATCAGTAGTTCCACAAATTTTGGGGTGCTGCCCCCTTGTGTAACAAAACACAACCTTAACGTCCCTCCCCTCAAATATATAGTCAACCTTTGATTAGATTTTCTTGGTGCTAGTATTGCATGTCAAATGAGTATCTTAGTATTTCCCATAATAATTTTTATATAAAAATGGTGTTTAGGTGTTTTGCCCTTTCAAGTTAACAAGTTCCATCTACCTAATTTAAGCCTTACATACACTACTGCTTAGCTGTATCATGCAAAATTAAGCATATTCATTAAAAAGTGCTTCCTTATCTGAATATTTTATGTTCTCAATTCTAAAACATATTCTGAATATATATATATATATATATACACATTCATATTGCTCAAAAAATATCTGACTACTTTGTGTCTAGCCATTAAAAAAAAAAAGTAATGTTTTATTGTTTAACAGAAAACATTCAATTACTTTGTGTATTTAAACCATTTTTTCTTAGATTTTCTTTGTGATTCTAATATTCTTTAATATTTAAAGAATCTTTCCTTTTTTTTCTTTTACCCACTGTACTTGTCAGCTTTGTATCCAAGAATTTAATTTCTTTAATGATCACTTCCTTTATGATGATGGCATAACTGACTACATGAACCAATTCTTGGATAGAAGAGCTGATGGCATTGCCTGCATGGTAATGTTGGCAGTAGTTGAAGTTGATTTTGTCAAACCTTTCTCTCTTGTTGTTTAACTTCTTTTTTTTTCTTCTGGTGGCTTTGGAGTTTTTGGTTGTTATAGTGATAGAATGCTGCCAGTCGGTCTTGTTCTTGTTTCAAATGATTTAGACTCAAGTCTAATGGCTTTCAGTGTTTTGAGTTGGTCCTTGTATCTTCAAAGAGATTAACTTCCTGGTCTTTTTCCTGAAGTGAGCTCACTGAATAAGACTTGTGAAAACCTTGACACTTCTATTCTAGTTACAGGTTCTGACAATCAAAGACGATATTTCATGATGCTTTGACTGTTATTCCATGTTGATTTCAATCTTTACTGGGAATGATTGCAGAACACTTGACCACCACCTTTTATAGGCAGAAGTCCACAAATGCATGCTTGGGATATTTTTCTTAACCAATAGACCGGTTTGCAGTTTGACATAACTCAGTCCAGATCTGCCTTGTCTAGAAGACAGAACACTATGTTCACTTGTCGGAACTTGTTTTAGTGTGTCAAAGCCAATTCTTAATTTGTCAACTTTTTTCCTACTTACTGTTAATTTACATTGCATATATTGTTTTCTTATTTGCTTGGTATTATTTCTTTTTTGCCTTGTTCCTTTTCCTTTTTATTGCAAACTTTGTTAATTCTGTCTGTTGGACAGTTCTGTTCTTTATTTTGCATTTGATCATGGCTACTCACTCCACATTCCAGGACTTTGTTGTTGGTTATTCAGTATTTCCATTTGATGTTCGACATTGAACAAAGCTTTTGCTGGTGAAAGAATTCTAATTTTTGTTGTAAAATTACAGGAAGTGGTTCAATAAATTTCTCTTTCTTAAATTCTGAGAATTTGAATTAGGCTGTATGCAATTTCTTTAGAATATTATTATTTTTTTTTTTTGTTTTTTGTTCTAGTCAAAAACATGGGCAACACAGCTACAAGCATTAATCAAGCTCAATTTGTGGAGGAGACAATAAAAAACAATTGTGTGACCGTCTTTTCGAAAAGTTATTGTCCTTCTTGTAGGATTGCTAAAAGAAATCTTGATGACCATGGAATCACCTACAAAGTTGTAGAACTGGACAAACGAGAGGATGGAGATGAAATCATGTCAGTTTTACATGACATGACTCAGAAGAGAACTGTAAGTTTTTTTTTAACTCTTTGAACTCTGACCTGATTTTTCCCTATACTATATGCCTGGCTCCTTAAGTCATAAATGTATTGGTACCTTGCATAAATGGCCATAACTTTGGAAAACAGATAGATAGAACTGTGGAACTTTACACTTAGTTGACCTTTTTCCCATCACAATGGATAATGCACTCTCAACAAGGCTCCATACTTTGAATGTTTATTGGGACTAAAGTTCAGTCCAGACCTCAAGTGGAATGCATATATATGATCCATTGCTAAACGTGCTGGGAAAACAGTCATCTCCTTCTACCGATCCAACAAGTACCTAACTCCACCTTCCATGCTCTATCTTTACAAGAATCAAATTAGATCAGTAATGGAGTATTGCTGCTGGAGATGCTTAGTCTTCAGTTTCTAGACTTGATAGAGTAAAAAATTGCTTACATTGTTTTGTAGGAAATTACTTATTTTCCACTCTGCAGCCTCTTTTTGCACAAAGTTGCAAGCCTATCATTATTCTATAATTGCTATTTCTGAGGCAGATGTTCAGATGAACACATTTTAGTTCCACCAGTTCAGACATTTATAGCTAGGACACAGCATGTTATGTCCCCTGAGACGAATCACCTACATTTCCTCTGTATTCCAATTGTAAGGAGGAAGTACCATTTGAACAACCTTTTTACTGAGAACTACTATTTGGAACAGACTCCCATGTGGATGCTTCCCTGAACACTTCAATCTTAACCAGTTCAAGTCAACTATCAGTCACTATCCTCCTTATCTTTACTTCCTTCTACCTCCTCTGTCACTTATATGGTACATCTCATTCAGTAAGCCTCTACCTTGTCTGGCTCTTTAGCCTTGTATCAGGCATATTTTAGTAAAAAAAAATGTTGAAACCCACCTCTCTCTCCAATCACTGTTTATTTATTAAAAAAAAAAAAACTCTGCCCAGGCCTGCACCCTGAAGACGTCTTTGGACGCAGACCCATGGTCTTTTGAGACTGAGAGATGATGTGTGTGTGTGTGTGTGTGTGTGTGTGTGTGTGTGTGTGTGTAAAAAAAACATCTGTTAATAGCATATTAATCTTTATTTTAAGTATTTTGACTTTATCTTATCAACCTTGTTAACACTTTCATTGTAACATTATAATATTGTTGCCGGGCTGTGCTGGCCCATTTTGGGAGAAATTTGATGAAAATAAATTACTATAATGATGCTGACAGTGATTTCTCATAGTCACTGTCATTTTGGTTTTGATTGAACATTCTGCAGTACACACAATATAATAAAAATACATCCCAAAACTGGTTGTATTGTATGCTGCTATATGTCTACGCTACTTTTGAAATAGCACAAAGTACTAGTTAGTTTATGACAGAAATGCTAGTGTCCAACATTTCACAGTGTTTTGAAAACATGTAGATATAATTGTGTATTTGAGCAGCAATCCCTCTTTTATGCAAGATTCATTAAATATAACTGACAGTGACCAGGTACTGCAATTAAGCTTTTTATTCATTTTTACTTGTATAAGTATTTTGTTTTCCAGACAAAGTTCTATATATCCAAGCAATTTCAGCTATTCTGTTAGCCATTACCAAGATTTTTTTAGATTTTTATTTTTAGCTGAATATGTAGATTTTTTTTATATATGTATATCTATAGTGATAGGAACATTTTTTCTTTTCTTTTCCAAACATGGTCAGTGTGTTGTGGCCCTCTTCATAGTTGATATTATTGAATGTTGACTTTTTTATTTTTATTATTAGTGCTTCCTTAGCTGTTTTTTAATATGTAGATAAGGCTATTATAGTCATATTTTTAGTAGGTTTCCGTCTGTGTTTAAATGGGTCCTAATTGAGCTGTGGTCTGAGAGATTTAATGTGAGTCTTCTTGATAGCATGCTGTGGTATGCCCAATATAATTATTCATAAATTTGGTTTGATCAATATATATATATATATATATATATATATATATATATATATATATATATATAAAAGTGAACATTGAAGTCAACACTTAGAGGCGACAGTCTGTTTCATGCTAGATGCAATCATCAGGCCACAAGTGCTGTTTATTTTTTCTCAGCTATTTATATATACAGGTCAGTGGTGTATTGTGGGTAGTCTATTTTGGTGGTTATTTTGTCGGAAGTTGTTTATTTATTTATTTATTTGGGTTAAATTATTTTGCTTGTCTTTATTTTTATTTTATTTTATTTTTATTTCTTGTATATTTATTTGATTTTTTTTTATTTCTTGTATGTTTATTTATTTATTTTTTTAATCGGTGTTTTATTAATGTAGTAAAAATTTGTTTACATTGCTCATTTAATAGTTTTGTTTTGGTTTGGGAAGATAAAGCTATTCAATTTTTGGGTTGATTGTTGTAGTTTATTCTAACTATTTTGGCGGGAGCAGTTTTTTACTTCATGTATTTATTTGGATTGATTATCTTTATTTGTTTTTTTCTAACGGTTAAATTATTGGGATCGGTTTAGTTTGTTTATTTATTTGCATTCATTTAGATTAATTTATTTTACTTGTTTTTTATTATTTATTTGTTATACTGTATATTTTTATTTACTCTTTTCGTTTTTTGATTTTTAAGTAACATAGCATTTTTTTTTTTAAATCGTTATTTAACAGTTATAGCTATTTTTCTCTGATTTTTGGCTTGATTTATATAGGCTAACTAATATTTTGGTCATAATGGTTTGTTAATTTGTTTATTATTTACTTTATTTATTTGGGTTCATTGATTTTGTTTTTTATTTATTCTATTTCATCTATTCTAATGGGTGTGATTTGGTAATTTGTTTGGGTTAATTTATTTTACTTATTTTATTGTCATTTTGTTTATTTATTTTATTTCATTTTTTCAGTTTTCGATTTTTAAGTAACGTAGTAAAAATTTGATGTGTGTATATAAACCACTCTATATACACACATCTTCCAATCACCCGCCTTCTATAATCAAACAGATACCAAAATCGATTAACCGCAGGCTTTCCTCCAATTCCTCCAATGAATCCATATTTAACAAAGCTAAGAAAGACTACGAAACAGCCCTAAAAGACAGTGGATTCCGAACAACACTCACATACTCACCACAGAACAAAAAAAAAGGCCAACAGGAAAAGAAATATCATATAGTTCAACCTAACATACAGCAAAAATGTAAAAACAAACGTAGAAAAAATATTCTTCAAACTCTTACACAAACACTTCCCGGAATCAAGCACCCCACACAAAATATTCAACAAAAACACAGTAAAAATCAGCTACAGTTGCACCGAGAACATGGCACAAATAATAAAAAAGCACAACAAGAAAACTATCAACAAACCACACGAACAAATTAAACCCACATGTAACTGCAGAATAAAGAACGAATGTCCCTTAAACGGTAATTGCTTACAAAACAACGAAATATACCAAGCCACGATAAAATCACCAGATAATGAAGAAAAAGTATACATAGGAGTAACTGAAGGACCCTGGAAACAAAGAAATTATGCACATAAAACATCTTTCACAAATAGTAAATATGCGAACAGCACAATGCTTTCTAAGTATATCTGAGAAATTAAAAACAAAACGCACACCACACCAAAAATATCATGGAAAATAAGGAAAACATCATCAGCATACAACAACCAATCCAAAACTTGCAAACTTTGCTTGGAGGAAAAAATAGCTATCATTACCTTCCCAGACCAAAATAAATTATTAAATAAACGATCCCAGCTCATCTCAAAATGCAGACATGAAAACAAATTTTTACTATGTTAATTAAAAATCAAAAACTGAAAAAAATAAAATAAAATAAACAAACAAAATATGATGTAATGAATATGCATACACCTGTGTTCCCCCTCACAGTAATATAATTGGCTGGTGTCAGCCATAAATACAGGCTGATGTAGAGGTACATAAGAGACGCCATTGGAAGATGCCATTGGACTAAGCTATTGTACGACGCCTATTGCATACACCTACGACGAGTACCAGTTGATTATGCCTACCTGCTAAATTGTACTACTCGGTTACAGTAGCCAAAACCACTTAGCTACTTCGAACAAATATATCCCCTTCCGGGGCATATCAGTTGGCAACGAGATTAGAAACAACCTCCCAAGTTAAAACAAAAGAAAAAAGATACAGTCAACAACACTTACTAACAAAGAATGTTAGAAAGACTTGTTCGACGCTTACAGAAAGTAAGTAATTTTTCCCTCATTTTTGTTTTAACACTTATTAACGAGGAATGTTAGTAAAGGAAAAACTTGTGCAACGCTTACAGAAAGTAAGAAATTGCCCCCCCCCCTCTTATTTGGACTTAGAAAATTTTAGTGTCTACATAAATTTGAGCAAAATTTTTTCTTGTGGTTACATTGGCAGAATGGAACAAATTGCGGAATTAACTAAGGTGCTACAAGTCACTTTACAGCAACAATTCCAACAACAACAACAATATATTCAGCAACAAGAAAAGTTTCAAAAGTTATTCAAACAACAGGCAAAAGACAATAAATCACTTTGGGAAGACGTATTATCTAGGACAACAAAAGAACCGGGTTCTAGATTTTTTTCTGCTGAAGGAATTTCAAATTCACTTTCTGAATTTAAATACAACCCTGACAGTGGTTCAACGTTTCCAGCTTATTTTCGTAGGTTTGAAACAATATTTACGAAAAGATGCGAACAATGATTTGACGAGGAAAAAATCACTCTATTGTTGCAGAAGTTGGGAACAAAAGAAAATACAAAATACGCGAATTTAATCCTCCCAAAGAAGCCAGAAGAAATGACATTCAGCGAAACAGTAGAAATTTTGTTGGAAATTTTCGATAAGAGATAGTCTGTTTCATACACGATACAAGTGTCTAAATATAAAACAAGAGGATGATGATTTTGTCACGTATGCAGATATGGTTAATGCACAGTGTGAGGCGTTGAAATTAAATGAATTGTCAAGTGACATGTTCAAGTGTCTAATTCTTGTGCAGGGTCTAATGACACCAAAGGACAAAGAAATTAGATCAAGAATCCTCACTATCATGGAACAGGATCCAAAGATTATGCTACAAAAAGTAACGGAAGAATGTCAATGACTTATAAAAAAAGATAATACTCAGATTGAAAAGACCATTTCACGAGTACAAACTGTAAGACAACAAGTGAATACAAAATAAAGAAAGAAAAATTATATGCAGTTCGTGTGGAGGACAGCATATAAAGAAGGATTGTTTCTTTAGGGATAAAAAATGTTTTAACTGTGGGCGTGTAGGTCAAAGTTCCCATTGTTGGGCAAAACAGAGAAAAGTAAAACCAAAGTCTCAAACAAAGGCGAACATAGTTTTGTCTAAAAACGAAATTGAGGAGGGTCAAAGAAGAAAATACCTCGATGTAAAAATAAATGGGCAGACCGTAAAATTATTTCCTTGATTCAGGAAGTGATATCTCGGTAATAAATGAGCAAACATGGAAAAAAATCGGTTACCCACCGTTGACTAACACAAAATTGCCAGGAAAAAGTTTAAAGGTGAATTAAAATGTAACATTTCATTCATGGGAAAAATTCACAAATTAAAAGTGTATGTTCTTCCTGGTTCAGTAAACCTCTTTAGTTTAGACTGGATCGTATTGTTTAACTTACTGGTAAATTCTTTCTGTAACAAGGTTAATGTCATAGAGAACTATAAGACGAAGCAAGCAGAAAGATTTATTATGGAGTTGAAAAGTGAATTCCCTTGTGTTTTTTCAGAAGGACTAGGTCTGTGCACAAAAACAGAAGTCAATTTCGAATTGAAAGAAAATGTTAAACCAATCTTTAAACCAAAGAGAAAAATACCATTTTTGGCACTAGACACAATAAATGAGGAATTAGAAAGGTTGGAAAATTTGGCGTAATTTCAAAAGTCGATTACTCGGATTGGGTGTCTCCAACAGTATATATAAAAAAGAAAAACCGAAAAATCAGAGTGTGTGCTGACTTTTTGACAGGCTTAAATGATTTTTTGAAAGACCATGCATACCCTCTACCGTCTCGGGAGGATATATTCACTGAATTAAACGGAGGTAGTGTGTTTTCAAAGTTGGACTTGTTGGAGGCTTACCTTCAGGTTAAAGTCAGTGAAGAATGTTCAAAGCACCTGACAATAAATACGCATAAAGGGATTTTTAAACTAAATTGTCTTCCTTTTGGATTGAAGGTAGCTCCAAGCCTATTCCAGCAAATAATGGACACAATGTTGGCTGGTATGGAGTATGCAATCGCATACTTAGATGATATTTTGATTAAAAGTGAAAACAAGGCCCAACACAAAATGCATATATGAGCAGTATTTCAGAGAATTGAGGAATATGGGTTCAAGCTGAGTGCTGAAAAATGCGAGTTCTTCTTAAAGAAGATAAAATATTTAGGGCAGATCATTGACAGTAAAGGAAGAAAACCGGATCCAGAAAGGGCTGAGGCTATAAAAAATATGCCAGCACCTGATAATGTGCTAAACTCCAGGCGTTCTTGGGATTAGTAAATTACTATAGCATTTATATCCCAAAAATGTATGATATGAGAGCTCCTTTAAATAATTTGGTGAAAAAGGGCGCAAAGTGGATATGGTCAAAAGAATGCGAACAGGTTTTTAAAAAAATAAAAAGCTGTCTATTACCAGACCTATCTTTAGCGCATTTCGACCCGAAGAGGAAAATCATTGTAGCGGCAGATGCCAGTAATGAGGGACTATGTGCAGTATTGCTTCATAAATTCGAGGACGGATCTATGAAACCAGTAGCACATGAACGTTACTGCCCATGGAACGAAGTTACAGTCAAATCGTTATATAACAGTAAAAATAAATACTATGTTAGTTAAAAATCAAAAACCAAAAAGAGTAAATAAAAATATACAGTATAACAAATAAATAATAAAAAAACAAGTTAAATAAATAAACAAACTAACAAACCGATTCCGATAAATTAACTGTTAGAAAAAAACAAATAAAGATAATCAATCCAAATAAATACATGAAGTAATAAACAAATTAAAAACTGTTCCCGCCAAAATAATAGTTAGAACAAACTACAACAATCAACCCCAAAATTGAATAAATAGCTTTATCTTCCCAAACCAAAACAAAACTATTAAATGAGCGATATAAACAAATTTTTACTACGTTAATAAAACACTGATTAAAATAAAAATAAATATATAAAACAAGAAATAGAAATAAAAAAAATAAAAAAATAAAGACAAGCAAAATAATTTAACCCAACTAAATAAACAAACAACTTCCGGCAAAATAACTACCAAAATAGACTACCCACAATGCACCACTGACCTGTATATATAAATAGTTGATAAAAAATAAACAGCACTCATAGCCTGACAATTACGTCTAGCATGAAACAGACTCTCGCCTCTAAATGTTGACTTAAATGTTCACTTTTATATTTACACACGCTCTATTTCTGATATTGAGCACTTTATCCCATAAATATAGCACACCTTAAGACTATATTTCTTTATATATATATATACATATATATATATGTGTGTGTGTGTGTGTGTGTGTGTGTGTGTGTGTGTGTGTGTGTGTGTGTGTGTGTGAACAACAGGCAATGTTTCTTAAAGATGTATGTCTTGAAAAGATGTATATGTCTATGGTAAACAATGTATGTTTAAAAAAAATAAATACTGTATATTTCTGCATATAAGGTGACCATTAGATCTTAAAAATTATCATAAAAATAGTGGCTTGTCTAATACTGTGGTTGCAAAAAGTTAACCTTAAATCCTGTGGTGTGTCCTGGGTATGATATTAAACTACATCTGACAGCAAGGCCTCTGATAAGGTTTTGAGGAGAGTGGGACCACCTCTTAATTGCTGGTGTTCCCAGGTCCACCCTAACCTGGTGTGGAAGCACCTGTTAGGGGGTCCCTGCTATGGGTAAATATTTGACCCCAATCTAGGGTCAAAACACTGGAGTTGTAAAAATGGGTATTAATACCAGTAATATATTTTTATTACCAGAAATCTTTGAGAGAATTTTTTTACCAGCAATACATTTTTGAAGAAAAAGTTATTGCCAGCAATACATTTTTGAAGAAAGGGTTATTACAACAATATGGTTTTGAAGGAAAAATTATTACCAGCAATACATTTTTAAAGGAAAATTATTATAAACAAAATATTACCAGCAATACATCTCTGAAAAAAATATTACCTGCAATAGATGTTTGAAGAAAAAAATATTATTAGAAATAGATTTTTGAAGGAAAAATATTATCAGCAATACATTTTTGAAAAAAAAATTACCTGCAATAAAAATTTTGTCAGCATTAAATAACCCATTGAGGTTGATATGCCGTAAAACAAAACAAGCTAAACCAAATCCTGTGGTGTATGGGCAATGGTAAGTAGGCTAGTATGCTTGCACTATGGATTGTAGTTGACTAACAACTGCCTCAGTATGGTAATTGTTAATATTTCTAGTTGAAACAATACTAGTTATAAATGTAATAAAACTACTTCTTGATTTCACATTAAAATGCAATATTCAAGAGATGATTACATAACAATTTGCAAAAATTCTGCTTAGCAACACACACAAGTAACAAGTAACATTAACAAATCTTTTGTTCTTGATTTGTAGAGCTATGGGTGTGTTCACACCAATCATTATTTCCCATAATAGTGTTAAGTAATAACATTTAGGATAACATAAAATCTATATTTCTAATTAAAATTCATTATCATTGTGGTGTTAAATAAAAACAACATTTAGTATAATATGCAAACTTTATTTTTCAATAGCATACATTATGCAGGTTTTTTGGTGTTAAGCAACAAAACATTTAAGATGTGATAAAATCTTTATTACAGAATAAAAAACATAAAGATACCCACCTACATAATTAAAACACTTCAAAATTACTATAATCATCACCATCTGATGCAAAAAACTTATAAATGTTGTCATTTACAGTTTTGTTATACGAGTCTTATACTATGGATATCAGATAAAATCATGCAAATTTATCTAGATTTTGGGTTTTGTCTTATCTATAGGTTGCTTTATATGTGGAAATATATGGTAAGTACGTCTAAAGCAGCGGAAGTGTTTATAATTATTCTATAGCACCTCTTTTTAGTCTTACATCTGTACAAGAAGATTCTCTCTAGTGGTTGTTTTTTATTTTGTTAATATTTTAGAAAAAAAAAAATTTCTGCCCAAATTTCTGGGTTGAGTTGTTATCATTTACATTCAGACTATTATCCTCATCTTTGTTGTTATCACCTGATCACCTTCTGTCTGAATTTCTAGGATGAGGAGTTACTATTATTTTCACTATTTATATTCGGACTATTGTCTTCGTCTTTGTTGTTGTTATCAATCATTGTGCTATCTGGCCTTCATCAGGTGTATATCGATCTGGACAATAGTCTGAATGTAAATAGTGTAAATAATAAAAAAGATATAAAATAAAATAGGTCATTTGATAGAGGGAAATGCATATCAGAAAAAGTCCATTTACTTGTCAGTTATTGTATTTTCCCCACAGAGAAAATTGAGGTCAATCTTTTCAACTATTTTAAAATATACTTTTGTTCTTTTTACTTTTAGGTTCCCCGTGTGTTTGTAAATGGTAATTGCATTGGAGGCTCTGAAGATACTCATCGATATCTAAAGAATGGCAAATTATTTGAAATGCTTGATCAATGCATGAAATCTCAAATGTAATGATGTGATTTATTCACAAACTCCTTATTTTTATTTTTTCTGTTGAATGTTTTCTTGAAATATAAGACAGTGTTTTGTCTTAAAAAGGACAACAAAATGCTGTTGGATTTTGGCTGACAATAATATTATTTATTCTAGTTTTATAAAATTCTTCATCTTTGTAGGCAAAAAATGACATTAAAAATTCCAGTTGACATAGTTTTGATTTTAAATTCTAACATTGTACCTGCCAGAAATGATGGATTATGTTTCTTTTATTTCTGTTGAATATTTTAAAAAATCTATTGCTTTTGTCTTTTTTTTTATTCTTCTCTTTCTTGCAACTGATGTCTTTCATTCAAATTTTATATACTCATAAAAATCTGGTTTTGAAGAGTTTAATACACCAATATTATTTTTTTAAAATGCAATTTATTGAAAAACAAAACAATATAAACACATAATCAAAGTGGTGGTAGATTTAAAACTTTAAAGTGACATATATCTTGTGGAAGTACAATAAAAATTTCAAGAAAACGTTTAATTTTTGCTGATTTTCATTTTCTTTTTTTTTTTTAAGAGTTTAATCCATCATTTGAAAAAAGAAATAAATAGAAATGACTCAATGAAATAATTAAAAAAAAAAAGAAAAAGAAATCAGTTGATAT
This sequence comes from Acanthosepion esculentum, assembly GCA_964036315.1. Taxonomy (NCBI): domain Eukaryota; kingdom Metazoa; phylum Mollusca; class Cephalopoda; order Sepiida; family Sepiidae; genus Acanthosepion; species Acanthosepion esculentum. The sequence continues at coordinate 64,877,231 of OZ038484.1, read as the reverse complement.
TTGAACCCTGAATTTTTTTTCAGTAGTATTTTTAAAGATTTTGAATTAATTACTAATTATATAACATCTGATCTTGAGAATAAAAATAAGGTAATTGCCAATCTTTCATATCTGACACATAATTGTTTCTTCATATAAACCTCAAAAAAATACTCTTAGGAAACAAGGCATCGTAAAAATAAATTGGAAAATAATAAAGATACAGTGGAATTTTGGTTCATGAATTTAATTAATTCCTGAAGGCCATTTGTGACTTGGAATATTTGTATTTTGTAACTATTTTACCCAATGAAATTAATGTAAGATGGATTAATCCATTCCTGGATCCCAGATGATTGCTTAATTAAATTTTTACAGTAATACTTTCCCAAGTTCATACTTTTCCTTAGTATGTGCTTTGCCAGGAAAAACCAATGAAAATCATTAAATCTAACACAAGAAAAAGATAAACACAATGCTAAACAGATAGAATATAGATGAAAACTTAATTTTACCCTACTTCTACGGAGGAGAGTTGATGGCGTAAGTGGAAGTTGGTGATGAAGGGGAGAGAGATGTTATTGTTTGGAAATGGAGTCCCCCTTCCATTAAATACATCAGCTGTCTTTCTGGGATTTCTTGTGTTTTTATCTGTATGGTGATATGAAAACCACATAATGAAAATGATGGCATAATACGAAGAGAAATGAGTCTAACATAGAAAACATTTGCTAAAAAATAAACAGATGGCAACTTCAGTGACAAGTTTTTACATAGATTTTAGTTGTCATGAGTGTAGGTTACATTAATTCTCTCTCATATCAAGTGAAAATAACTTTAAAATTATAAAAACTTTCACAAAATCTTCTTTTTGAAAATATCTAATTACTTTGCTTTAATGAAATTCATTATCAGAAATGAAAATCTCAAGCAAGAAGCATTTGTGCTTTGTTGTTCAGAAAAAAAAGTTTATCTTCAAATAAACTACCATTTTTCCTGATTTATTTTAAAATAATAAGGGGGATTGGAAAATTCAATACTCACAGGGCAGATTGAAGGCAACAGTAACAGGAAAACAATGCATAACCTACCTAGTGAGTTTGAGCTACACAGGAAATAGTGGTGAGCCATGATCACCACTGTCCTGAATGGACATGGCATATAGAAGAATAAGAATAAACAGCTTTGATTAAACATTAATTTTTGATTAGGTTTTTCTTTATTCTTCCTGACTGCAATGCACAAATCCTTTTTGTATTAAGAACAATGTTTCATGTATGAAATTTCTGATAACAATATATTGTAATATATTTTAGATTTATTAGTATATGAATAGTTTTATTAAGTATAAAAAGCCTTTATAGTATTAAGTGGGATGTAAACTTGAATTCAAAATATTTATTTTCTATTTCTTGTTAAATTAGAATTAAAAGAAACTGAAATTATTATTATTAATTCCTGAGCAGTTATTTAGCAATATGTTAAATAAGATACACCAAAGAAAGTGTTGCTAGCTCAATTATTTTGCTAATGAAGTTAATAAATACATAAATTACTTTTTGCGTGTTAAAGATTATCTTTTTTTTTTTTTTTTTTTTTTTTTTTTATAAAAAAAGATACAGCTTCAAAGAAGCAATTTGCCTCTCATTCCAAATTGTCATAAAACATTTAATGTGTTGTGATTACTTTTATTTGGATTTTCATTCCCAGAATATATAAAGACAATCCAAAAAGCTATAGAAATATTTACAATAACCTATCAGGTGGTGTGGGAGTTATTATTATGTAATATATTAGGATTATTCATCATATTAGAAATATGTCTCTGACAGGATTTGAACCTGTGTCCATCTGAACAGAGGAGGCTACCATTAAATCTGGTACACTCTGGCCAACTGAGCTTCCAAGAACCAATCAGTCAGACAAGGCTGAAATTGTATATTTAATCGAAACTTCTGTAGTGGGAATCATCTTATTTTTGCTGAAACTTTTAAAGTTATCTCCCTAAACTATATTTAAACAAATAAACATGATGATCATGCCTGAAAGAATGCAGTTTTGGAGAGAAAAAGACAATTCATGTGTGCTGAGATGAAACCAGTAAATAAAGCCAAACCATTCTTTGTGTGTTAAACAGAAAACAATTTTATAACAAGCAAATAGCAAGAAAGAAATGTACAAGTGTGGTTATATAGTTTGAGTTTTTCAAGTAAATGAAATATGTTCTGGCTGGGAAAGTTGCATTTTGGGAAATATCCATGTGATATTTTCCTACAGTGACAAACCAATGCCAACAGGGAAGAGCCTCATGACCAAAGTCCAAGAAGAGAAAAGAGAGGAAGAAAGGTGTTGCTGCCACTTTTTATATGCTCCATCGAGCAATTCTCATTGGTTCCATATTAGCCTAATGTTATATTTATTTTTAGCCATGAAAATAATCATGACATGCAGATTTTAACTTCTGCTAGACTTCACATTTCTTTGGATTCTGTCTAGAATCTCTAGATACATAGATTATGTGGGGAAGGTAACGGTTATCTCTAGATGCATAGCTGCAGAACCTGACCAGATTTGGCAGCAATATTTGATGAGTGGTAGACTTATGCTAAATCACTTTGTGCTTATATTTCTATGTCATTGTTGTGAAAGAATATCAGAGTAGAAGAAAGTGCTGATGGTGTGAATTTGCTTAAGGTGGACCTCAACTTGCCAGGAAATGACCCACACATTTGATTTAATGACCTTCCTCTGCAGCTCATATGGAATGAGACATTCAGGATTCAGTTATGAAACTGCAACAGCCTTCCACTGATTTGGTTATACTTTCAGGAGGTACCTTCTGTAGTATGCATGTCATGCATAGCCCTCTTCATCCAATGGTTCAACTGTTGAGATTTGTTTTAATCATCATCCACTTGTTCATTTAGGTCTGTGGGTGATGGTCTCACTTTGTCTGGGTCCTTGTCTATTTATATGTTTTTTTAGTACAGTGTAACCCGGATATAAGAGAGTTGCCGGGACCGGAGAAGTCGTCTCTTATATCCGGGTTTTGTCTATTATATATACATTAACACAGGCTCTAATTTGGGACCAGAGAAAATCTCTCTTATATCCGGGTTTCTCTTATATCCGAGTTTCTCTTATATCTGGGTCTCTTATATCCGGGTTACACTGTATAAATGACAATATATTTTACTAAGTCCCTAGAAATATAATGTTTAAATGATGTAACCCATTAAGGACGATAACTCTAGTTACATCTTTATATGGCTGACATTACATAAATGAAGATATATATATTTTACAGTAAGGTTCACATTGTACCAGGCCTCGGAGCCACTTGAGGTAGAGGGTTACTGAGTAAGAGGCACAGTTTATGTGACTGGGAAAACATCCTTTTGGGAGTTGGTTTCACAGAGCAGTGGTTTGCAGGAAGAAGCAGCTTGAGTGGAACTTACTTCCACCACTGGAATACAGAGGGAATGAGGGTGGTTTGCTACAATGCACCTAGCATGGCAGTCCTAGCCATGAAGGTTAGAACTGGTGGAACTAAGGAATGTAGTTTGTCTGAGCACTTTTCATGGAAGTAGCCATAAAACAGTGAGAAGTTTGCAATGTTTTGTCTGAAAAAATGGGGGTTTGTTGGGTGGAAAATAATTCATCACCCACAGGGATGCAGAAACACTTTGGGAGTCTTTCAAGACTAGAAAGTGAGAACAGGGCATACTCCATTTTAGGCCTGATCTGGCTCTTGTAAAGGTAGATGATAGCACGAGGAGTCAAGTACTTACTGGAGTGGTACTGGGAACCGACCATTTTTCCTGCATCTTTTGCGATGGATCGTATGTATGAGTCCCACTTGAGTACTGGGTTGGGTTTCAGGCCCAATAGTTACCAAAGGCAGGGAGCCTCCCTGAGGGAACATCCATTCATCGTGACTGGTGATAGTCCAGGGTTCAATCGGCAATGATGGAATGTCACTAGTTTGGTTTTTGAGGCATTGAATGTAACCAGCTAGTTTTATCCCATTCAGATTTGTATATTATAAGGCAACCAAAAAAAGTCTTTGCCATTTTTTATGCCATGGGGGAAGAAGTAATTACTGATATGCCTGTTCCCACCCCTACACCATTGAAACTGTTAGATGTAGACGTCTCTTCTACTCCAATAGCTTCATGTCTCGCACATCTCGCCTATGGAACTCCCTTCCCTATTACTGTTTCCCTGACAAATACAATCTCCAACGGTTTAAGTGTAGCGTCAATTGACATCTTCAGTTGCCTTGATCTATCCACTTCCCTTCTCCACATCCTTTCACCTTTCATTCCTATCTGCTCTCGCTCCAAATCTTCTGTAACCCCCTTGCCTTGATCGACCCACTGTCTTTCTCTTTCTCCACATCCTCTCCTTTACCACTCCTATCTGCTCTTCCTCCAACCCTTCTATAACCCCTTGTGTGATAGTGGCCTCCAGCCTTGCTTGGGGTGATACGCTTAAAAAAAAAAAAAAATGCAAATGTGCTGGGAAAATGGTGGAGGTGGGAGCATTGTTCTTGACCAATACAGGTACGTTATGGGCACATATCAGTCATAGCTCGAGCCGAGGTGAGAAAAATTTGCTGTGTCAAAGTAGCTTATTCGGGTTTGTCTGTTTTACGACTGCTTTATGACTTTATGGTGGGTTTGTCTGCAGCTGCATCAAGTTGCCAAATATGTCAAACTTTGGGGAATAAGGCTGTGAGTGAATTCACTGCCAGGCATTGATTCCTGAAGTTCAGGTTGATAGATCTCTCCCTTTGTGATGAACCCCACAGTGGCCAGCCACAGGTCCTGGATGATGAAGCCCTGAAAGTGGCCACACAGAAAGGCAACAGCCAAAACTGTGGTGAGGTTGCCAAGTGCTTCCAGGATTCTGACAAAACAGACTTCACCTGCACTGCATAGGGAAGGTATACAAGTTGAGCAAGGGGGTACCCCACACACTGTCAGAAGCCAACAAGCAACAATGAGTGGCAGCCTGTTGTTGCTTTCTTGGTACTGCAATGTACCCATATTTGATTGAGTGCTGAAAAGAGGGTCCTATATGACACTCCCAAGCATGCCATTCATTGGTTCTCACTATGGGACCCTGTGCCTCACACCACAAGATCATGCTCTGTATCTAGTGGGCTAGTCAACAAGTGGTGCACTAGCTGCTGTCAACAGGCCAAACCATCACTACGGACATGTACTTGCAGCAGTTGGACCACATGCAACAGGCACTGAAGCAGTATTAGCAGCATTAGTTAATCGCAAGAGTGTACTGTTCCTCCATGACAATACTAGGCTTGGCCAGAGATGGGTGGCCAGAGATGCCATATGGTGACTTGGCTGGGAGACACTACCATCCACCTTACTCCTCAGACCTTGCGACAACAGATACCATCTCTTTCATTCCCTGGACAACCACCTATGTGGGAAATCCTTTGCAAATGAGGTAGACTTGTAGCAGGCACTCACAGATTTCTTTGTGTCCAAGACACTTGATTTTTACTGCCAACACATTATGGAGCTGGAGAAAAAGTTCTGGATGATGATGGGGATTACTTTGAAGACTAACGGTATGTCAAACTCAAATGTATATAATAAAAATATTTGCAAAGCAATCAATAAAAGGGATATGACTCTAAAAGGCTTATTTAATATGCCTGGAATCATCACCGATGATAATGCGAATTATTTGGTATAAGCGAATAGAAGTCAGTACATTTGCAAATAAATAATGATACAATAACGCAAGAGGAGCTACTCTAAAATTATCATTTGATATAATTCAACTTATCTCCCTTGAAAAACAGGTTCATAATATAACTACCTTAGGTCACATGTAGCTTAGGTATGTGTTGATAATGTAATTGCTATCTGCGCAGGGGGTAGAATCAGTGAATTCTCTTTCGCATTTTACGCCTTGGGAAAGGCATGAATCCATCTCCTATCCTCCTATCTATGGGTTAAACCGTATAGTAGGCCGAAATCTTGAGAAATACGACCCTGACTTTAAAACTGTGAAAAAGGCAATGGAAAACCATTCCACTATCTTTCCAAAAATGTCATGGTAATTTACAAATATTAACGAAAAAGGAAGACGTGGAGAGTTATGACCGCTTACGCTCTGAAGTGATGTAGCATCCCAAGACCACGCACTTATTAATGTGCAAATTGTACTGGACATTTCTTTATTCTCAAAGTTAGAACATTGTAACAGTATTGTGCTAACAAAAAACTGCGCTACAATAAGTTATTTTTTATTACAGTACAAGCATACCCCAAAATAGAAATTATAATACACATTCAGGCGAAGACATTTTTATGAGAATTGATGATACAGAAACTAGCAGTTAAAGTTTTTGAATATTATGAAGTCACTTAATTTCAACGCCATCCATTTTTAACACTTGATAATCCTAAAAAATAAGTTAACAGAAAAATTTACAAAAATATGTTCCAAAACATTGCAACTAAACATATAACTCTAAATTTTCTTTAAACGAACAAAAATCGGCATCACTTGAACAAAAATAACAATAATTACGAAGGTATCCTTTTATTTTGCGAAGTAATAGCATCTGTTTTGGTCAAAATTCAGTCTTTTGGTGGTAAAACTGGAATGATCTCTCCAGGACGCAGATCTAGGTGATGGTATATGCAGGCTGTGCGCTGCCCAGAACATATTGTCTTCCTCTCAGTCGTGCCGAAAAGATCCAAAGCAATACAGAGCTTAACATTTGGTTCCAACTTGTCTGCAAGTGTTGCCGGAAGGTTGTCAGTGTTGACAGACAATCGTCTTCGGATTCCGCATTTTCTGTCTGGATTTACTTTCATGAACTTTTCCATGTTTGGTTATGGTCGCAAGGAGGGTTAAAATCAGGATTTTCCTTCCCTTAGATGAACTCCCTTCCAGGTCTGACGTGTTCCATCTACCCGAAGCAGCTGGTTATGAGGCACCAGTGGTCCACCATCGCCCCTTCTTCTGCTCGGAGTTGGACGTAGTTTCTAAAGGGTATTTGCAACGCATTCCACGGGAGTATTTTTATAGACAGTGGGAAAATAATTAATACATATAAAATATCCCCTATCAACCAAATTAATTGACATTTATTTATGGCAGACACTGTGATAGCTTTTCTTTTATTGCTGTCTCTTCCTTTATTGAATGTGGAAGTCGACGATATGCTTACAGGATAGTTACCTTTAAAGATGTTTCTAATATCCTGTTTTTGTAAATGTCCGATTTCGTCAGCAAAGAACGAGTCGTTTCCTGACGCTGTATACATGGTAAGATTTGAAGTTCAGGTATTGTCCCATGAATATTGGCTTACGATCAGAGCTGGCACATACTAACCTCGAACTCCTCGACCGAGAGGGGCAATCCTGATTGGGGACACCGGACAGTGCTTTGTTACCTTTGATATTTTATCAATATTTTCCTTTTTTTTACCTACATTTATATACCTTACAAATTGAACTAAGCACAACTAGGATGAAAAAATTTCGCGTATTTTGATGTCATTCTGGGGTATTTTTTTTTTTTCGTGAAATTGTTTTGCTTATGATAAATCCCGAAAAAAACACTATATAAAATTTATTTTTGTTATCCATAATCTTGAATGAGTTAAAATTATTCAACTGTTTAACAAGAAAGTCTCGAGTTGATGTTAAAAATTGCCACAAAACATTGTTGATTTATTTAAGATGGATTGATCTATTATGACATGTTTCTAATTATTTAAGATGGAATGATCTGTTATGACATGTTTCTAATTATTTAAGATGGAATGATCTGTTATGACATGTTTCTAATTTGTAATTAGATACATTGTATTTATTCTCAATTTTTCTAGTTGAATTGTTCAATTATATTGCATGTGATTTGTCTTTTATATGAATACTACCTTATGAAAATTGAGATGTAGTAGGATGGGGCCCCGTGTCATAGATTCGGGGTGGGGGCCATGAAACACTTGCACCGACCCTGCTTACGATATATGAATGAACCCATACTCTTTGCGAGTTATTCGTAAATCTAGAAAGTTGATTTTCCATTTCTATTGTGAGTTTTATTGGATTCATATGATGTAGCAGTATTTGCATATGTTTCTTGTGGGATCAGAGTATGAAGGTATCGTCTATACATAGTTGACTTTAGTGGTGACGTTCCTAGAGCAATTTCCTTGAAGGATTCCATATCTATGTCTGCCATTACTGGAGATAGTGGTGATCTCATATCTAAGCCTCCTTCCTGTCAGTATGTGTCAGAACTTACTTGGAAGTATATGGTTTGTACAGGGAATGTCAACACCTTCACCTGGTTATCTATCAAGATCTTTGTATACTTTCCGAGAAAGGTGTCCAATTATAATTTGTTTTGAGCCACCGAGAGAGCTTCATCTGTAGGAACAATGGTGAACAGGATCACAATACCCAAATTGTAGTTGAAGAGTTCTAGAAGAAAAAAATCGCAAGTTGCAAATCCATAGGTTGCAAATTCATGAGACAAAACTATCTTTCACACTCTGTGTGCGTGTACGCGCGCAAAAAAAAGAATAAAAGTGGCTTGTGGCTCTCAGCTTACATATATCAAAGGGCCAGTGACTAATTGAGGTGGAACAAAAAAATTGCATGACGTTCTCTATATAAAGAGAGAAGTCACGCCGGCAGATGAAACACGTGAAACGCCATCGCTGTTTTGATGAGGTAAGTCACTGTTTTCTTCACAACCCAAATGTGCCATCCAGTTGGTAGGAATAGGAGCCGCTTTACTAATCTCCACGAACCAGGCAAAGTACTTTACATAGGTAGGAAACTAACCTTGATTATACATACAAAAAATATGGCAAGTGTGTGACAGGCCGGGCCTTAACAACAAACTATGGAACTCAGTGGAATACTATATCTGTGAATTGTGGGAAGGCTGTTCATGTGTGATAGCTTACTGTAACAATGTATTAGCTGTCTTTTTAAAAATTAAGTAATCCTATTCTTGTCTAAAGTTTGTAACAGCTTTATCTTGTTTTTTTTTCAGGGCTGAATCTTTTTTACTAAGTAATAGGGTTAGTATGCAATAAATGCAGGTATCCTGGTAGCTTGCGTGTTCATATAGCGTTGTGGTCATCAGTTATGGGGAATGCTATGCAAGAAATGACTATGAACATTTCCTGAATTTTCCCCATTATGGGCATTATTATATCCATGATATAATAACACCTTAATACACGGACGGAACAGAATAGCTGAAAGAAAAAGAATGACAAATATAGTTTGTTCTCAGAGACTGTTTTAACACTAAGTCATGTACAAAATGATATACAAAAACTTACACTTGTCCCACACAGATAAACTATAACACAAGCATTGTGAAAATGAAAGAGAGACATAAGGTCTTACTTGTAACAAATTCCAACGGGAATTCAAGCTGCCGGAGGATTGTTCTATATTTTTGAAGAAGCCATATTTATATTTCTCAACGAAGAATTCGAGCGGGCCGAATTTATCTTCTATGTCTCTGGCGAGGACATATTTCCCAACACGAAAATGGCGGGTCATGTGTATTCCTCAATGGGAAGACTGCGAGTCGGAGATAGTTTCGATATGCTCCTGACGAGGACATATTTTTCCTAACGGGAAAACAGTGCTATGGGCTTGTGAACTGCTAACGTGGCAGATCGCCTCAGCGGGCTTGACCCGTGCCAACAAAGCAAACGCTCGGTTTGACTCCAGGAACCTAATTGACGGACCGACCGTTTTCGTTTCTCTATGAACTGACCTCACGTAACCTGTTTGTTTCAAACTCTTAGAATGACTGTAAAACACTTGCTCCTCCCCTTTTATAGACAGAAATTCACAAATGCATGCTGGGATATTTTTCTTAGCCAATAAAATATGCCGGTTTGGAGTTTCATATAACTCAGTCCCGATCTGCCTTGTCTTGAAGGCAGAACACTACGTTCACTTGTCCGAATTTGCTTTTCGTGTGTCGACGCCAATTCTTAGTTTGTGAACTTTTTGCATTATTGCTGTTAATTTGCCTTGTATATATTATTTGCTTGCTTGATTTTATTTTATACTCTATCCCTTTTTCTTTTTATTGCAGACTTTGTCAATTTTGTTTGTTGGACAGTTCTGTTCTTTATTTTGCATTTGACCATAGCTACTCACTCCACATGACCCGCGTGACTTCATCTCAACCAAAGGGAGATGATCCCTTTTTGTGTGCCTACATTAGGCTAGCCGATTTTCCTGGGTATCTCAACGCATACATCACCATCATTGCTTTGCTCTTGTTTGCTGGCAGTATCACTCTGGGTTTCCCTTCCCTTGTGATGCTCGATATGAGAGACTTGGCTTTTGCCAATGTCTCATTTTCCATCTCAAATCGTCAGCCTGAGATTTACAGATCCTCAAAGCTGCCTTTTCAATCGCGACAATGATATCTACGTATGGAACTCGCTTAAAGTTTTTTTTTTGGTGGGGGGGAGAATTTGAAATCTTTGTTCAGCATTGTTTCTTCATTAGGACTCGACTGGCCTTTGTTGATACTCATGGCTGCTTTTACAATTTGATGGCGGACATTGTTGTATCTCATACATTGGTCTTTTAACTGCTGACTTTTTGCATTTGGTGTGTATTGATTCTCCTGTTTGTAAAACTTGTCTAGGACATGTTAAGTCTTATTTCCACCCATATCTGATATTAATCGGTGTACGAAGATGGGCTGAAAAGTTCATAGGCTCATTATGAAGGCGAGATGTTAGAGCTGTGAAACCCTGCATGCATTAATTTCAACATAATTTCTTATTAATAACCACATTGTTTCTTTCTATGTAAACTGACATTTGACTATTTGAAGAAGACTTCAAAAGTAACTAGGAACGACTTCTTTTGAAAATAGACAAAACTTGGCATCGTGTTGTTATCAAGTACCTACAGAAAAAGGGCTTAAATATCAAGGTCTTTCATGCTGATACAGTTGCTAAATTAGGGATGACAATCTAGTTTTATCTACAGTATAAAAGTGGGAAATTGAATTTAGGAGGAGTGTAACAGAGAGAGTTTGGGAACCACACACAAACACACACACACATATATATTTTTCTTTATTGAAATTGGAGTAGATTTGAACAGCGAAATTAGATCAGAACAATTTTGTTTACTGATGGGAATCTGATCTAGCCCATTTGGAATTGGGTCATTAGGAAGACAATGAAAGATGATCAAGATAATTTTTTATCGGTTAAAATTTGAAATAGAGCCTACTAAGGCTATGAGGAACTTTGAATTTCACATGATTTTGGGTTGAAGGCAGTACTCGTAATAATCGTGTGAGGGCCAAGGGTCGATTTATGATCAGCCAGGTTTATTTATATAAACGCACACAGAAATCTGTTGACGGAGTGGTTGGCTTGTCTGCTGTTGAGTGCAGTCGAGCTGGGTAGAGAGAGGTAGGAGACTGGAAGTGACGTCAGAGATTGGAACCAAACGCCCGCTAACATATTTTGTTGATATAAGTACAAAGAAGTGAATTACTCCTCCAACAATCTAAGACTGCTACTGATACTATTATTACTACCACTGGAAACGGAAACGGCGAACAAGCTACAATAATCAAAAGGTTGTTTTTGGGCTCGTCTGTCGTCGAGTGCAGTCGAGATGGGTGGAGAGATATCGGAGACTGGAAGTGACATCAGGGATTGGAATAAAACCCCCGCTAACATGTACTGTTAATATAAGTACCGATGCTTCTGCTACCACGAAGATTACTACTACTGTTACTACCGCCGAGGAGGAACGCAACTATAAACTTTAAGTCGTGCACAGAAATCTTTATCTCTCCATCGCAAGAGTCGTATATCGTTCTGAGACGATTTCACAACAAACTAATGACAACCCACTCTCTCTCTGTCTAGAATCCAGTGTATGAGTTTTTACGTCAATTATTTTCTTTTCTGTAACCCGTTTTTTTTCTATACTATTCTTTTCTGCTATATAAAAGACATTAACAATTCAATCATTGAATAGTTGTTTGTCCAGCTTTCTGCAGACGTATATTTTTTTGGTGCATTCTAAATTTCTTAGCACAGACTCTCTAGCTGTGTCTACATCTTCAGTTGATTGTGAATGGATGAACATCACTTCTGCTTTCTGGATCAAACCAAACACAACGTGGGCAGGAAGCAGGATTAAACCAGTGGACCAGTCAAATGATCTACGGATGCTCAGGGGACCTATGGTCACTCCCTTAAGTCCGGGTAAGACCGAGTAGACACTTCAACCCAGAGAGTAAGACGTCGGAGGTTGAGGGGCTGGGGCAAAAGTGTTAGAGGAGTAGGGAGAGTCTTGAAGATGACGCAATGTCTGGACTTCTTACAACTGCCACCACCGAGGAAAAACATTGATCGTGTTCACCACATGGTAGTGGATGACATGTGATTTACTATAAATCATATAGCCAATACTATTAGCATATTCCGTGAGAGAGTTAAGAATAATCTGCACAATGAACTTGGCATGACAACGGTTTCCGCTCGGTGGCTGTCACATCTTCTGACACCTGATCAAAAGCTTGTAAGACTTGTCTAGGTCATGTCAAATCTTATTTCCGCCCATTTCTGGTATTAATTGGTGTACGAAGGGGAGCTGAAAAGTTCATAGGCTGACTATGAAGGCGTGATACTTGAGCTGTGAAACCCTTCATGCATTAATTTCACAAGAAAATCTGACATTGTCTGAAGCAGATACAGCTGGTTTCCTTGAATGTTTCCTAACCCAGGAAGAATGGAAGGGTTCATCACTTAGAGCCAGATACAAAGAGACAATCTATGCAGTGAGAACACCTCTCACCTGCTCCAAAGAAGTCCAAGGCCATTTCGTCTGCAAGGAAGTTAATGGCCTCAGTTTTGGGGAAGCAAAAGACATTGTGCTTATTGACTATCTTCAAAAGGGTCATGCAATCAATGCCAACTTGCTGAGGCTGTTACAAAAGGCTATCAAAACCAAACGGCCAGAAAAAATGACAAAAGGGATCTTATTTCATTAGGACAATACTCCAGCACATGTCTTTGGTTTCAATGGCCGATGTGCGTGATTTTGAACTGGTAGATCATCTTCCCTATTCATCTTTTCTCCATCAAAAAAAAAATAACTTGGCTGGGAACCAGTATCACAGTGATGCTGATGTCATATCTGCTGTTGTTGACTTTTTTAACTAACAAGATGAACAGTCATCTTTGAACAGTCAGATGTCAATTTACCTTTGAGAAAAACAATGCAGTTATTAATAATAAGAGTTGAAGTTAATGTATGTAAAATTTCTTCATAGTCAGCCTATGAACTTTTCAACCCATCCTTGTAGGAATTATTAGTTAATTTTGTAATTAATGTTTCATCCAGCCATTATAATAGCTTATTTCCCTAACTGGGGTGTATCCTTCTCTTTCTGCAACTGTTCATGCTTTTTTGGAATTCACTAATAATCAGATAGATGGAATTAGCTTCAATTCTCTACATTGATAAGATGTAAGTTTCACATGAGCAGCTTCTTCCCACAAAGCAGTGGTTTGTGGAACTGACTCCTAAGAGGATGCTTCCCCAATCACTAAAATCTTAACCTGCTCAAGTCTAGGGTCAACCGTTATTTTCCCCATACATCCCCATAAACTGTGCCTCTTAATTTGCAGGCCTGCGACTACATGACATATGATCACTGAAGTTAAGCAACGTCAAACTGGTTGACCTAGATGGGTGACCGCTTGGGAATACCAGGTGCTCTAAGCTTGGATGTGCAGGTGGTGTAATGGATAATGGCTTGGAATTGTTAATTGGAGAGCTGAGTTTCAATTCCCGTTGGGTTTGTTATATTCACTTAAGCACAAATACACTTAGAAAGGGTATGAATCTACTTCTCCCCCCAAATATGGGTTAATTATTAAGATATATCACTAAACCATTATTATCTCCAAAAATCTTGCAATCTAAAAATATTTTCTGGCTTTAAATAACCTGCAAATGGTTGATAAACCCAGAAAACAAATCAATCAATCAATCTTAATCTGTAACACTCCATCTCGAGTGGCTCTTGGGCCTTGTACAGGGTGAACATTATTGTTTAAAACAAATCTACAGAGGAAGGTAAGATGGATTATTATTTGTGTCAGTTTTTTATGGAGTTTTTAATCATCTACATTCAGTGGTGGCATCCTAAATTTCCAGGAACCGGTTCTGTAAAGGCAGGTAATCTTTAGGAAGCTATTCTGCTTATTTTCTTTTCAATCTGAGAATGGAAACAAATCACTTTATAGTATCAAAAAGAATGAAACCATTTTGATAATAGAAAACATTTATTTATTAAGACATTTCCAGATTGAAACTCTGTTCTCATCATATTTCTGTTCAGAAGTATGAAGTTTTTTGACATCAGCGTCATCAGCATGTGTGTGTGTGTGTGTGTGCATGTGTGTGTGTGTGTGTGTGTGTGTGTGTGTGTGTGTGTGTGCATGTGTGTGTGCATGCAATAATGGTATCCCAAAGAACCAGTTCTATAAAGTCAAGTAATCTTTAGGAAGCTATTCTGCTTATTTTCTTTTCACTCTGAGAATGGAAACAAACCACTTAATAGTATCAAAAAGAATGAAACCATTTTGATAATAGAAAACATTTATTTATTAAGACATTTCCAGATTGAAACTCTGTTCTCATCATATTTCTGTTCAGAAGCATGAAGTTTTTTGACACCAGTGTCATCAGCATGTGTTATGGGTTCTCAGCCATTTGAACTGAATCACTGCACTCCTAAAACATTCAATGGAGGACCTATCAAATTTATGACTAGAAGATTTGCCAAATGGTAGAGGGCTTGAAGTCTGTTAGAATTTCACTATGCATGAGAATAATGTAACCAATATTTTACCATAAACATCGGCTATTAATATATAAGATTATTTTCAGATAATCCAACAACTGATTTGCTAAGCTTTTATAATTCTTAAATTGGTTTGCACAGACCAGTGCGAACTGGTAGGATGCTACCACTATCTATGTTGGTGTATCATGTTGGGTCTGTATAGATTTGAAGAAATATCACGTAAACATGGGAAATGGGAGGGAAATAATATTGAATGAAGGATTCACTCATTCGCCCACTCAAGTCCTGTACATTCTAACTGTGGGGCATGAGGCCACAAACTTAAGATGCTAGGCATTGCGGCTGTGGTTTCCGAAGCAAGTAGGTTTCCATGACCAACCATTGACATTCTTCAAGACTGGTTGCCAATGAAAGCTAAAGAGCCCAGTCTGGCCTACTATTTAACTCATAGTTGGGAGGCAGGAATTACTTTCCCAAAAGGCTATTTGTGTGAATGTGAATATAACAAACTTAATTTGGATTTGAACTCTGCTCTCTGATTTCTTGTTCTGAGCTGCTGTACATCACACCACAGGAACACCCATATTAAGTACTATAGACACCTGAAAAAGGCTGGCAGGTGCAATGGTTGAAACGCTGTTAATATAATAAGAAGTCCTTAATAAAAAATTGAAATAGTGGCATCTATAAAGAGAAGAGAAATAAAGTGGCAGAAACAGCTTCTAAAAGAGGGATTTAACCTTTTAATCTTTTTGTCGTCAGTTTTTATATATGCAGAGAAGGTTGTAATGAACTGTTCTCGGTCTGGACTGAACATCACTTGCTTCCTGTGCGTGTATTTATATCTGACTGGTATTTGTATGAATGCATTCTACTTGACATCGAGATAACTTTTTTCTTTCTAACATTGGTATCTGAGCTAATAAACAGCTGTCCTACTATTTAACCCATAACTGGAGGAGACAGAGTCATACCTTTCCCAAAAGTGAAAGTGAAAATAAATATAACAAACTTGATTTGAATTTGAACTTGGCTCACCAATTTCTCATTCCACTAAGCATTACACCACCTGCACACCCATACTAAGTACTACAGACAGCTGAAAAAGACTGGAGGGGTAATGGTTGAAATACTGTTAGTATAATAACTAAAATGAGCATAGTAGTTTTGAATAGAAAGGCATATAGATTATGATATGTCCACGTTTAAATTTTTTTTACATAAATTAATTATATAACTTTAAAAGCTACTGTCTGACTAAATGATATTAAATGCCCATGACTCCAAAAGATTAAACACTATTGGATCTTCTTACTTTTTAAAAGCAATCTTCTTGCTATGTGATTGATGATCCCCCACTAATATTGGGCAAGTAGATCTCTAGTCAGGCTTGATTGCAGTTGTTGATGGTTAGATATCATTGGGCTTGGTCTGGTGGCAGAGCTGAGAGAAAGAGTGAATCAGTGGGTCTGATTGGGTCTAAAAATATTGGTTGCCAGGAGACAAAGGAGGCCTCTCACAACTACAATGCTATCATTTAATTTTGGTAACAACTAAATAAAGTTTTAAAAAAATACACATGAAAAAAGGGTACAATTAATTTTTTGTGGAAAAAATGTGTATTTCTTAGTAAATACAGTGTCCATGTACTGTATATATTATTGGTAGTAGAAATTTTTTTACCAAATGTAAATACAGAATGCTATAATTTAATAATTTATTTTAATTTTTTAAAATTGTAAGTAATTGGTTGATAATTTTAAATAATTTACTTCACAATTTACATATTAACAGATAATTCAAAAGACCATTTCATGCATTCCACTTTAAGAAAGAATAATTGTTTGTGTTCACTAGATGATTGTTCGTTTCTGCAACCAATTCATCTACCAATTCCTTTTCATTGGATAGCAACATGCATGATTCCAAATTCTCTTTGGATAGTGAATTTCAAAACCTTGTCTTTATGATGTTTAGCTTTGAAAATGTCCCCTCGCATTGGATTTGAGTAACTGATAGTGTGCAGATGACTTTATAAAGTTCTTATTGCTTTTATTACTAAAACAGTTGTCTGTGTTTGTTTCTTTATTACATTTTTATTTGATATAAGAGACCATTTGCCACTGGACAAGCTGACACCCTGGCCAGTCTGCTACTGATCTAATGACTATCTTAATAGTAAAAGCATCTATCTTAATTTTACTCTGTAAAATGCTTGAAATATATTATCATACTACTCTGTGTCTTTGTGAATAGAGTAAATATGATGGCTATAGATACCAAATGTAAATACAGAATGTTATCATTTTTTTTTTATTTATACTTAATTTTAAGTAAATGGTTGATATTTTAAAATAGTTTACTGCACAATTTCCACATTAACAGATAGTTCAAAAGAACAATAGAGCATTGCATGCAGTTCACTATATTAAAAGCAATCATTTGTGTTCACGAGGTGATTGTTTGAATCTACCAATAATTGCTTCTGCATCCAATTCGTCTCTAACAATTCCTTTTCAGTAGATAGTAACATATATGATTCCAAATTCTCCTTAGGTAGCAAATTTCTTAACATTGTCTTTATGATCTTTAGCTTTGAAAATGTCCTCTCACATCGAACTTAAGTAACTGATAGTATGTGGATGATTTATAAAGTTTTTATTCCTTTTTATTTTAAAAACTGTTGTCTGTGTGTGTTTCTATATTGTATTTTTTATTTGATATGGGGTGGGGACACTCCATCAAGGGCCCACTTGACATCGGGCAAGTTGACACTCTGGCCAGCCTGCCACTGGAGTGATTAATATAAGGAAGTGGAATGGAGAAAAAGGAACTAATTCTTCTTTTATGTATCGTGCCTCTTCAGGACATAAGCGTTCATGGCTCTCCATAACTTCCTATCATTCATAGCAGTGTTTGTCTTTATACCATCTCACCCCTCCTTGTTCTGCTGTCTGGTTATACAATCTCATTAAATATTTTTTATTGCTGTTTCCTTCTGTCCCTGTTGTTTTAAATATGCCCTTTGAGAGCCAGATTTCCCTAGCTCTCTTTCCTCTTTATGCATCATAGAAATTTCAACTGTCTTTTTCTGATTCTAAGTGTTTTTAATAAGTGACTTTTTTGTTGACATTTTCCTTAAAACTTCCTCATAGGATGAATAGTAAGGGGCCAAGCATTGTTTAATGCTACAAGGGAGAACCATGATCGTCTAAGTCCTTAAGGAACACGGATACAAAAGAGGAAATTGTGATTGTTATAGAAAAGTAAAATCAAAGTTATCTCCCCTCCACTGTAAAATTTTGTTTACTACGAAGTAAAAAACATATAAAGTTTCTGTTGTTGAAGTAATTTATACATTATTACTTCGTTTTAAAATTTAGAATCTTTTATATTTACAAAATAATTTCTGAATAACAAAATTGAATTGATAAACTGGGAGTTAAAAAACGAAACAGAATTCAGAATAGCTTTACACGTTCCTTCGCAACAGTGTCAATAAAAAATGGCGCAAGTTAGTGATTTAAAAAATGGTGAGTTTGTTTCATTAAATAATTACGTTTACGTACATGCATTTTTTATTTCATTACTAAGTTTCTGTTACAGTGTATTGTTTGTTGTATATTTATATTGGTTGGCGGATTGTAACCACAAAGAAGGAATGTCGCCTGCCAACGGAAAGAGTTTTTTTCTAAATTCTCTAAAAAAACAAAGCAGGAAAAAATGAAGGATTCTGTTAAGTGTTAAAATTCACTCCAAAATAAAAAAAAAAATAAAAGAAATATATATTTACTAAAATTCATCTCAAACTCTTCCAGAGCGAGGCCCTTCCATTACATTTCCGTTGGGTTAACTTTTGCGATCGCCCCAAATGTAGGTGACTCGGGTGCACTATTTCTAAGCGTGGGGTCTACGTTCGCGCTCACCACGATAAACAAGACAAAACATTTTTCTTTTTTTTATAATTGTAAAAAATTTCTTGTAAGTACTTCGAGAACCATCTGCACTTAGAAAATGTGAACAACTCCCTGATTTTTTTCATTCTAAGGGTTGGAGTTGTTGCGATGCAAGCTAAATTTTGATTTAAAATTTATAATCTCAAACAAAACTCAAAAGAGTGCCAAAAATTTAATAAAAAAACAAGCTAACTTTGATTTAAAATTTATAATCTCTTTGGGTGAATTAATATTTGCAACAAGTAAATTATTTACATTATTTGGGGGTGAATTAGCGAAAAAGATCCTTCTTTTTTAACGTTAAATATTTTTCTACAAAAACAATTTTTTTCC
This sequence comes from Acanthosepion esculentum, assembly GCA_964036315.1. Classification (NCBI taxonomy): domain Eukaryota; kingdom Metazoa; phylum Mollusca; class Cephalopoda; order Sepiida; family Sepiidae; genus Acanthosepion; species Acanthosepion esculentum. The sequence continues at coordinate 64,858,068 of OZ038484.1, read as the reverse complement.
AATAAAAGTTGGGCTTCCGCTTAACTACTGTTTTTTACTATCCTGGAATTGGATAAAGGCTTGACATTAGGTGTAGATTTAATAAGCCTAATTGACTAAAATAGTGATGTAATCTGATCACAATATTTTGACAAGTACACCTCAGGCTTACAGCCATATCATATCAAAACACCTGATCCCGTAAGATCATTGAAGTTAAGCAATGTTGAGCCTGGTCAGTAACTAGGTGAGAGACTGCTTGGGTATACTAGGTGATGTAAGCTTGGGTGTGCAGGTGATGAAATTGATAAATGCTCAAAATTGGAAATTGGAGAACCAAGTTCCAGTTCCAATTGGGTCATTATATTCACTTACGTGTAAATACCCTTGGGAAAGGCAGGAATCCAGCTATGGGTTAATCAGTAAATCATTATTATCTCCAAAAATTTCTTGCAGTTTAAAAAAAAATATTTTCTGGAGAAAAAATTGTTCTAATTCCACATGCCATACCTATTTGGATATCTCAGTTTCAGTTAGTTCCCTTTAGTTACTTAACTCTCCAAGCTTTGTTCCCTCTTCTGTGGCCAGGTATTGAACTCATAATTCTTTGGGTTAAGTCTTTTTTGTGGATTACTCAATCAACGTTGTTATCTACTGGGACATGGCATGTGGAATTATCAACAATCTAGCCCCGTAGACTAAATAAAGGGCTTGGTTTGAAATTCTAACGTATATTACCTGAAGAAGGTTGATATGTTGTGAATATGGCAATAAAGATGAGGACGACAGTCTGAATGATGTAAATAGTGTAAATAGTTACAATTGTGGGGGACTCACTCACATCATAGCCATAAAAATTAGCCTTGTGTTCACATAGGTAAAAGCATACTTGACAGGAAATAAAATATACACAAAAAACAGGAAAAGCATGGAAAATTGTATGTTAATTTCATACAATTTATTTATATTTTTTTTGTGTGTATTGGTTGGTTACAATTGTTTTATGGTACATGTGATAAAAGAGAGAATTTACTCCATAGTATTACAAGTCATATCACAGAGAGAAGCTGGACATGTGTTGCCCGTTCCAAGTTTCATGTCGAAGAGCTTGAATTTAACATCTTTTGGTGGGATGTTTGTATTTCCGGCAGGAACAGTTTTTGTTGCATGCTGGGAATATTTTTATTATTTTTAATTTTTATTTAATTTATTTTATAAAATGTTTTTATGCTATTGTTTTATTTTATTTATAATTTTCACTATTATTATTATTTTTTATTTTATTTTTATTTATTTATTATAATAATAATAATAATATTCCTACACTATCTGTTCTGTTTAAGTTTCTTTAACTGTTGGATTGCACCTTACTCATATACATCTTTTTTCTTCCAGCTATTTCAGAAAGTTTGCAGAAGAGAGGAGTTTTAGACAAAATCAAATCCCAGATCAGAGCAGAAATGTTCAGTGTTCTGGATGAGTGTTCAGGCACAAAGCCACCAATTTGTAATGAAAACTTGATAATCAATGAATTGATCCAAGAATATCTGGAATTTAACAAATACAAACACACGGCATCAGTTTTTATGGCTGGTAATTTTTTTTCTTTTTTATATTTTTTACCAATTTTTATTTCTTTTGTTGTACTGGAAGCTCATTCTGTGTGCCTGTCTGTGTGAGAGTTTCTTTTTTTTTCTTAATACTAGTTTTGTACCTGTTGCTTTACTGATGACAAGATTATCAAATTCAAAATCTAAATTGTTTTCCCATTTAAAATACAAGATTTATTAGAACATATATTTGGTTTAAATACTGAAGGTAAGAAAATGGCTATAAAGGGCTGCTCATTTTGGCTTCTACTCTTTTCCTATTATCCAGGGATTGTTGCCAGAAAAAAAAAGGAAATTAGCCTTTGCAAGACAAATGTCCATTTCAATTTCATTCAAGTCGTGTGTGGAGTATGCATGTTTGTATGTGTGCCTGTATATAATTAGTTCAGTTACAGACTTAAAAATATTCCTATAAAAGATAACTTTAAAATATAATTCTATTTATAACCAAATAGTTTTTGAAAAATTTAATAAAATCTAATGAGTATCTGATTTTTTTGGCTCTAACTTTATGATTTTATTGCTCAGTCCAAGGTAGAGGTTGTCCAGAGTGAGTGAAATAGAGTGATTGGTTGATTTGTTTTTTTATGGCTTATCAACCCTTTTATTGATTATTTAAAACATATTTTTGGATTGTAGGAATAATTATTAAAAAAAAACAACTTTTTTATCTTTTTGGAGGTAATCATTTTCAGATACAAGCCCTACTATTTAACCCATAGATGGGGGGGAGAAGTAGATTCATACTGTTCTGAAAGGTATTTGTGCATAAGTGAATGGAATTCAAACTTGGCTCTCCAGTTTCTCCTTCTGTGCTGTTATCTGTTGCACCACCTGGTATTATTCCCAAGTGGTCACCTATCTAGGTAATAACCTGGTTTGACGTTGCTTAATGCCAGTGATCAAACAAGAACTGGTGTTTCAATGTGTTATGGCTATAAGCCAGAGTTAGTGGGAGGGAATGTAATATTACAATGTTTTATTTCAAATTTGGTAAAATTATGCATGCATGTGCTTGTGTGTACATTAAATGGCAAAAGCACATGTACATCACTCCCATACAACATAGACACATCCATATAGATTACATACACACATGTAAACTGTGTGTGATGTTATTTTATTTTATTTTTTTTGCTTGTGACATGACATTTCATCTGTCATAGTCTCAGTCTTTCAGTTTTACTGGATAACCTCAATGTTTGATTTATTAAATTTCTGGAATTTTTTTAAACCTGGAAAATACTTGCTTCATTTATAGGAGAACTAATTTTCTATTTCATTTGAAAAAAAACATGGGAAAACAAACAAAATTCAAGGTTTTATGACATGTAAAGAAATAGAAAATATTTTTAATAAAAATTAAAACAAATGCAAATAAATTCAAATCCAGAAACAAATTACCTGTTAAAATAAAAGTAAAAAAAAATAACTTGTATAGATAATAATAAAACCATGGAATGTTACAATACATAATTATCTTTCAGGTAGAATTTTCATTAGATTCCTCCTATAAGAACAAATATTCAGATTGTTGAACCATTCTTATTATGCATCCTGGGTAAAATGATAAACTATATTCGACACCAAAGCCTCTGATCAGGAGGTTTTGAAGAGTGTGGAACCACCTTTTAATTGCTGGTGTTCCCAGGTCCACCTTGACCCATGGTGGTAGCACCTGTTAGGGTACCAGCTATGGGCAAATAGTTAACCCTCAAACTGGGGTCAAAATGCGATGATAGTTTAAAAATAGGTTTTAATACCAACAATACATTTTTGTAAAAAATTGTTACTAACAATGAATTTTGAAAAAAAAAATTATTACCAGCAATACATTTTTGAAAAATATTATCAGTAAAAATCTTGTCAGATTTAATAACTCATAAAACAAACCAAACTAAAGTATTCTTATTACTTTTTTCTTTTTAAACATTTCATCCCAAACCAGGTGATAATGCCACTAAGTTGCAAGGAGTTACTGATAGAGAAAGAGAATGAGAAGACTAGTGAGGAGAAAGGACAATAAAAAAACAGGATTTAGGAACACATATAGATTTTTCATTTAAATTTTTGAAGAACGTAGGTGGAAACTGGAAGAGAGTTCCACATGTGAGAAGGGCAAGAAAAGTAATAGAATATGACTTATGGTTATATCTAGTTATTTCAATATTAAATCAATGAGACCTAGTTTCTAATCTAGAACTGGGCTTAAATTTGTGAAGTTGAAGTACAAAAGAGGAAAGCTCATCAGAACAATTAACACAAAAATATTTATAGAAAAACACAGGGAAGCTATGTTATGGCAGTAGGAAAGTAACTGAATCTGAGATGTCAGGACAGATAACCTTGCAGATTCTTTTTTGTATTTTTGTTGAGATTCTCTAGATATATAGCAAAAGCTATACAAATCTGTCAAATCTATGCATGACAATGCATTGCCCTTGTGTCCTTTCTATCTATAGATGGTAGTGTTTTGATCTTGAGCCCTTTCCCTCTCTCACTGGTCACATATCAATCTCAAGCTCCTTCACTTTCTTTATGGACAAGTATCTTGAACATTTTCCCTCTCTCAGTGACCATGTGTCACTTGTGAGCCCTTTCCTTCTCTCGATGACTACGTGTTGCTTGAGATCCCTTTGTCTCTCTTGATGGTCATGTGTTGCTTGAAAGCCCTTTCCCTCTCTCAGTCTCAGTGGCCACATTTCACCCTCAAGCCTTTCTCCACTCTCAGTGGAGAGATGTCTCTCTCAAGCTCTGTCTGTCTCACAATAGACAGCATTAATGCTTTTTTTTATCTCAGTGGCACATATCAGTGTTGAGCTCTTTCCCTCTCTTCGATGGTCATGTGTTGCTTGAGAGCCCTTTCTCTCTCTTGATGGCCAAGTGTTGCTTGTGAGCTCTTTCCCTCTCTTTATAGTCACATGTTGCTTGAGAGCCCTTTCCCACTCTCGATGGTCCTGTGTCACTTGAAAGCCCTTTCCTTTTCTCGATGACCATATATCACCATATATCACCCTCAAGCCTTTTCCAACTCTTGGCAAACACATGTTTCTCTCAAGCCCTGTTCATCTCTCAATATACAGCATGAATGTCTTTCTTTTATCCATGAGCAGTGTTCCTCTCACTCCTGAAACTGAAATAGCTCATCATGGTCATCCATTGAAGTGTTGGACTAGCAACAGAAATGGCAAATTCAATTAATTTAAGTAACTCTAAAAAAGAATGAGTCAGTATAGCAGATGATAATTTCATATTTATTCATTACATTAAAATATTTTACATTTATTGATTGTATTTTACTTTACGATGTGTTTCATTTGAAGATGAATACATTGGTCCATTAAGTAATTCCTGAGTAGTGTATTAAGGAAATGTTTTTATATTTTCACTCATCCAAAACTATTTGCTTTCATTGGTTGTGGCTGATAGAATTATATTTAAGATTTCAGAACGCACCAATTGATCCTTGTTTTTAGCATTTTATCCAAAGAATATTTTGCTCAAGTCTTTTAGACATTCACTTATTTTTATTTTTTCCTAAGAGTCTGGCCAGTCTGAGATGCATCTTAAACGACCTTTTCTGGAGAATGAACTCAAAGTTGTTTCAAACAAGGAAACAAGTTCTGTGTGAGTATTTGTAAGTTTTTACAATGTGCTTAAAATTAAAACAAGAAAAAAGAGTAACTTAGTGATCATGTCAAAACAAAAGTAATTTTAATTCGAAAAACTTTGCCAATATGTCACAATGACAGTAAGAGAACCAATAAAGTAATTAAAAAAAATAATTGTACAATTTTAGCAGTGAAGGCTTTATAATGGTTAAGGCATGTCAGGCTATATGACGATTCCGTATAGGATACAGGTTCGAATCCTGTCGGAGGATGAATATTTTCTATGAAAATTTCTCGGACATTATGGCCGGTAAATGTTATTTAATACTGTTTATTATAAACAGAGCATTTACTTAAATACTTGTATCTATAAAAAGAATGTTAAACATAAAAATCTCTTTAAATAATTGTCGGACTTTGTCCATTTCATAATGTATGTATATATATATATATATATATATATATATATATATATAATATCAAAATTCCCGAATGACGTAATTACTCCATAACTATCCACCTGTTACAGCATCATATCCATCCAAGAATTATTCCAAATTTATAAATTATGAGACCAGACCAAGGTATTGTTGTGTCACTTGATGTTGAAAATTTATTCACAAATGTCTCCCCCGATCAAACCAATGACATTATCCTCAATTCTGTGTACAATAATAATTCTATCCCTCTGCCATCCATCAAACCATTTATACTCAAAAAATGACGACATGCATAAACCTCAAAAGTCTTTTTCTTTGACCATAATGGCAGCATTTACACCCAAATGTATGGGAAATCCACATGTCCCATGTGGAAAACATGATATTTAAACAGATCTTTAAACCTAAAATATATGTCCACTGTGTAGATGATATTTTTATTTTAATTAATAACACAAAAGAAATACTCTCAAGACTACATTTAAAAAAACTCTGTCCTAAACTTTACCTACAAACTTAGTAAAAAAAAACTCCCATACTTAGATGTTCTTTTAGAACGTAGTAACAACACTTTTATCACCTCATTATATAAAAAACTCACTAGCACAATCTCTTGCCACCTTAACTTTAAAAGTGAATACCCAACTCAGATACAAAATTGCAGTGATAAAAAACTTCCTTACAAGAGCACATTAGAACTCATCCTCTTGACTACTCTTCCTTACAGAACTCAGTAATGTAAAACAGACACTAGTTAATAATGGTTTCCCTAACCACCTTATAGACCACCAAATTAGACTATTCCTTCTCAAAGTAAATAACAATCATGGTCAATACATAGTCAAAAATAACATAAATATTTTTTACAAAAACAAATGCACATCAACTACAAACAAGATGAATTTTCACTTAGAAATATCATAAAGAAATACACTACCCCAATTGACCTGAACAAAAAAAAAACAAATTAATTATCTACTACAAAAAATTTAAAAACACTCGTTATCCTCAAAAATAACAACACACCAGCAAAATCAAAATTACAACGAACAAACATTATCTATGAGTTTCCTGATCAAACCAAATTCATAAATAATTACATCAGTCACACTACTACATAACTATCCAGACGCCTTACATTACACCTATCTGACCACAGCTCTATTAGAATCCTATTTAAACACACACACAAACTTACCAGACTCCATCTGAAATATACTAGTGGAAAGTACAAACATAATAATCTCATCCACATGTAAAAAAAGATTAAAAGTAATGGAAGCCTTAATAATAAAAATGAAAAAGCCAACACTTAACAATATTAACTACGGACACGGCCACAATGTTCTGTGTTCGGAAAATAAAACATCCCTATAACTCTAGAAACATACACACAACCCATACACTCAATTAAAAAGCAAAAATAAAATCATCCTTGATAATGGCTAAAAGTATAGCTGAAAGCGATCGTAATTATAGAACACTTGAACAATTTCTACACACTCTGTGTCCAGAAAAGATATATATATATATATATATATATATATATATATATATATATATATATATACTGATATGAGAAATAATAATTAGGAAACGTTTATCAATCTAACATGTTTCACTTTTACTAAATCTTCATTAGTGAATGAGATATGGTGAAAAAGAAATTCCGGTAATTTTGCTTTTGTGTCATTTTATTTTCATTGGTTCATCATCTTTCATGTGCTTCCTTGGCTTGAAATCAGGTAATTTCTTTGAAATTGAGATGTACGCGTCATGTCACATTGAATTCAGAACTCCACAAATTACACTTACATTTGTTGAATGCATGTGAGATATGATTAGCTAACAAACAAGTCAATATATCTAGTTAAAGAATTTCTTTACTTTTTTTCTAAAACATCTGATTAGTATCCATTTTAGTCGTCTTTCATTGCAGTGTAATTCTCTTTATTAAAACATCTTCTAAAAAACTTTATTTGAGGAATACTAGCTGATTTAAAGTATAATTAATATGATTTGAAACAAATATTATTTACTTTAAGTTTAAAATATTGCAGAAATGCATTTTTTAACCAGATAGTAGCTGTGTTTTTGACTGACAATAGCCCTGTTGATGTGTTTGACAAGGTAATGACAGATCTAATGTTGTTCTAAGGAGACATTATTCATGAAACATAATTGAAGAAAATGATGTGAGCATGTTTTATATTTCATTTTTAAGAAACCCAGTATTTTTTAAAATTTAGGAAATTCTTCTTCGCAATCTAATGTTTATTGAATTTTAGAAATTTTGGCTTTAAATCTATTATAGTCATTGCTCTTATTTTCTGATAATGTTGTGTATAGTTTCCTGTAATTACAAAAAAACAGCATGTTTGTGCAGTAATAAAAAACAATTCAAAATTATTTAAAAAATATTGATGTTTGATGATTTGTGTTATGCTTTTCCATTTATGATTAGTAAATATACTTTTCCCTTAATAATAATATCATCAAAATCACTGTAATTAATACAGAATTTAAAATTTTTAAAAATTTTTTAATTTAAATTTTTCTAATTAAAATTTGAAAAAATGAAAATAATGTTTGTAAAAATTCATTATTCATCGAAAAAATGTTTTTCTTTAGACAATAGTGTCCTTAATATATCTTATTTATAAAAGCAATCAAAAGCTTTTCTAATTAAATAATGTCATAGTTTTGTTACATTTTCTATTTCAAGATTCAGAGCACATTTTCAGTAAATGGTGTTTCTGTTTGACAAAGCAAATTGATGATTTATATTCTCCAAGGAGTCCTGCTTTTAGCTAATATAAATATGAAGAGGCTGACATTTTAATTGTGTGAAATTTCATAAAATTAAGTGGGGGTAACAGATGTAAAAAAAATATATTTTTACCAGGATTTTGTAAAAAAAGAAAAATTCAAATATAATTTCATTCATTTGTGAATAAGTCCTAAAAATTCCATTAAAATCCAACAATTATTTAATTATTTTATTTTTGCAAGAATTTCCAAAATAATGTGTTTTTTACTGCAAAAAGATTCTAAATTTCCCATACTAATCTTTGGCTCACCTGCTGATGCAAAAAAAGAAGATTTCTAACCTAAATTTTGAACGTGCTGGAAAGCATTAAAAAATTTAACAAAATAAAAAATGCTTTGTTTTTTGTCTTTTAATAATAGCATAAACATTTTGATGATAAAAATTTGTTTTTCAAGTTTGGGGCTTTTTTTTTTATCATGTTTTTTCAGTGAATTAGTAGAGGTACCTAATCTATCTATCTATCTATCTATCTATCTATCTATCTATCTATCTATCTATCTATCTATCTATCTATCTATCTATATATATATATATATATATATATATATCCCGGCTTGAGGCAATCAGATGTCTAGCCACACTGATGAGCTGTGAAACAGTCTGTCTGTGGATGACAATATATACATGGTCCTGAAAAAATTATTTCAGTTGAGCTCTTCAGGGAGGAGGAAAGTGAATTTGTAAGCAGTGACTTTTACTCCTGCTGATGCAAGACTCTTCCTTAAGACGAATTGAGTTCTCTGGTCACTGACCTGTTTGTCTAAACATAAATACATCTAAATTTACCTTCATCCCTGTCATGTGCCAATGGCTTAGAGGTAAAATTACAGACTTATACCAAATCAGTTGGTTTTTGATCCCAGTTTGAGGCAGTTGAATGTCTAGCTACACTGATGATCTGCGAAACAGTCTGTCTGTGGATGACTATATATATATATATATATATATATATATATATATATTTATATATATATATATAAAACTTGTGTATTTTGTTATAACTATAAAAACTAAAGAACTGTAATTTCCATGATTGTGAAGCCATTGAGCTTGTGGTTTGCTGTAGTAAATTATCTCAAACTAATTTTGTTTATTGATTTAAGATTCATCTTCTTATTTTTTTTGCATTTATACAATTGCTAAAGTCTTTTTCCCATATTCAGTATATTTGAAAATGACAGACAAAAACAAAAGCAAATCTAAAATTGTTTTTGTTTATTTTTTTTTACAGCCCTCTGCTTTATTCTCTGGTTAACAGTTTTCTTCAGCAAGGACTTAGCTCCAAAAGTTGACACCTTTCATCAAAGACCACTTTTTGAATAAACCCGAAGGAATTTCAAGTATTGTAAATTTATTCTGATGTGCCAAGTTTTTTTTTTCATCCATATCATTTAATTTAAATGGATTCCTTTTTAGCTGAGAAAGATAATATTTTTTCATTTTTAATGGTGGTTTTTATATTCCTGCATGTCATTTTATCATAAAGATGTGATTATAAAAAAAAAATATAATTTATCTTTTTTTTTTTGTTAAATAGAAGCATAACTTTAAAAAAAAAGAAGAAATATGTGTATATTAGTTGAAAAGATAAAGAGAATCTTGGAAAATTGTTGCTAGTGAATTTTTAAGATTTTTTTACTTTTTCATTTGGGAAATACTGCCAAGCTCTGGCAAAATCAGGTGAATCCACTTTTCATGAAAACTGAGTTAGTCTTACAATAAGTGAAGCAAGGATTTTTCATGTCTAAGAATATTCCGGAAATTTAAGACATCAAGCATTGTTACCCAGTAAACTGAAAAACTGAGACTACAACAGATGAAATGGCATGTCACATACAGCAAATTAAAAAAAAACCCCAATAATCCATATTTTAAAAGAAGAACAGATACGTGGTCCATCGCACACGGATTGCATGTATAAGTAATCTATATGGGTGTCTCTGTGTTGTGTGGGAGTGACTTACATGTGCTTATGCCATTTAATGTAGACACATGCACCTACACACACACAATATGACCAAGCTTGAAATAAGACATTGTAATAATACCTTCCCCTCCCACTAACTCTTGTTTAGAGCCATATCATGTTGAAACATCAGTTCTCGTTTGATCACTGAAGTTAAGCAATGTCGACACAGGTTAGTATGTAGATGGGTGACAACTTGGGAATACCAGGTGGTTTAACAGATAATGCCCTGGAATAAGAAATCAGAGAGCCAAATTTGAATTACATTTGGGTTCATTACATTCACTTATATGCAAATACCCTTGGGAAAGGTATGAATCCACCTCTTCTCCCTCCCAACTATGGGTTAAATAGTATGGCTTGTTTCTGAAAATAATTATCTCCAAAAAAAAAAAAAGAAACTGCTTAAAACACTATTTTCCCATGCATATGATATGTCCAAAACTGTCTCTGAAGCTGAGATACAAGCCTAATTATTTTCTGAAAATGCAGCTACGTCCATGATTTCTCTGACAGAATCAAGTAAGTTCTATAAAATTGACATATCTTAAAAAATCTCTCAATACCCATATTATAACCTTCGATTACTCTCCTGGGTGATAGGTTATGATTGGTTATAAGGCACCTTGGCTTCTTTGGTAGTATTGAAAATATTGGTTTTTTTAAAAAGTTTTTCTCAATTTTAATTTTCTTGGACATACCTGACTTTTGTCAGAGCACAGCAGAAATTATGCCTGAAGAGTCATTATTTTGACCAATTGCAGGCAATGTGGTCAGAAAATTGGGAACTGGTGGCACACAACATTAGATATACATATTTATTTTATCCAATTATGTGTGTACATTTTTAATAAAAAAATTTGTAAAACTGCAACGATTTTTTCTCTTTTTTTGAGATATTTTTCACATCAAAGTGAAACCTTTTCCTTTTAGTTCTACTCAAAATAATATGTTAATTCTTCTATTTATCTGTAAGTCTGTGCAAGTTGTCAAGTGTATGCCTGGTTTTCAAGAACGCGGGTGAATGTTCATCCCCCTTTCAGTATTGACCCATAAATCTCATTGTCATTAGCAAGCTTTTTGAGGTTATAATCAGTAAGAAGATTGTTGATCACCTAAATAAGAACAACCTCTTGAGTGACAAACAGCACATTTATTTTTGAAATCATTTCACCCTCAGCAAGGTAATAAAGCCCCTAAGACACAATGAGGGATGGTTATTGAATGTGAAAGAATATTAGAAAAAGAAAAACTTTATTAAGCAGAGGGAATGATAAAAGAACAGTAATTAAGAAGGCAGAAGATAATGACTGACATTGCATTTAAATTTTTGAAGATCAGACTTGACTGGAAAGCAAGAAATCAGAAGAGTGTTCCAAAGAGAAACTCTTAGCAAAAGGTGGGTGACTGAGGTGAGCTTGGTTCGTGTGACCGGGGCTAGCCTTGATTTTCTCTTTTAGGTCTACCTAATTCACATTGGGGTGGTTTCCTGTGGAACCCTCCCCTGGTCAGGCTAGACAAGTTTTGTGTACCTAGTTAATGTGAGTAAGTGTTGTTCCCAACCTGCTTCTGGCTACATCTTTGGTTATGAGATACCCAACCTCCCCAGTTTGTTTTTTTGGCCTCCTTTCATCTCAACTGGGTCAGCTTTGTTATTCCCCATGTCCATATATATTTTCTTCTTTGCCTCTCCCCTAGCAAAAGAGCCTCTTGATTCTGTCGTAGGGCAGAATACCGTGGCCTCTCTTTTATTGAGGGTTGGACTGGTCCAACTAACATCAGTTATCTTTAATTTGTTTGTTTTGATATTTTAGTTTGTTTTTTGGGGGTTTATCCCCTCTCCTCTCATTTTATATCATGTACAAATTTTTATGGATAGTATTTTATAGTCATGAAATGAAATTTTTATGTCATGAGGTGCGTTTTGTAGCCCCCCCCCCTAAGAGTATGCAGTATTATGGTATATGAAGGATTGATTGGCGATGGATGAGTTTTTGTGGTGAATCTGTCACATGTAATGAATGAATGGCTGGTGAATTGGATTAGCTAGATATAGGGTAGTAAGTGACGACCAGCCTCAGCCCCATTCCTCCCTTTTCAGCCTTGTGCTACAATTGTGTATTTTACGCAATAAATCTTGAGAAACTCTTAGCATAGAACTTAGGGTAACATTTCAACTGCGAATGTTTATATGTTAAATCATGTTAAATCATTTCCGTGGATCCAGTAAATATGTTTACCAAATTTGAGGGCTGTATATGGCTGTGTGTAGCAAAGAAACAAAATCTTTCCAATTAAGAGTACCCAACTGCTACATAACATCAATTGGGGCACCCAGTGAGGATTGAACTGAAAATTCAGTTGTAATTGATCTAGTGAGACAAGCTTGCTAACCATAATCCTAAGGTCAAAGTGCCCAATGATTTTCTAAGCATATCGTAGATGTGGCACAAGGCCGAAAGTATGGGGCACCCAGTGAGGAGCGAACTTACTATTCAGTCATAAGACAAGCTTGTTAGCCATTACCTAACGTCGAAGTGCCTGAATTGATTTTCTAAGTATAGCTTAGATGTGGCAAAAGTCTGAAGGTATGGGGTAGCCAGTGAGGATCAAACTCGCTACTCAGTTGTTACTGATCTAGCGAGACAAGCTTGCTAAACATTACACCACGTCGAGGTGCCCTAAAAGCTTAGCTTAGATGTGTCACAAGGCCAAAAGTATGGAGCACCCATTGAGTATCGAACGAATTACTCAGCCGTAATTGATTTAGCAAGAGCTTGTTAACCATTACACCACGTAGACGTGCCCAAATCATTTTCTAAGCGTGGCTTAGATGTGGCAAAAGGCTAAAAATATGGGGCAGTCAGTGAGAATCGAACTCACTATTCAGTCGTAATTGATCTAGCAAGACAAGCTTGCTAACCATTACCCCACATTGAAGTGCCTGAATTGATTTTCTAAGCATAGCTTAGACGTGGCAAAAGGCCAAACGTATGGGTCACCCAGTGACGATCGAAATCGCTATTCAGTCGTAATTGATCTCGCAAGACAAGCTTGCTAACCATTAGTCCAAGGTTGAAGTTCCCAATTATTTTCTATGGCACAAGGCTGTAAGTGTGGAGCACCAATGAAGATCGAAGTTACAATTCAGTTGTAATTGATCTAGCGAGACAAAGTTGATAACAGTTACACCACGTCGAAGTGCTTCAATCCTCCTATATGGCAATGATTGCTGGTTTATTTCCTCACAGATGAAGAAGAGATTTGAGATAACAGAGATGTGGTTCTTTAGAAGGATGCTGATATTTCTATGGGCGGAACATGGACAACGTGGCCGTTTTAAGGAAAATGCAAATAAAAAGGATACATACTAAGAATCAGAAAGACGTAGTTGAAATTTCTAGGACACGTAGTGAGGAAAGATGGCTTGGAAGAATTCGACACTCACAAGACATTGAAGGCAAGAGTGTAGAAAGAAACAGCAAGCAAGCTACCTAATGAGTTTATGTAAAGAAATAACAGAACTGAGACTAGGAGAGATAGTAAGGGGATAAATATTGCTTAAATTTACAAAGGATAGGAAGTCGTAGAGAGTCATGATCATCCACGTCCTGAAGACACAGAAGGAAACATCGAATAACCATCCTCACAAGCTTGTGCAAATTGATGGCAGAACAGAGATTAGAATGGATAGTAAGGTGACAAATATTGCTTAGAGCTACAAATAATAGGAGGGTGTGAAGAGCCATGAACGTCCAGGTCCTTGAAGGGTCAAAGGGAAACATCGATTAACCTATCAAGCTTGTGTAAATGAATGACTGAACAGAGAATAAGAGAATAATGGTTAAACATTACTTAGAACTATAAAGGATAGGAAGAAGTGGAGAGCCATCACCGTCCACGTTGACAAGGTATACGGCACATAATAGAAAATGAAGAATGATGTGATATGACCTTATTTATTTCCTCAAAGTAATTTATATAACTTTTTCTAAAATTCTGTGTGAGACGAGAAATCAGTATTTTACAGGAAGAGACAGACATGCTTTTAAGCTTATTTTACTGATCTTGGTAAAATATACCACCAGGCTATTTTGCCGGTAAACTTTTTTATTATTAGGAAGGTATTTTATCAAGACCGGCAAAATAGCCTATTTATTTTTCTAATATAAATGAAATGGCTCATTGCGGTTTGTAACGAAAGCAAACTATAATTTTATAGATTTTTTTAATTTCACCTCAAGATGATACTAAAATTAGTTCCTCGTAAATTTCACTAGAGGTTATAACAGAAAGAGTATATTAAAAATAGTAGACCATTTAGTATGTAGCAAATGTTATACCTTTTCACTAGACACGCATGAGAAAAAAATGTGAGCATGCGTGGTATGAATCCCAAGAAGATAACTCTCTCTTTCAATTTAGGCCGAAGTCGGTATAGGACGCCAAAGTTAGCGCTTGAACTGGAACTTTCGTTCAGGAATGATACTTGAAATTTTCTCAACACAAAATGATTCCTATAGAATAAACATTTCTATATCACCTTGTTTCTCTCTCTGGCTTGTCTATTTCCTCAACCAAATCAACACTTTTATTTTTTGTTCGTCAATACACAACACCTTCTCAACTACAAATGATGACCCTAAAACCTAATAACAAATCGTATTCTTTATGTGCTGTCTCCCTTCAGGACGTAGGCGATCATAGCTCTCCACAATTTCCTGTCCTTTGTAGCTCTTAATAATTTTTTTCTTTTCGTTATTTCTCCTAAACCCTGTCCCGCCACCCACTTAAGCTCATATAGTATGCTATGCGCTGTTTCCACTGTCCCTCTTTCTCTCAATCTGCCCTGTGAGTAGAAAATTTTCAAAACCCTCCTTCCTCATTATGTGCCCCAACTGTCTCTTCCTGATATTAAGCATAAGTTTCCTTTTTGTTTCCATTTTCTCTAAAACCTCGTGGTTGCTCATATGTTCGGTCCATGGTATCCTCAGCATCTTTCTGTAGAACCATATTTCTGTTACCTCAAGTCTCTTCCTCATTTTTGAGGATATTGTACAGCATTCACTGCCATTTTTTGTTTCTGTCTCTTTATACTCTGCTTAGCTTTTGGAATGCATCTCGTGTTTTTTATTAAATGAAAAGAGTCATTTTTTCAGTGATTAAAAAATGTTAAACTTACTCTTCTTCTTTGTGCCATGTCCCTTTAGGACGTTGGTGATCATGGCTCTCCACAACTTATTGTTTTGTTGTAGCTCTTAATAATTTCTGTTTTTTTTTGCTACCTCTCCCAAACCCTCTCTGCCACAAATTCTCTTAAGCTACCCAGGTAGTTTATGTGTTGCTTTCCTCTGTCTCTTTTGCATTCACTCTTCCCGTAGGTATCAAATTTTCCAAGCCCTCTTTCCTCATTATGTGCCATAGAAATTTCAACAGTTACTTCCTGATGTTAAGTACAAGTGCCCTTTTTGTTTCCATTGTCTCTAGAACTTCGGCGTTGCTCACGTGTTCGGTCTATGGTATCCTCAGCATCCTTCTGTAGAATATTGAGCTGCATTTGTGGTTTCAAATTCAGGTATAAATAATAACCAACATTGTCTTCGTCACAAACCAAGTGTCCAATCGCATTGCTCAGTGTATGAATACATTGAGCTCTTTTTCTTTTTTCCTGGTTTCAGATTCAGGTATTTATAATAGCCAGTATTAATAGCACATTGATAATGCAAGTGAATGCAGTTGGAAATCAATTACTTCCAACTGCATTCACTATTCTATTTATGTCCTTGCAACCTTTTTGATCGAGCAATGCTATTGAGACTGTTGCGTGCCTTTTGAAAATAAGTTACATCTGTCTATAATGAAAAGATGACAAACTGTTTTCACTATCTGATGAAGTAGCAAATAAAACGTGCCCTTTTTCATCATCATCATCATCATCATCATCATCATCATCATTCTCATGACCGGGTGTGGTCGTAGGGTCGCTGCTTTCTTAAGCATCTCCCTTCACATGTCTTGGTAGATATTCATTAATGCGTGAACTGTTTTGTCGAAAGTAGACATAATCAGACCTCCGTTCTTTTCAGTTTAGGAAGCCCTCCGCCCAATGATGCCGTTCCGGAAAATACAACCAGTTGTTCAGTCCCATGTGTAGCCGGTCGCAAATCGATCTAGTTACTGTCTCTGGCTGAATTCCTCACTGGTGAGAACCTCGGAATCACTACACATGGAGTTGCCCGCATAGTTTGGTGTCAGAAGCGATGAACTAAGGAATTTTTTTTACTGTGTCCTTTTGAACTGATTAAAAGAAATAATTTTATTAGTGTATTCCGTAAATGAAATCTCATTTCTTATTTATTAGGATTTTTTTTTTTAGAAAGAAAGACCACCGTTGGTATAAAAATCTCCCGGACTACCGCTCATCCAAAATGTAAGTATATTTCATATATTTAAATTTGCCCCAAATAATTAATAGAAATCTACAGAGCGATCTCAGCACCTTTTCTACATTTTCTAGTGTTTTGCTAGTGATAGTTCGCCCTGAATGCTCATTATTCTGAACCAACACTCGACCGGCCTCGAAATGTAGAGAACTTGGAGCTTTAAACCTGACACATGTGCTGCTTCTTGTCATGTTTGACTGCACTCATTGAAAAAATTCTCTTTTGTTGCAACTGCTGCTGTTGTTGAAAACTCGGTGTCGTTTGTTTTTCTTTTTTTTTTTATTAGTGGTTAATAATCTCATTTATTACTATGCTAAGCCTACTAAGGAGGTCCTTATAGCCTAGCATATTTTTTTTAACCATTCCATCCCAAGCAAGGCGATAACACCATGAGGACGCAAGGAGTTACTGGGAGTGAAAGAGAATGAGAGGACTTTAGTGAGGAGAAGTGAGGAAAAGGACAATAAAGGAACAGGGTTTTAGGAAGACGGAAGATGACGATTGGCATTGAATTTAAATTTGTGGGTGATAAGGAAGCAAAAAATCGGAAAAGAGTTTCACAGATGGGAAAAGAAACTATTAGAATAGAACTGGTGGTTGCATGTAGCTAGTTCAACAGTAAAATGGTGAGACCTAGTTGCCAATCTAGTAGCATGCTTAGATTCATGCTGTCGAGGAACCAAGGAGGAAAGTTCATCAGAACAATCACCATGAAAATATTTGTAGAAAAGACAGAAGGAAGCCACGTCAGTGGGAAAGTGACTGAAGCCGAGATGCTGGGTGTCCAGGAAGTAAATAACATAATTTCAACTTCTTTTATTATCACAATGTGGGATATTTAATAACAAAAGCCATAAAAACATAAACAAAAGAAAAAGAAACTAAATGAAGTCTAGAAAGTGAAATAAATTAAAGTAATTTAAATAAACAATTAGATGAACACAAAAGGGATCTTTTACAAAATTTTGACCAAAGTTTTGATTTTAAAAATACTGTTGTAAGAATAATTATTGTTAAAATATTTGTAGAAAAGACAGAAGGAAGCCACGTCACATCGGTGGGAAAGTGACTGGAGTCGAGATGCCAGGTCAGGACAGATTACTTTGTATTTCTGTCAAGAATCACGAGACATCATGGGGATATCATGGTAACAGTATTCAATGCACGGACGAAAATTATAGATATATGATTTAGTTCGTAATTTTCTTATTATATTCTGTCTTGTTGACTTAAGCCTTGTGAGTGAAACTGGATAGAAGGAACTATTTGGGAGCCATCGATGGTTGAGCTGGCACGAAGTCACAAGTCATCGTGACCGAGGTTTTGAGCGTGCTGGTCTTGTTCAGACTGTTGATCACCTTAGAAAACGTGCACTCTTCCAGAAACTGTAGCGAAGGTCCGCTCAGCACAGTTGATGCATAAACCGTAGGTGGGCTGTATCGGCGTTGAAAAACACAAATGTGCCTGAGCAGGTGACTGAAACAGGGATTGGCTAGCAGCGGCCATATTCTGTCTTAATTGTTTTTTTAAAAAAAAATAAAGCCAAAATAAAAAAAAAAGTGTTCTTTTTCGTTTTAATAAATAAAAATGATAAAAAATGGTTTTATTAGAAGACAAAATCTAATTAAAAGGCCAATATTAAAAATGAGTTTGGAAGTTTCAAAAATTCAGAAATGCAAAAATATTTTCCATTTAATTTTCGTTATGATCTTTTAAAACGATTTATAATCAACCTGACTTCTATTCAACTGTTTGTCACATTCCAAGCAATAAACATGAAGCTATTATGATCTTTGCATATTTTTCAACTACAATTATTACAGTATTTAATTTACAGTTATGTCCTTGTAATTCACACAGATATTATGACTCAAACCAGAAACATTTTGTAGTGACTTGACAGAGATATTCAGAAAGCTACTTGACTAATCATTAAAATCTGACTTGCAACTTGTTAAACATTAAGGAAAAACATTTTGTCAGGTGTTCAAACACTCCGTAGTACTTAAGCAAGATTTAAATATATTTTACAATTATTTTCTTTTAGATAAAGTTGGGAAAGCTATTAGAATAACCCAGGACCTATACTAGCAGCAGACAGTTTACATACGGACGGAAAACGAACTCAGTAAATATACAAAAAAATAAAGAGGTTTAAAACAAGGAAAAGTTTTCTCGTCGGACTTAACATATACAGTTTGGCGATTCTGAGAGAAGAAGAAGTTCTACCAGGATTCATTATTGGCAGCCACAATCTTAACAACATATGATATGCAGAAACTATAAGAACTCCTACAGAAGGTAGTGAAGGAAAGCGAGAAGAAAGGACTAAACATCAATTCATGAAGACAGAATACATGGTTGTTAGCAAAAGGAAGAACCCAACATGCAAAATTACAAAATGGAAATACCTAACTCAAACAAGTACAACGATTTTAATAACTGGGAAGTGTTCTAGCAGAGAATTGAAAGTTCTAAACTGAAATCTGAAAGGCGTATTAGGATAGCGAAGACTGCCTTCTAAAAGCTAAGCAAATTATTAAGAAACAGAAATTTTGTTGGAAACAAAGAAAAGAGCACTGAACTATTATGTAATATCAGTCCTCCAATATAGCATTGAATACTGGACAATCTCCTCACAGATGAAGAAGAGACTTGAAGCAACAGAAATGTGGTTATACAGAAAGATGCTGAAGATACCATGGACTGAACATGTGAGCAAAGACGGAGTTTTAGATACAAGGGCAACAAAAAAGACAGTTATACTTAACACCAGGAAGAAATTTGAAATATCTAGGGCTCATAACGAGGAAAAGGGGCCTGGAAAATTTGATACTCACAGGAGAGATTGATAGCAAAAGGGACAGAGAAAAACAAGACATAACCTTCTTAGAGCGTTTATGTAAATGGATGACAGAAGAAAGTTTAGGAAAGATAACAAGTCAAAATTTATTAAGAGCTACAAAGAACAGGGAATTGTGGAGAGTTATGATCGCCAACATCCTGAAGGGACACGACATTTAGTAGAAGATTTGTATTCCAGAACTTATCAGAGAAAACTGTTTCATTATTAATTTCTGACTTGTTTATCTGTAATCTTATTTTTGTTGCTTTTTATTACAACGCTCTAATGTCATTAAGAAGTACGAATCATAAAGCAAAGAATTAATTATTAACGAGATGTGAAGTCGACTTCCGTATTCTTCGGACAATGTCTAACATGGACAACGCCTTACCAATTCGATTAGAGAGATGACGGATAAAGACAAATGGTAGCGTCAAATGTTTGCTTAGAACTATAAAGGGCAAGAAGTTAAGGAGAGCCCTGATCGTGGACGTCTCGAAGAGGCACGGTACATGAAACATTTTAGTTCTTATTTGATGGCAGCAAAAGTGCTGGAAAACAGAAAAATCGTTAGAAACAAAGAAAAGAGTGTTGGATTGCTGTGTAGTATCCCTTCTTTTATGTGGCAGTGAATGTTGGAAAATCTCCCCACGGACGAGGAGAAAACAGGAGGTAACAGAAATGTGGCTTTACTGAAGGATGTTGAGAATTCCATGGACGACGCGAGTAAGCAACAAGGAAGTCTTAAAGAAAATGGCAACGAAATGAACACTTATGATCAGAGTCAGCTAAAATTCCTTAGCCACATAATGAGGAAGGAGGGCTTGGAAAACGTAACTCGTACGGAGCATATTGAGAGCAAAAGGGATATGGAAAGGCAAAGCGCCACCTACATGATGAGCATGGGTGAATGAATGGCGGAATGGGAGGCGGGGGATTTGGCAAAATGAGAAAAACTGCTCAGAGCCACACGCAATAGAAAGTAGTGGAGAGCTATGATCGGCTATGTTCTGAAGATTTCATGGTATATTAAACACTTTTTCATGTTCTCTAAGATCTCCACACCACAAAAATATTAGAATTTCATAAATTTACAATAAATACAGAAAAAATAGTATTTGAACAACATTGAATACGAAAAATGGATAAAGTTCAAGTAACGTTTGAATAATTGTTCCTACATTTGTACTTAACAAGTGTTCACCAATGGCAGACTCGTGTGTCTGTGAATGCCCGGATGATGTTATTGGTATATGCCTACGAATAGGGCTAGACATATGTTGAACAATCCTCACCTCTAGCCGCTGAATAGCATCGCACTGACATTTAAAGCGATAAATAACTAAGTTTTGTTGGAGGGTAGGCAAAATGTTTTTACGGATATAGGGGAACGCACTTGGACACCTCGAGGTGGTGTGATGGTTAGCAAGCTTAACTCGCTGGAACAATTTCAACTTAGTCGTGTGTTCGATTCTCACTGGGTACCCCCCGATTTCGTCCTTGTGCCACATCAAAGCTATGCTTGGAAAATTACGATAGGGGAACGCACTTCTAGAGAAGATGATACGTACTACAAAAGAATTAAAATAGTGCATTAAAGACGTTGAGAACTGAGAACTTATCGCCGAAAAAATGACTACGTAATATAATCCGTGGTAGTTTGATATAAACGGGATACTTAAGGGGACCAAATGTTTTAATATCAAACTTAGTTTAATGCTACTCAGAACAAGACTTTCAGGGTAACCATTTGCAAGAAAAATGCCGGTGTTTTGCTTGAGCTCGGCATCCAATTTACATTCCGAGCGTATCATTAGTGTACGGTGGGTAAGAGTTTTGATAAAGTTACTCTTCCTAATGGGGAAGTTTTCTCGACTAGAACGTCTATGAAAGGCAACATATTATTTTCTCCTTCCATCGTAAATTGTAAGGAGCAGTGGAGATTATTCAAATGTTGAAAAATCTATTCGCCTCTCTATGTAATATTGTAAAAGACGCAAGGTATCATCGACATAACGTACGTAACAGTATCGTTTGGGAATCTTATCAAATATTTTTTCTCCCCTAACCCTACAAAATATTAGACATAAGCGATCCCAGATAACTATTAATCGATACTCCATTAACCTGTCGATGCATATATAGCATTACTGAAACTGTACGAAACAGACTTAATAGCCATCTCCATTAGCTCAACAAAAACATTCTCAGAAAGGAAGGAGGTTTTAAGCGGCCTCGATATAAATAGTCGGCACAAATGCCAATAGTTTCATCTAGGGCTACATTGATGAACAGATTAGAGATATCAAATGACACAAGATATTCGGTGTCAGCAGAACGATGTAATTTACGTATATATGACGCAAATTGAAAGGAGTCTGGAATACAGTGGTTTGAATAAAACTTCAGAACAGGATCTAGAATTTCGACAAGCTATCTTGCCAACTCATACTGGCAAAACCAACTATGGTCAAATTTTTTTCTTAATGTAATATTCGATTTATGAATTTTAAGTAGACTACACACCCTAGGACACTTAGAAACTACAGGACGAATTCTATTATAAACCTTCTTAGAAAGAAACGTTTTTTTGTGAAATTCAAGAAACCTTTGAAACTTAGTTTCCGTTTTCAAGGTGTCATCAAAAGAGATATCGCCTAACGTCTGAAATTTGCTGGTGTCATCTAATATAGTAGACATTTTGGCAACGTAGAATAATTAAGAATAACTACACATGAACCTCAATCAGGTCCAGTAATATAAATATCTGTCCTGGATTTTAACAATTTGGCAGTCTAATAATGGTTCTTCTGCTAGAAAAACTCATTAAAATTGATAGGCAAATTAATGAATCTATGGGCCAAATCATTAAGGCGGACTTTAAGGCAACCTAAATTCTCATTGGAAGTGGGCGAATGTTTTTCATTTGAGAATATAATATTTCAAATTCGCTGAAAGTTTCATACTTATCAATATTCTCAGGGAGGAGACAACCAGGCAGTGAATGTGTAGGTGTTCGTTTTTCGTGGCCGGAACTTAGTGAGAAGTCAGTTAGAAAAAGTTCGCTTTCTTGTAGCAGAAGGAAGACATTGCCGATTAAGTGAGAAATCGTAATTTTTTCTACTTCCCGACCCAAAGTCTGTCTTGAAAAGCCTGTTTTGTTGATGGCGATCAACGGCTTTAATATTGGTCATTGAGACGAATCTGTGGAGCATAGCGAGCGCCGGTATATTCGCATACAGCCGACCTTGGATGCCATCATAGCTGATGCAGTGACGTGCAGAATTGAATTATCACAATGGCAAGCTGAGGAATTTATCTCGCTGACCCGTATTCTGTATCAAAAGAGGATTTATAACAAATCAATCTCTAGTGGCGAGGAAGTGTTGAAAAGCCGAATGTTGTTATATGGTCGCAAGAGTAACAAACAAAAGCAGTAAAGCGTTGCCGGTGAGACGGAAAGAAAAGGAGACAAAATATGCTAAAATAAAATGATCTCTATTGCCAGTATAATGAATCAAGGCGAAGTGTCTCTTGTGGTTAAGAGAGGTCGCCTGGGAGATGGGAGAATTGTTTGTGTACGGGCCTGACGTTGAATCTTGTTTAGGATTGGCTGGCTGAGACGTCAATGGTGAACGCTGTGAACTACCTGTGTACTACCTTCAGTGTCGCCGAGCGGGTGCTTTTAAGCAGTGAGGGTGGATATATGGCTGAGCGTATTTTTGTCATGCTTTTGCCTTAGCTGCAGCGTTCGTGATTGTCTCTGACGTTTGAATTTTATCTCATATTTGGGGGGGATTTTTTTTATGAGCCGTGTGCGATGTTCAGAGCTCTTGAGCAGAAAGCGACCTTTTATTTTAAATTTTGAATTTTGCTTTCGTAGTGTTAACATCCGGTCGAGATGTTTTGGCGTGGAATGAATCAGAAAGAGGTCTAATTTGAAGCAGAGTATAACAACATGCTGTGTTCTAAATCAAGTGGTTAAGCGTGTGGGATCGATCACTAAGCCTTCTTTGAATAACACCACTATAAACAGTAGGATGGCTCTGTGGGTGTTGAAGAAACAGAAATGTGCATAGACAGGCGTCTACAACAGGGATTAGCTAGTCAACCTAGCAGAAAGGCATACTCGGAAACGAGCGCCCACCCATATGGTACCCGAGAGTTTCAAGTATTTTAGAAGTAAGATCTCCCAGGTCGGTAACTTGCAGATAAATTGATGCTCGAATTAGAAAAAGAAACCAGGTATTTTGGAGAGTCCGTAAGAGATCGCTTAGCCAGTACAGCATATGCGTGTCAGCAAAGCTGAAATTGTGTACGACGCAGTCGTCTTTCCTTCATTTCTCTTTGGATGCGAATTGTGGACCCAGCCTTGAAGTCACAGTAAAAAAAAAAAAAAATTTGAAAAAGCTCCATGTTTGGTTTCTTCGTTCTCATACTCAGAATCCGATGGTAGGATCACATCATCGTCCGTGGAGACTTGGCTCCACCAGTATCAAATCTGTGACCCGCGGCATGCTATTCTCATGGAGGAACACCGCATGTCATAACGTTTGATTTATGTAAAGTTGCCATGTGGTAAAAAAGACATAGAGGTCAATGAAAAAACAAAACAAAAAAATGCTACTATAGTATTTTCTTGTGTATAATGCGACTTGAGTATAATACGACCCTGTATTTCTGAAGCTAAAAACAGGGAATAAATTACATCTGTGAGTATAATGACCTCAACAAAAAAAAAACGCGATACCTAAGGATTAAAATGATTTTTGTAAAATGAAAAATCTTTCTTGAAACTTTTATTTTAGTTTTAATTTCAAGTTAATAGATTAAATTTAATATTTCCAATAAGCAAAATACTTTGCTGTATTTCAAAAACTAATATATATTGATTGGAAGGATTTTTATTGCTAAAATATCTGATTAGCGCCCTTTTTCGTCTTTCATCTCAATGTAATTCTCTTTATTAAAAAATCTTCCAAAAATAAAATATACTTTTCTGAAACTTCATTGGAGGAATATTAGCTGATTTCAAGTATAATTAATCTGATTTGAAACAAATATTATTTACTTTAAGTTAGAAAAATATCGTAGAAATATATTTTTAAACAGACAGTAGCTGTGTTTTTAACCAGCAGTAGCCGTGTTAACGTGTTTGACAAGGTGATGACAGAGCTAATGTTGTTCTACGGTGACTTTATTTGTAAAAGGTAATTGAAGAAAATGACGTGAGCACCTTTTTTATTTAATTTTTAAGTACTCAATAATCTTAGAAATTTAGGAAAATATTCTTCGTAATCTAATGTTTTATTGAATTTTAGAAATTCTGGCTTAAAATCTACTATATTCATTGTTCTTATATTCTGATAATGTCGTGTATGGTCGCCGGTACTTACAAAAAAAACACAAACAAAACAAAACAAAACAAACCAGCAAATTTATGCACTAATAAAAAAAGTTCAAAATTATTTAAAAAATATTGGTTTTTGATGATTTGCATTAAGGGTTTACTTACTTTTGCACATCTTAATTTCTAATCTTTAATTAATATTTTTATTCCAACTTGATAAAACTTTTTGAAAGTGGTTGTAATTGATTTATTAAAGGATTTTCGTAATGAATGTATAGTTTGATTAAGATTTATCATCTGGAAAAAAGAGACAATTTAAAAAAAATATTATCTTAGTGGTTGACTTACTTTTGTACAGTTCTGTATATATACGTTTCAAAGACGTACCTATACGTTTTTATTAAACTTTCATTGCCTGCTGTCAACGTATATATATATACGTTTCTAAGACGTAGTTATACGTCTTTTATAAACTTTTATTGCTTTCTGTCAACGTGTTTATATAAGATTCAAAGACATAATTATGCGTCTTTACTAAGCTTTTATTGAATTTTGTAAACGTATATATATACGTTTTAACGATGTAATTATACGTATTTACTAAACATTCTTTGCCTGTCGTAGACGTATATATACATATATGTACATTTCAATGACTTAATTATACATTTTTTCTTAACTTTCATTGCCTGCTTTCAACCTATATATATGTGCGTGTATTTCAAAGATGTAATTATACGTCTTTACTAAACTTCCATTGACTTCTGTCCACACACACACACACACAGACACACACGCACATATATATATATATTTGTGTATTTAGGCAGCAAGCCTTCTTTCATGCACATTTCATTGAATACGACATACAAGGTGCTTTGATTTAGATTTTTATACAATTTCTAATGTGATCTAATATTTTTTTCTTTTCGGATGATAAATTATAGAAAAACTTGTCTTGTTTTGACTAAACTTTCTTTACCTGCAGTCAATATATATATATATATATATATATATATATATATATATTGGAATTTACTCCGTATATACCAATCCCACACTAGGATATATATATATATATATATATATATATATATATATATATATATATATATATATATATATATATATTGGAATTTACTCCGTATATACCAATCCCACACTAGGATATATATATATATATATATATATATATATATATATATATATATATATATATACGTTTCAAAGACATAATTATACGTCTTTAAGAATTTTTTGTTAACTGCTGGGGACATATATATACGTTACTTAGACGTCATAACGAAACTTATATTGCTTGTCTTCGACGTATGTATACGTTTTCAAGACATCGTGTTTTTGAGTTCCCTTATAGAGGCTTGTAGTGTTTGCAGATATTCTGTTGTTAAATGCATTTTTGGTTGTGTAGTTTCTCTGTTTCCAGTGACCTTTTGTTATTCCGTTTGTGCTATTAGGACTTCTATTATAAACCAGTCATATACTGGTGTACAATGCAACATGTTTTGTGACGTATTTCTATTGTATTGTGTATTGGGAGGGGTATTTGTTTAGGCTCTACTGAAGAAGAGTATTTCGGCACCCGCGAGAAACCGCTACCTCTGCTTTTATAGTTATTTATATCGAGTAAATGGCAATTTTCTATTTTTCCCCAAATGGATCAGTACAGCCAGGAAACAATATAGTAGTGAAAATTCTTTTTAATTTTTCTTTAATCCTATCACTCTAAGGAATGCGATATATCCACTAAGACGCAAGTGGGGGGGGGGTACCGAGAAAGTGAGAAAACGTTAACAATGAGAATGGACAATAAAAGAATAGGATTTAGAAATACAGATGATGATGATTAACGATGCTTTAAAATATTTAAAGATCGTAGTTGGCTGGAAAGCAAGAGGCTGTAAAAGAGTTCTACAGGTAAATAGTTCTCTCGAAGAAACTATCAGAATAGAGCTTACGGATGCATCTACCAATTTCAACAGTAAAACGATGAGATCTAGTTGCCAATCCAGTCGCATGTTTAAATTCTTGCGATCGATTTACAACGGAGGAAAGCGATATTTATTCTGTATACTGTACAGAAATGTGGCACATGGCCAAAGGGGGGGGATTGGGGAAAATAGGACGGTCTTCATCTGTCTTAACTATAACTTAGCTAGCCGCAAACACTGACCCAATCGTACGAACAATATTCCTTACACCAAAACACCACATTCATCCGTACCGTTCTTACTACAACCACCATAATACCTCACTGTCTCTATGAAAATACTGACTAGTCCCCATATGTACAATTCAATGTCTGTGGGGGGGAGGGGGATAAAATAACAATTTTAAAAATTAACCCCAATGAGTATATACAAATGAATACAAAATATTTACAAGAAACTAAAGAAAATGTTATTAGTAAATAAAACCCCCACAATAACTAAATGTGGCAGAAATACCAGTTCGCTGGCCGAAATCAATGCGGGACTATAATATTATAAAACATTCATCCATCCCAAGCACACACACTGACACGCACTCATTCAGACACAACAACAAATACGAAAACACTCACGCGAAACGAAAGGCGCCCCGCATCCTACCTGCGAACTGACATCACCAACCACCTAACGAGGGAGGGGCTGGGGAATTAAACTTAAAGAAAAAAATTAGGGGCAGAAATAAAAGGGGCCAAATGAGCATACATACCCTAAGTTAACCTAAGTTAACTGGAAAAGGGAAACTAAAACATCAAAAACTGAAACCTAAACTAGCCTAATTTACAACGGAGGAAAGCTCATTAGAACAATTGCCACGAAAATATTTATAGAAAAGACAGAGGCAATCCATGCTACGGTGGTGGGAAAGTGACTGACACCGAAATGTCAGGTGAGGATTGATAACATTACAGACCCTTGTTTGGATTTTTTCAAGAATCTCGAGATATATAGCATTATCTAAATTACCAATATTTTATATATTTTAAAACTCTTAAATATAAATTTGGTTAAATGTTTTTGTCTATATATAGGGACACAGTTTATGGGGATATATGGGAAGCATAAGGGTTAAGCCTAGACTCGAACAGTTTAAGATTGTAGTGTTCGGCAATAAAGCCACTAAGTCGCAAGGAGTTACTGTGTGCAAAAGTATATGAGAAAAAGAAAAACGTTATTAGGGATAAGGAAAAAAAAAGAACAGGAATTAAGAAGACAGAAGATAACGAGAAGATACATTTAAATTTTTGAAGATCAAAATTGACTGAAGAGCAAGAAGCCGCAAGAGAGTGCTACAAGCGAGAAGTGCAAGAAAAGAAACTTTTAGTATAAAACTTGTGGTTATATCAAGCAATTTAAACTGTAAGATAATGAAACCTAGCCGTTAATCTAGTATTGCGCTTAAATTCACAAATTCGACGTAGCAAAGAGGAAAAAAATATTTATTTTGGCCAAAAGGATGGATAGAAAAGTCAGGTCTTCATCTGTCTTATAATGATTAAACTTAGCTAGCTACAATCACTAACCCAAGACATACCACAGTATTCCTTACACCAAAACAATGCATTCTTACTACAGCCACCGTAATACGTCAAGTCTCTCCTAACTAGTCACCATATGTAGTAAATGTGTCGAACCTATTACATTCTTCGTTGGATTTTGTGTATACACCATCTAGCTTCTGACTGAAGGCAACGGTGAACGTTCAGGACTCCACATATGTAGCAAAGAGGAAAACTCATCTGTACAATTACCATGAAAATATTAATAGAAAACGGCACAAGGGAGTTACGTTACGGCGGTGGGAAAGTGACTGAAGCTGAAATGCCAGTTCGGACCTATTACATTGCATATTCTTTGTTGGATTTTGTGAATACACCATATAGCTTCTTATTGAGAGCAACACCAGTGAGCGTTCAGGAGCTTGATTTGGGCAGTGAAACTATCGCCACAGTTGTTTCAAATAATGTTTTGATGTTCCTTTGTAGTGATGACTTCCACATAGTGTTCATCTTTTTAAGTACACTCTATACTTTCGCAGTGCTGAGTTCGTTGTTCTTCTTACCTGTGCTTATCCACACTTCAAGATACAGAATGTCATCGGCTTTATTAAACTGTTTGCCATCCGGTGTCCTTAGGACGCTCACCTCATGGTTGAATGACATGAACTCATGAATGTGAAGATCAATTTGTTTGATGTTCCTCAAGATCGAGAATTTTCGATTTGACAAAGATAACACGTAAATTACTTGCTTTTAAAAGAGGAAAGTTCTTAATAAGGAAAGAAAAATAAATCGTGGTTGCTGACATATACAGAAACAATGAACATTCTCTTGAATTCGGGTAATTTGATTTTTCGTTCTTCTGTCTTCCGAAATTTACCCAATCTGAATCAAACGTTCAAATTAAACTTTTTTCGTTATCGGCCCTGACCTGGCATCTCGGCTTCCGTCACTTACCCACCGCCGTAACATAACTTCTATGTGTCATTTTCTTTTAATCGTTTCACCCCAAGCAAGGTGGGAATGTCACTAGTGCGCAGGGGTTACAGGGAGTGAAAGTGAAAGAGAAGACTGAGAATAGGGACGATTGAGAATAGGACAAAAGATGAACGGGATTCAAGAAGGCAGAAGATGGCGATTGATATTGTATTTAAACTTTTGAAGATTTTAGTTATCAGGGAAGAAAGTAAATGGATGGGAGTATCCACAGGTGGGAAGTGCGAGAAAAGAAGCTTTTGGGGTAGAAGTGGCGGTTGCATTTAACTAATTCAACAGTAAAAGGGTGGGACCTAGATGCCATTCTAGTCGCACCCTTAAATTCATGTATTCGAGGCACCAAGGGAAAAAGCTCATCAGAGCAGTTGCCATGAAAATATTTGTAGAAGGGGCAGAGGGTAGCCATGTCATGTTGATGAGAAAATGACTGAAGTCAAGATGCCGTGTCAGAATCGATTACATTACAGATCCACTTTTCTATAAATTATTTCATGATAATTGTTCTAACGAGCTTTCCGCTTTCATACCCCGACTTCATGAATTTAAGCGCAGTACTAGATTGGCAGTTAGGTCCCAGCCTTTTACAGTCGAAATGACTAGATGTAACCGTAAATTCTATGTTAATACTTTCATTTCCCGTACTTTTCGCTTGTGCAACTCTATTTTGGTTTCTTGATTTCCCGTCATCTACGATCTTCAAAAATGTAAATGTAATGTCAATCGTCATCTTCTTGAATACTGTTCCATTATTATCCTCTCTGTTTCTTTCACTCTCAGTAACCCATTGCATTCTAGTGTCTTTTATCACTTTGCTTGGATGAAATGATTAAAAATAAAAATTAAGCCACTTTCAGGCCTTTTCAGACCTTGGCCTTCTTTGAAGCAGATGAAGACTGTAATATAAAACACTCTTAATATACGAGAGTGGGCTGAAAAGTTCATAGGCTGACTATGAAGGAGTGATGCTAGAGCTGTGAAATGTTGCAGTCATTAATTTCAACTCTTCTTATTAATAACTGCGTTGTTTTTCTCAAAGGTAAACTGACATCTGACTGTTCAAAAAAAATCTTGTTGGTCAAAAAGTCACCAACAGCAGATATGACATCATTATTCACTGCGATACTGGTTTCCAGCCAAGTGTTCTTTCATGTTAGGGAACAGATGATACTCAGATGGGGCAAAATCAGATTAGAGAGGGTGATCAACTAGTTCAAAGCCACCGTCAAGCACATCAGCCATTGAAACCAAGGATTTGTGCGCTGGAGCATTGTCCTGATGAAACAAGTCTCCATTCGTCAGTTTTTTTGGTCGTTTGTTCTTGACAGCTTTTCGTAACTGCTTACTCACTATTGATGGTGTAGCCATTTTAAAGATAGTCAATAAGCACAATGCCTTTTGCGTGCTAAAATACTAAAACAATCAAATTCCCTGCAGATGAAACGACCTTGGCCTTCTTTGGAGCAGATAGGGAGTGTTTCCACTGCATGGATTGCCCCTTTGTCTTTGACTCAAAGCGATGAACCCAACACTCATCCTGGGCTCGGAAACGTTCAAGGAAACCAACTGAATCTACCTCAAACAATTTTCCAGTGATGCGATCAGCCTGGTGTGCTTTTGATCAGGTGTCAGAAATCGTGGCTCACATTGAGCAGAAACCTTCGTCATGCCAAGTTCATTGTGCAGAATATTCTCAACTCTCTCACAGGATATGCTAAGATATGAAGAACACGCCGCTCAATGTTTTCCTCGGTGGTAGCAGTTGCAGGACGTCTAAACTTTGAGCCATCTTCACGACTCTCCCTTTTCTGCAGGTACTTGATAACAGTCAGTCAGTCAGTTATGTGCCATGCATAATACACGCTTAGGCGATCATGTATCTTTCGATACATGAGTGACGAGGCAAATTTTTTTCTGCAGTAGGTTGCCATTTCTTTCTGCCGTAGACCAGTTGTCAGCCAAGTCTGTCCTGCTATTTACATAGCTGGGGGTGAAGAAGATGATTCATACCTTTCCCAAGGGTATTAGCACGTAAGTGAACGTAATGGATTTGAACTCGGCTTTTCGATTCATCAATCCGAGCTGCTATCCATTACTCTACCGTGCCTCCCTACTTGATAACACTACGATGTCAAATTTTCTACATGTTCAAAAGAAGTCGTTACTAGCCACTTTTGAATTCTTCTTTGAACATTCAAATGTTAATTTAATTGGAAATAAACAATGCAGTTATTAATAAAGAGTTGAAATTAATGCATGCAAGATCTCACAGCTCTAGCATCACTCCTTCATAGTCAGCCTATGAACTTTTCAGTCCACCCTCGTACCTGGAAGGACACAATGCAGTTATTAATAAAGAGTTGAAATTAATGCATGCAAGATCTCACAGCTCTAGCATCAGTCCTTCATAGTCAGCCTATGAACTTTTCAGCCCACCCTCGTACCTGGAAAGACACAATGCAGTTATTAATAAAGAGTTGAAATTAATGCATGCAAGATCTCACAGCTCTAGCATCACTCCTTCGTAGTCAGCCTATAAACCTTTCAGCCCACCCTCGTACCTGGAAGGACACAATGCAGTTATTAATAAAGAGTTGAAATTAATGCATGCAAGATCTCACAGCTCTAGCATTCATAATCAACTCATAAACTTTTCAGCTCTTAATAGGTTTAGCTAAATGTTGAAATAACTTCTTTATGTGCCGTGTCCCCCCAGGGCTTAGGTAATCATGGCTCTCCACAACTTCCTCTCCTTCGTAGCTCTTTATAAATTTTGTCTTTCAGTTATTATCCTAAACCCTGTCTCGTTCTGATGCTAAGTAGAAGTTTCCTTTTTATTTCACATCACACAAACCAAGTTGAGTTCACGATGCTGCACAGATTAAACTATTTGCAATTTCTTCTTGCAGTCAGCTATATTCTGAATTTACGATATTTCTCCTATCATTTGTTCGATTGATTTCAAGTTAGAATCATACACTTGACGTCTGCTTAATAAGTTCTGCACGTACCTTTATAACACCACGATACAAATTTTGTCCATTTTCAAGAGAAGTTGCTCAAAATTACCCTTGAAGTTGTCTTTGAACAGTCAGATGTCACTTTTTGTAACCATATCACCCCATGCAATACGGTGAATACGCTAACATATGAGGGTAACTAACCTGGAAAGAAACAATGTAGTTATTAACAAGAAGAGATGGAATTCACAGCTCTAGAATCACTCCTTCGTAGTCAGCCTATGAACATTTCAGCCCACCCTCGTACCTGGAAGGACACAATGCAGTTATTAATAAAGAGTTGAAATTAATGCATGCAAGATCTCACAGCTCTAGAATCACTCCTTCGTAGTCAGCCTATGAACATTTCAGCCCACCCTCGTACCTGGAAGGACACAATGCAGTTATTAATAAAGAGTTGAAATTAATGCATGCAAGATCTCACAGCTCTAGAATCACTCCATCGTAGTCAGCCTATGAACATTTCATTTCAGCGTTTTATTTTAAGATACAAGTTCGTATTAGTAGATTTTGCTAAGTATTAAAATAATCTAGTAAACACATAACACAAACGAATTTTAGTGCAAGATTAAAGTACTTACAATTTCTCTTGATAGTCAGCTCTACTCTGAATTTATAATACGCTTGTATCATCTCTTCGATTGCATGATATTGATTTCGAGTTAGAATCATTCATTTGGCATCTGCTTAGTAATTTTTCAAATATTTAATTTATTTTAATAAAGCATTTACAAAATTCAAACTCATTACCTAAATGATATGATAGCTGATACAAACCTTTCAATTTAATGTTTTTAAGACAAATTACTTTTTATATTTTTCATAATTTCTGAGCTTGATGATGTAATGTTTAAATCAGGCATAGGCAACCTTTTTTTATCTCTGGCACATCACAAAGCGGGCCGCTCTATTAAAAAGATTTAAGGTAATTTTAGTAGTAGGTATCTCAGCTACTTTCACTACAGAAGACCAAGCGTAAGCATATACCTTAGAAATGGTAAGAATGTTTTGTTTTTTAGAAAATATTTTTTTATAATTAAAAAATTGAAATCTTGATATAATATTATCACTGATGATATTGTCATTATTACATGTCGCTGTGTGGGATTTATTTCTAATTTATTCATTTGAAAATGAAAACGTTTCTCCTTTCGAGAAAAAAATTCTTACGAACGTTTCGTTTTTCAAGAGCAAAAGATATTTTCACGTATGATCTCCCTTAGTGAAAATCGCCAATGGTTAAAAAGGCTGACAATGTTACTTGCCCCGAAATTTTATAAAATTCAAGAAACATTGTACTTAATCATTGTTTATGTATGTGGTTGTGTATGAGAGAGTGTGTGAGTGAACAAGTTCGCCCATGACTGGTTTAAATCGTCTACGCAAGTCACTGTAATTATCCTTGAAGTAATTAAAAGTTTTATGTACGCTCAATAATCGTTTAACGATTGTTCAGAGTTGTGATCTGATGAGAATTTGCGGGACAAATTGTTCCAGTTGCTTCCACTTTGTTTTAAGACATATAAAGATTTATTTTGTTTCCAACTTTTTCATTTGTTTGTATAAAACCTTTAGGTTGTTCAACATATATTCCACAATCGATCTCAGCGTTGAGTTCGGCGGTTTTAAAGTCCATCTGTGCAGCCAGTTACATTAGCGTTCTTATTGACATAATTCTGCTGGGGTAAATGTGTCTTGGTTGTCCATATTTTCAATTTGGGAATATCCTTTTGCGCAAATCAAGCTTGGAAATGCTCGTTATTCCCGGACGCTTATTCCACCGCAAAACTCACCCAATTCAAGTAATGTTCCTGAAATTAGGAATAGGATTGGGTTCATCATTTCATTCGCTTTGACTGCATTTATTTCATCATTTATTGATTTTTTATTTATTTGCATCATCATTATTTGCATATTTTTTTCGGAATGTGCAAGTGGTGTAATAGATAGCGGCTCGAAGAAATCGGTGAACTGATTTCGAATTCCAGTCAGGTTCGTTATATTCACTTACGCGCAAATACCGTTGGAAAGGTATGAGTCTATCCCCCTTCAGTTATGGGTCAAATAGTAATACATGTATCTGGAAAAATCATTGTTATTCTCAAAAAATTGTTATTTCACTTAAAGAAGAAAAAGAAATAATCTTACAATGTAAAATATGTTTCGGCGTTAAATACAGAGGGTTGATAAGCCGTAAATAATCTACAGAGGGTTGATAAGCCGTAAAAAGCAAATCAATCAATCGAATGTAATACTTTACCTGTCTTTGCAAAATATAGTCAACTTGATTACTCCATCTCTGATCTGACTAGGTTTTCAATTGTGTGAGGCTGGCGAGGAAGAGGTTTGAAGAGGCATTTTAGATGCGGTAACGATGTGGCTCGTTATCATAATTTATCCAGAAAAGTCATGCTTGGGCATAATTCACATGTTTAGAAAGAGTCATACTTCATAATTATAAATATATCTACAGTTAAAAAAAATATAATCTGTACTCTAGTGAATCTTGTTCTGCCATTCATTTAATCAAGCTCGTTAGGCAGGAGTTATGCGTTGCCTTCCTCTGCCCTTTTTGCCTTTAATTGGTCCTGTGAATATCAAGTTTTCCAAGACCTCTATCATCGTCATTTGCCTAAGAAATTTCAAATGTCTCTCTTTGATGTTAAGTAGAAGTGTCCTTATTATTTCCGTTTTGTTCTAAAACCCTCCTCGTTGTTCACATGTTCAGTCCATGGTGTTCTCAGCATTCTACTGTCTAAAAAGAATTATTCTTACAGTCCAAGATATGTCTCAGCTTTAAATAACATACAAAGGATTGATAAGCCGTAGAAAAACAAAACAAAAAACAATCATATTTTTCTAGAATGTTTCTCATTCTATAGCATTCACTAGAGTACAGTTTGATATGCCCGAATTATCAGGAGCTGTACAATCTTGCAAGTGTTTGGTTTATTGGTTTCCCCCTGTGCCGTGTCCATTCAGGATATTAGCGATCACGGCTCCCCACAATGTCCTCTCCTTTGTAGCTCTTAATAAATTTTGCCTTTTTGTTATCTCTCCTAAACCATGTTCTGTCATTCATTTAATCAAGCTCGTTAGGCAGGGGTTATGCGTTGCCTTCCTCTGCCCTTTTTGCCTTTAATTGGTCCTGTGAATATCAAGTTTTCCAAGACCTCTATCATCGTCATTTGCCTAAGAAATTTCAAATGTCTCTCTTTGATGTTAAGTAGAAGTGTCCTTATTATTTCCGTTTTGTTCTAAAACTTCCTCGTTGTTCACATGTTCAGTCCATGGTGTTCTCAGCATTCTACTGTATAACCACGTTTCTGAGGCTTCAAGTCCCTTCTTCAGCTTTTAGGAGTTTGTCCAGAACTCATTGCCATATAGGTGGACTGGTATTACGTAACAGTTGAGTACTCTTTTCTTCGTTTCTAACAAAAAATTATCGTTTTTTTAATACACTGCTTAGCTTTTGGGAGGCATCTTTGGCCATCCCAACGCGCCTTCGGATTCCATTGTCGCTCTTTCCGTCTTCTGTTAAAACATTTTCCAGATATATAAATTGTTGTACTTTTTAGAGTTTGGTTTCTCTAATTTGTAATTTGCATGAGTTTTTGCTAACAACTGTGCATTCTGTCTTATTACAATTGATGTTTAGTCTTTTCTTCTCGCTTTCCTTCAATATCTGTAGAAGTTTTTGTAGTTTACTTTCTGTGTCTGCTAGCAACACTGTGTCATCTGCATATATTATATTTTTAAGATTGTGACCGCCAATAATGAATCCCGGTCGGACTTCTAATTGTCTCAGAATCGTCTCACTGTATAAGTTAAATGAATCCGGCGAGAAGACACATCCTTGTCTTTTCGAGGATAGCAACTCAAACACGTGTACCTATTAAAATAACTTTTATTGTAATAAGAAAGAAATTCCTTTAAAAAATGACGGTTGTTTATGTTTCGGGTGCAAAACTGAGGCTAGCTGCTATGGATTCATATAAGTTCCAACGAGAAATGTGCTTTCTTTAAATACATAATTCAAACCTTGTTCTGTCAGGCTGGTCTCCGTGGCTGAATTGGTAGCGGCACGCTTTGGCTAAAAAAAGCGGTTTTAGACACCCTAAAGATTCTTGACATCAGTTTACAGCGTAGATAGGATAGAAATCAAAACTTGTTTCGAACTTATTATTTCTCTTTTTCTTTCGAGAAGCCCTAAGCTTTTCAGATAATCTACGAGAACCCGACGACTTTGTAGAAAAAACAATATATAATTGCTTTTCTTTTGCTACGGTCATTAAGCGGCACTTACTAAGCATAAGTTCATCATGAATAGCCGACATAACAATTTAAAGCCGGGAAAAACCGAAATGTACAACGCGAGTATTATTTCCCAATATGATAGAGTTGACTCGCCCTGACTCCGAAGTCAGTTTGATTTTATTTCTGAATGAATTAACAAGGCAGAATAAACAAAGCCAGCTGTTATTTATATTTGGGGTTGGCCTAAAGAGAAAACATTTAATTCTGATAAATTAATTTAAAAATTGCCTCGCAGTAATGTAAACTCATACCCGTGCGCGATCGCGCGCGCACACACTCACGTCAGCGGAAGAAAATAAGACAAATAGTAAATCTAACACTAGAATGGCCCGACCCGTGAAAAAGATTGTTGTATAATTTCCATCGAACTTAGATAAAAACAAGCCAGAATTTCCAATGCTGATTTTCAGGGCAAGCACAAAAGCCATAGCGAAACACAAGTTTACCAATATCATGAAGTCTTATGCATATAAATTCCGTATTCATAGGTATAAAGGACGCATGGTAATATTAGACGCACCTATATCTCAGGAAGGTATTTTTAATACTAAACTTTACTGCAATAAAATGCTCGAGAGTCACTCAAGCTAGATTTTTTGGTTGATTTTGTTTTGCGGCATATCAATCTCTATGTGTTATTTAGTGCCGAAATCTAAATATTTTATAAGCTATTTTATTTTATTTTTAATTGGAAATAACAGTTTTAGCGATAGGAGTCTTACTAATTAACCTATAGCTGGCGGGAGAAGAAGAGGTGAATTCATAGCTTTCCCAAGTGTAAGTGAATACAACGAACCCAACTGGAATTGGAACTCGGCTCCAAGCTATTATCCATTACATCATCCGCATATATAAGCTTTCTGCACCGAGTATTCCCAAGCGGTCACCCATCTAAGTACTGTCTAGGCTCGACGTTGCTTAACTTCAGTGATCCTTCGGGAACCGGTGTATCAACGTGATGCTGCCGTAATCCTACTCAAGCTCGAGGGGTTACTATTAAAATGATAATGAATGAAAGAAGTAGTATTAGGAAGTGATTATTATGAGGCTA
Organism: Acanthosepion esculentum; assembly: GCA_964036315.1. Lineage (NCBI taxonomy): Eukaryota > Metazoa > Mollusca > Cephalopoda > Sepiida > Sepiidae > Acanthosepion > Acanthosepion esculentum. The sequence goes on along the minus strand of OZ038484.1, from coordinate 64,820,108 downwards.
GGAAGGATAGATAACGATTGACACTTAACTTGAACAGGTTAAGATTGTAGTGTTCAGGAATATTTCATCCATGCATTGATCTTCTTGGAAAAAAGCTCAGAGTTAAACTTTTCTTCTTACATTTGGAACACGGGGGAAATGAGGGTGATTCGACTTCGTGGACGTACCATTCTTTTTTTTCTCCACTATAAAATAGTGGAGCTAAAGAATGGAGCACTCAGCCGAACAGTAAATGTTCAGGGAGAAAGCTTTTAGAGTTATTAAGCATGTGATATTTCAAGCAAGCTATCTGTACATTACAAAGTATTACACTTTAGATATAGCAAAAAAAAATCCCCTTTTATATGTACTGTGTTCCTTCAGGACGTGGGCGATCATGACTCTCCACAATTTCCTGTCCTACTGTATGAATTTAAGCGCAATACTAGACTGGCGGCGAGATCTCATCAATTTACTGTCGAGCTATCTTGATGTAGCAGTAACTTCTATGTTGGCAGTTTCTTTACCCGCACTTCTCGCTTGTGGAACTCTCTTCCGGTCACATGTTTTCCAGCCAAATTTAATCTGTAAAAATTTAAATGCAATGTCAATCGCTATCTACTGTCCTCCTGATTACACTTTTCTCTTTCTACTTAATACTAATGTTTCTGTTCCTAATTTCTTCACCCTGTAACCCCTTGCATGTTAGTGGCTGTAATGCCTTGCTTGAGGTGGTACCGACTAAAAAAATGAAGCTATTCAGCTATAATTCCTTTTACAACAAGAACAACAACAATAATAATAACAATATTTTATTAGTAGTAGTTTAACTACTTAATAGTTAAACTAATAGTTTAAGGCCTCCAAAACGAAACAGCTTTATTTTAATCGTCTTAGAGAACATTTTGTGCCTTCTATCAGCATGGCTGATGCTAACCTCCAGGATTCTCGGACAATTTCAAATTCAGTCCTCTCCAAGGCGACGATATATGGAATCCTAGCGCTGCCCAGACCACATGTCCTCTCCCATCTCGACTGTACCGACAAGATCCAAAGGAACACATAGCATTACCTTTGAAGGTCAAACCAGTTTGACAGAAGGCCGGTTTAAGGAAAATAAGATAAATGAATTTATTGTCATTATACTCCGCAACAATTCTAACGCATTTCCTTACATACAGTTCTATCTTTCATTCCGACCTGAAGTAGTCGAAACCAACAGACGTTGGCGAAACGCGTCGTTTATAAACTTTTCCACACACACACACACACACACACACACACATATATATATATATATATATATATATATATATGAATAAGATACCTCCAGTAAAGAGTACCTTAGGATTAAAATGCATTTTAAAACTGGAAAATATTTCTTGAAGCTTTTAATTCCAAGCTAATAGAGTAAATTTAATATTCCCAATAAGCAAAGCACTTTCGTGCATTTCAAAGCGAATTTTAATTGATTGGAATGATTTTTTTTACTCTTTATCAGTAAAATCGTTAAATTCGACCAGATCTGCAGATTATAGAGCATAATTCTCTTTATCAAAAACGTCTTTCAAAATTAAGATATACTTTATTGAAACAGTATTAACTGATTTAAACTTTAATTAATCTGAATTGAAACAAATATTACTTACTTTTAGTATAAAATATCACAGAAAAGCATTTTTTTAAGGCGGATGTGTGTTTTTTGACGTGATGACTGATTTATTGACAGCCTGATATTTTGAAAATTTAAGGGGCACATAATCGAAAAAATTACATGTCAAATACAAGGTGAACGCCTTTTTTCATATAATATTTTAACTACCCTGTAATAATAAAACTTTTAAACATTTTAAGCATTCTAATATTTTATTCAGGATGTGAGTTGTGGTGTAATGGATATCGACTCGGAATGGGAACTTGGAGAGCCGAGCTCGAATTCTAGACGAGTGCGTTGTATTTACTTATGCACAAATACCCTTGGGAAAGGTATGAATCCATCTCTTCTCCTTCCAGCTATGGGTTGAATAGCAGGATAGACTGGGTTATTTAGTCTTGGTTAGCAAACAGTCTACCGCAGAAGGAAATGGCAACCTACTGCGGGAAATATCTTCTGCCTCGTCAGTCATGTATCGAAAGAGACATGATCATCCAAGCGTGCATCACGTGTGGTACTTAACTGACTGAATATAGCCTTACTCTTGTTGAGGAAATGTTAGAAAATTGACAATAAATTTTAAATTTACTATAGGTCACTTTTACTTTTCTGATAATCTTGTGTATAGACGTGTATTTATAAATTTCGACACGATTATACACGCACAAAAAAATTCAAAATTCTTTTTAAAATACTGAGAGTGTAGTTGAATGAATTGTGTTGGGCTTTCCCATTTATGATGAGTAAATACTGTTTTAATTTAATAACAATATCATTTGACTGATACATATTAATAGAGCATTTTAAAAGATTTAAAACTTTATAAACTATTCAAATTAAAAAAAAAAATGAAAACGATTCTTGTAAAATGAATTATTCATTGAAAAAAAATTCTTAAAACAATAGTGTCCATAATATATTTCATTCATAAAAGTAACTGAAATATCTTCTAATAAAATAATGTCTTATTTTTATTGCATTTTTATTTTACTATTCAGAGCAGATTTTCTATAACTAGGGGCGCAGTTTGACGCCCCAAAATTGCTGATTTAAATTTTCCAAGGACTTTTCCGTATAATAAATATAAATATTAAGTGATACAAAAATAATTTTCACAAATTTAATAAAATTAAATGAGTGGGGGTGGGTAATAAGTGTAAAAAATATTTTTCCAGATTTTCTAAAAAAAGAAATGTTTCATAAATAATTTCATTGATTTGTGAATAAGTCCTGAATATTTAATTAAAATCTGACAATTATTTGATTTTCGCAAGAATTTCCAAATCACTGCATTTTACGACAAAAAGACGTTCAAATTTCTCGTATAAATTTATGATCCTACGTTGACGCCAGAAAAAAAAAAAAAGATTTTTAACCAAAATCCCCAAGGTTCTAAAAAGGATAAAAAAGTTTTTGCATAAAAAAATCCTTTGCCGTTTCCTCTTAATGATAACGCAAATATTTTGATAGTAACATTTTGTTTCTATTATGTTTTGTACATGCTTTTTCATCATATATGCTAATTTTTTTAAACGATTTTTTTATGCTGCACTTATATATATATATATATATATATATATATATATATATATATATATATATATATATATATATATATATATATTAAAGTGTGGCATAAAAATATGGATATTTTATGCAAGCAATAACTGAACATTCGTCTTATTTTCCCATCTTTCTATTTATCTCATCTTTGGCCTAAAGCTGACACTTGACTTTCCAATACAAGGCAAATTGCGTACTGAAGTTCAAAATAAAACTAGCAGACGAGGATAATGATAACTTATTTATTGGTAAAGAGATGTCTGGTGACTCAGTTCAAAACTAAAAATGATCTGGTTACATACATTGATCATTGAAGATATGTAACGATGACAGAACTTTGAAAATATCCGCTGTTTATTCCGAATTTGTCCAGTGCACTGTAATTTTTTCGCAGCCTCAGAAGCACAACAGAATTCAAAGTTTGGAAATGCTATTTGACCAGGTGAAAGAATTAGCTTAATTGACAGGTTCAGATGTACTTTTAATAAGAAAGAACCAATAAAAGAATAAAAAAAGAGAAAAATGTCGTGGGAGGAAAACTTTGGCAACCTATCTGAGTCATCCCAGCTGCTATTTACCAATGTGTTCCATACGATGACTTACCAACTTTGGAGTGACTCACTAGCAGACTGAAAGATTGATTCTAAAAAGATTTTCGAACCCATCACAAATAATGACATTTAAAATGTTCGTTGCCACTTAAATATTAAACAAAACTATATCAGATTACATTTTTTCAGTGACCACGGTTGAATTTCTTCATTTTTTTTTACTAACCAAGTATAACGAAACATCGATCCAACTTTTTATGCAACTTGTTTCATTCATATAGCCAGAATTTTACCGTCATAAAAAAAAATAAAAGAACAAAGAAACAACAACAAAAAACAAACAAAACTGTTCTGTACGTTATATCCACACTTATTTCATTCATTTCTTTATCGAAATCATTCCCGTACCAATTGTCATATTAAATGGCACCCAATCGACCGTGTGACTTATATGCGAAGTTCAGCTCTCCGTGGCTTAACTTTATCCTTCAGCGCTCACTGTAGGTTATAGTATTACCTCAAGACGATCACTTCTTCCTCGTTTGAGTCCATAATAATATTTACTCAAAATTATTATTAACATATATTTAAAAAGGAATAATTGTAACTAAATACCAGCGATGTTCGTCGGTACCAGGTAATCCATCATACCAAAATATACTCCGACACACTCCTATTCTTTAAAAATACCGGCAATGGTCAAACACTAACGCGAAGAAGATAATTAAGTCCGCAGAGAAATATTTCTGTTGAACTTTCCTCTATGGTGCCTAGATTTTATAAATTTAAGCGCAGGGCTAGATTGGCAAGGTATCATCAATTTAAATTTGAAATGGCTAGATGTAACCGTAAGTTCTTTGCTAATAGTTTCTTCTATCGCATTTCTCGTTTGTGAGACTCTCTTCTGGCTTCTTGCTTCCCAGTTAATTTTGATCTTTAAAAATTTAAGTGCAGTGTTAATCGTTATCGTCTCCCTTCTTAATTCCTGTTCTTGTATTGTTCTCTTTCCTTAATAGTGTTGTTTTTTTCTCATATTCCGTAACATTCAGTAATCTCTTGCATCTCAGTGGCTTTATTGCCTTGCTTGAGGTGAAATGATTAAAAAATGTCCGTCATATAAAGCACACAAAGAAAAATAACTGGTAAAGTGGTAGCGGTGTTCAGAAGCGCTAAGTGTGTTCAGCAGGTTCACTTGGTAGCGGTAAACACGACACTAGCGGTGTGGGTTGATTTACAGGATTTTACCCCCAAGAATATATCTTTAATACTATTGCTCACCCAGTACAAGACCCAAATTCCACTCAAGGTAGGATTAAGAAATGAGGATGATGTAAAGTCGTACAAGGCGTGACATGCATCTCATGAAGATATTTAGGATAGATCATACTGACCCGAGATTTGAAGAGATTATATTGCCGTGACCGGGGAAGCATTCTTTCGGAAGTTTGTTCTACAATGTAACAACTCTGGGGAAAAGTTGTATGAGTGGAACTTCATCCCTACAAATGGAATATGAAGGGAATGGGGATCAGTGGACTTTGTGAACGCGGCCTGCGGGTCCTATCTGTGGAACTTGTGGAACAAAGGGAATGCAGTTCGCTTGACCATCTACCATGAATACAGAGATAAAGCAGAAAGAAGCTAACAACGCTTCGTCTGTGGGGAAGGGGTTGTAGGGTGGAAAACAGTTCATCCCCTGAAAGGCCGAGTAAACGCTTTTGAACTTTGTTAAGGCAGGAAACTGGGGATTAGGCACCTTTTTTTAAAAATCATTTCACCCCAAGCAAGGCGAGAATGACACTAGTGCGCAAGGGGTTACAGAGAGTGAGAGAGAAAAGCTTGGATATAGGGGGAATTGAGAAAGGGATAAAAGCTGAATGGGATTCAACAAGATAGAAGATGACGATTGACGTTGCATTTAAATTTTTAACTATTTCAACAGTAAAAGGGTGGGACCTAGTTGTAAATTTAGTAGTGTGCTTAAATTCACGTATTCCTTACACTAAAACAACACATTCTTATCATTTTTTCCACAGCCACCGTAATACCTCAAGTCTCTACGAAGTTCTAACTAGTCCCCATATGTAGCAAAGAGGAAAGCTCATCTGAACAGTTACCATGAAAATATTAATAGAAAACGGCACAAGGGAGCTACATTACGGCGGTGGGAAAGTGACTGAAGCTGAAATGCCAGTTCGGACCTATTACATTGCATATTCTTTGTTGGATTTTGTGAATACACCATCTAGCTTCTTATTGAGAGCAACAACAGTGAGCGTTCAGGAGCTTGATTTGGGCAGTGAAACTATCGCTACACTTGTTTCAAATAATGTTTTGATGTTCCTTTGTAGTGATGACTTCCACATAGTGTTCATCTTTTTAAGTGCACTCTATACTTTCGCAGTGCTGAGTTCGTTGTTTTTCTTACCTGTGCTTATCCACACCTCAAGATACAGAATTTCATCGGCTTTATTAAACTGTTTGCCATCCGGTGTCCTTAGGACGCTCACCTCATGGTTGAATGACATGAACTCATGAATGTGAAGATCAATTTGTTTGATGTTCCTCAAGATCGAGAATTTTCGATTTGACAAAGATAACACGTAAATTACTTGCTTTTAAAAGAGGAAAGTTCTTAATAAGGAAAGAAAAATAAATCCGGGTTGCTGAGATATACAGAAACAATGAACATTCTCTTGAATTCGGGTAATTTGATTTTTCGTTTTTCTGTCTTCCGAAATTTACCCAATCTGAATCAAACGTTCAAATTAAACTTTTTTCGTTATCGGCCCTGACCTGGCATCTCGGCTTCCGTCACTTACCCACCGCCGTAACATAACTTCTATGTGTCATTTTTTAAAAATCATTTCACCCCAAGCTAGGCGGGGATGTCACTAGTACGCAGGGGTTACAGGGAGTGAAATTGAAAGAGAAGACTGAGAATAGGGACGATTGAGGATAGGACAAAAGATAAACGAGATCCAAGAAGTCAGAAGATGGCGATTGATATTTCATTTAAACTTTTGAAGATTGTAGTTATCAGGGAAGCAAGTAAACGGAAGGTAGTATTCACAGATGGGATGTGCGAGAAAAGAAACTGTTGGAGTAGAAGTGGCGGTTGCATTTAGCTATTTCAACAGTAAAAGGGTGTGACCTAGATACCAATAAATTCATTTGGTCGGAGCCACATGGAAAAAAGCTCGTCAGAGCAGCTGCAATGAAAATATTTGTAGAAAAGACAGAGGGCAGTTACGTCACATCGGCGAGAAAGTGACTGAAGTCGAGATGCCAAGTCAGGATCGATTACATTGCAGATCCTTCACCAGATGTGGCAGTCATACTCCATTTTTGTATTGATCTGGCTCTTGAAAAGATAGGTCATGGTTGAAGGAGTAATGTATATTGGAGGGGTATAGAAAAGCAACCATTTTCTCAGCATCTTTTGAGGTCTAGAGTGTGCTTGAATCCCAATAGACAAGAGCCTAATTGAGAGTACAACCATTCATCACGACAGAAGAAAAATCCGGGTCTGCTCTGTGATGATGAAACGTTACTAGCTTGGTTTCGGATGTATTCAATGTTACAAGCTTTTCCCTCCCTGTGTGAGCTGTCAGGTCGCGACGCTGCCATGGTGGTCTCCAGAGGCCTCTTGTAACATCTGCAAACATTCCACGTTTTCTGTTGATCGCCAAGATGCGAGTTTACAACTCAGCCGTCCTCTTTGTCCTACTCTAAGGTGCCGAGATGTGGCCTCTCAGCAAGACCGCCGCCTCCCGAGTCCATGATTTCGTTCCGAGCTCCTCGGACGATCGAGGGGGTGCACTGGTCCGATTTTTGTCCAATGAGGATCTCCACCCGCCGAAGACCGACTAGCCGAGCATCCTCTGCATCATTTCCCAGTGTTGTGTTCGCTGGCTCGGTTACGTCCTACGAAAAAACCAGATGATCAACCCAACAGACTCATCACCGTCTGCAAATTGGAGACAACCTTGTCATCTGCAGACTGGGCTAGATTTCGTGGCAGACCACGCAGCTGCTGGAAGGACTTCATCGTCAAGACTTCCTGCAGATCAATTAGGCGCTGGAGGATGTTCTGACGCACTGCCAAGACTGTGAGAGCTGGAGGGACAAGGTGGACTCAATGCCTTTCGTAGCATGACATTGAGCAACACATGCTGCTAGGTTCTGGTAAGCAAGATTTTTGGGAAGTGAAGCCATAAACTGTGGTATCTTCTATATACATATGCACCAAGAATTTGTACTTAGGCAAATCGTTAATATTAAACAGATAAAAAGGATAAGACTGAGGAGTGAATCTTAGAGGTTGTGCTTTTGGATTTTTTTATGGCTTATCAACCCTTTGTGGGTTATTTAAAGCTGAAACATGTTTTGGATTTTATGAATAATCCGTTTATTTTGCGAGTGAATATTGCGTGTTCAATTTTCTAAGAATAACACTGATTTTTTCTATCAATTTTCTAATATCACCGATTTTTTCTATCAATTTTCTAAGAATAACACTGATTTTTTTCTATCAATTTTCTAAGAATAACACTGATTTTTTTGCTATTAGCGCATGACTGAACGGAGGAAGTGGATTTATAACTTTCAAAAGGGGATTTCTGCGTGAGTGAATACAACGAACCCAACTGGAATTTGAACTCGGTACTCCGATTTCTACTTCCGAGTTGCTATCCATTACACCACTCGTACACCCCGAGCATTAGGGAACGCCTACATTAATCTCACAGGCTTCAAAGGATTGGACATTAACAACGACTTTCATAGACCTATCCGATATGAAATACTTGATAACTATGAACACTTCTAGAAACGCCATTGTAGGGTAGTTTGTGAAGAAACATATATAAGGTAATCGCTTTAAGAGATTAAGCCAGGCCATTCGTTACAAGCAAGAATCAATAGATTATGCTAAGAAGGATGGGAAGAAAGCACCAGCAAATGTTTTTACTTACCGCCCACTTAAATCGGATGATACGTATCTGTCGAAAACAGCATGAACTAAAAATACCGTAGCCATTGTCGGATAGCCTTACATTAGTCTGAAATTGAAGATGAAATTCAAAACAAAAAGTGGGCAATAATCAGAGGAAATCAGGAAGATGTATTTTTTTTTTTACCAAAGTGATAATTAATAAGACAGGAAGATTAAAATAAATTTACCCTAACGTAATAAGCCCACTAAGATGCAAGGGGTTACCGAGTGTGAGAGAATATGATAAAAATATACTATTAAAGAGAGAAGACAATAAAAGAACAAAAATTAAGAAGACAGAAGATAACGATTCATTGCATTTAAATTGTTGAAAATGAAAATCAACAGGGAAACATGACGCCGGAAGAAACTGTTAGCATAGAACTTGCGGTTTCATCTAGCTATTTCAATTGTAAAACTGATTGTATCCAGTCCCTATTTTATTTTTACTTTTTGCTCTGCTCCTACCATATCGTGATAAACATATAGCACTAAAATGACATTTTTCTTTAATAATTTTACCCCCAGGCAAGGCAACAAAGTCACTGAGACGCTGGATTTGAGTGGGTGGTTACAGAGTGCGAGAGAATATAAAAAAAGCAAAACATTATTAAGGAACAAGAACAATAAAATAACAGAAATTAAGAAGACAGAAGATAACAATTGACATTGCATTTACATTTTTGAAGAACAAACTTGACTGGAAAGCAAGAATCCAGAAGAGAGTTCCACAAGCGAAAAGTGCGAGAAAATAAAATGTTAGAATCTAACTCACGGTTACATCTATCCATTTCAACGATAAAATGATGAGATCTTGCCACCAATCTAGTAATGCTCTTAAATTCATGAAGTCTATGTACTATAGAGGAAAATTCATCAGAACAATTATCATGAAATTATTTATAGAAACGGGAAGCTACACTACGTAGATGGGAAAGTGACTGAAGCCGAGATACCAGATTAGGACCAATAACATTGCACATTCTTCTCTGAATCTTATCAAGAATCTCCAAATATATAGCAGGAACACTAGACCTGATGTGGCAGCAATATTCAAAACAAGGACGAATGGTAGACATATGTAAAATAGATTCCGACGAGAAAAATTGTCTAGCTCGACACAGTGAATCAATTTTCTTAGCTGCAGACTTAACAAAATAATGAAAACTTCAGAGCTTAGCGGGACCAGAAAGATGGTATTGCCGGTTTATGAAATGGCAAAATAATAATTGTAACGAATGTAATTCCAGATCCTACTGTACTGTTCAGAACTCTGACGAGCCGAAATGAGTGATGGTGGTTTTAACCCATGGATGTAGAATTCTAACAATGATCGGTTGTCTTTGCCTATTTTTTATACAGGGTGCATCCCACATATACCTTAAGGAAATACCTCCTATATAATGGCAAGACATTAGTGACAATGATGTCTTCATCTAGCTAATGTATTGCCATTATGTGGGAGGCATCTCTGGGAGGTAATATGGCAGGTATTTCTGCTGCACCTTGTATAATGCTGAAAAACGCACCAAAACGAGTAGTAGGTTTGCAGCAGTCAAAAGACGATGTTTTAGCTGAATCTTCCTCTCCCAGATATCTTTGCATTATCGTGGTTTCAGCTGAGAGATTGTGGGAGACAAATCATTCACCTGGAGGGAAGAGGTAGGTGGCTGACCAGTTGTCATCCGTTCTGTTTATTTTGATCTCCCTCTTGCGTTCCCCAAGAAACGATGCGTGCTATGTACCCCATTAAAATAAAGCTAATAAGAAGAAAACTGAAGATGGCTTGTCGTTTATTGAAACTGTTGATGCAGGCTTGGGAGGCCTACTGAGGAATTGCCAATATACCACTCGAATCCTGAGTCGACACGCAGGTAGCGTAAGATTTATAGTTCTATTATCAAGGTTTATCAATGCCTTACAAAGAAAGGCTGCACAAAAAACACGAAATGCTTATAAAAAAACATATTCTTATTTATATACCGTTTCCATTCAAGGGATCATAGCTCTCCACAACTTTCTGTTTCTTGTAGCTCTAAGCACAAATTTACACAAACTAATTAGGTAGGTTACTCGATGCTACCCTCAAGCCATTTTGTTTATTGTATCTCTTGTGATTGTTAAGTTCGCCAAGCCCTCTTTCCTCAATATATGACCCAGATATTTATCTTTCTGATTTTAAGTATAAGTATCCTCGTAGTTCCCATTTTCTTTTAAAACTTCTTCGTTGCTCGCATGATCAATCTATGGTATTCCCAGCATCCGATTGGAGAGTCAGATCGCTGTTACTTCGAGTCTATTCTTCATCATAGGTTTTCATAACTTTGTTATAAATACATCAGAGGAAAACTCGTTTTAAACTAGGCCAAATCAGGAGCATGGACAAAGATCCACTAATGTTTGGGGTATCATTCAAAAATATATTTTTAGATGGTTACGAATTTCAGAGCAATGTGTTATGAGCCAATCCGTGTGTGGAGTGTCGAAGGACACAGTGTTGAAAGATAAAATGACGAATGGACAAAATGTCGAACAGACAAAGTGTCGAAAGGACAAAGTCTTGAACGGACAAAATATCGAACAGTGTCGAACGGGCTAAATGACGAAAGATTAATAATGTGCCTACAATAGAATATCTTAGCATACAAGTATCCTGCCAGTAAATAATTATTTTTAAATTTTAAACTAATATAAAATCCCCCGATGAAAAAAAAAACTTTCTATATAAGTGCTAATTTTTTGGAACAAGTATCTGCATTCAAACTACAGTAAAGACTTACATTTTTTTATTTATAAGAAATTACAATTGTGGTAAAAATAAAAAAATTATTTTAAGGCTATTATTTATTAAATGATACCAAAGCTAAGCAATATAATGTTTAGAATAGCTTAATTGATTATTTGAACTGAGTTTTTAAAATCATGATGATACGTTCGATTTTTACTTCGTTCAACATTTTGTCCTTTTGAAACATTGTCTTTTCGACGTTTTGTCCATTCGTCATTTAGTCAGTGCGACTCTTTTTCCGTTCTGCACTTTTTTCATTCGACACTGTCCATTCAACACCTTGTCCGTTGGATACTTAGTCCATTCGACACTTTGTTCGACATTTTGTCCATTTGTCATTTTGTCTTTCAACACTCTGGCCAATTACTGAGCCAACCATCCGAGGCACAATCAATGTTGAATGGTGGAAAACTGCGTCTGGAATTAGTTCATCATCAACTCTTTTCAACTGTTTGCCGTTTATAGTGCATTTCAGATTTTAATTGGAAAAACTAGAAAAGAGGGAATTTTGGTTCCTCGTGAGATTTCGCTTGAGAATCGAATACGATGTTACGCCAACTGCAAGAGTCTTTTAACCAGGAAAGCTAACCTTGCATTTTTGTATCACATTGTTACAGAAAACAAAAGAGGATGATCATTTCTAGTGCATTTAATTGGGAAAATTTGCAAAGAAGAAATTTCGGTTCCTCGTGAGATTTCGCTTTCTTTTCTTTCTCTTTATGTGCCGTGTCCTTTCAGGACGTAGGCGATCATGGCTCACCACTTCCTCCGATCCCTTGTTGGCTCTCAATAAGATTCGTGCCTCTGCCAACTCCCCCAGACCAGGTTCTGCCATCCACTTGCTTAAGCCCACCAGGTATGTCATGCGTTGCTTTCCCCTGTCTCTTTTACCCTTTATTTGTCCTGTGAGTATCAGATTCTCCAGGCCCTCCTCTCTCATTACGTGTCCCAGAAATTTCATCTGCCTCTTCCTTATGTTAAATATAAGCTTCCTCCTTCCATCCTCTCCAAGACCTCATTGTTGCTCACACGCTCGCTTCATGATATCCTTAGCATCCTACTGTAGAACCAAATCTCCGCCGCTTCGAGTCTCTTCATCTTTGAAAAGACCGTCCAACATTCGCTGTCGTATAGGAGGACAGATGTCACGTTGCAGCTCAGTACTCTTTTCTTTGTCACCAAAGAAATCCTCCTGTCTCGCAGTACTCTGCCCAGATTTTGGAATGCATCCTTGGCCATCCAAATCCGTCTTCGGTTCTCAGCGTCGCACCTACCGTTCTCCGTCAAAACACTTCCCAGATATTTAAACTTCCGCACATGCTTGATTTTAGTGTCCCCGACCTGCAAATCGCATTTTGGGCTCATCCTTTTACTGATGACCATGCATTCTGTCTTCTTGTAGTTTATGGTTAGTCCCTTCTTCTCGCTCTCCCTGGCTAGAGAACCGAATACAACGTTTCTCCATCTGCAGCAGTTATTTATATTATTATTATTTTTTAACTAGGAACGTCATCATGGATATAATTTTGATTTTATTAATGCCACCCTAAATATAAAGCACATAATTCATTAAGGAAAAAATACTTTAAAAGCTTAATAACATTATTACAAACTATAAACACGCCTAAAAATTACATTACATCGCCATTTTTCTTTGAATCCATTCTTAAAGAATCCAACTTATATCTATTTAATACAAAGAGTACGTATATAACAACGACAACAGTTTAAATAGAGTGCTAGCTCACTGCGCCGGCTGATCGAACAAAGGTGAAGACATAAGGACTCTTCATACGAGACAGGCACACATAAGCAATTACGAATACATATTGCCATCCGACAAACTTACATACATATAGAATTATCTACGGTTTTAATGCACGTAACACATGACTAACCAGTGAGAATCGACCCAAACAAAACTGAAAATACCAAGGTTCTGGCTTTTTATCTGTTTTCTCTCAATTCCTGACGAACCTTTAATAAAAGTGAAACATATTGTTATATACATATATATATATATATATATATATATATATATATATATATATATATATATATATATATATATATATATATATATATGTATTTTAGATATTTTTATGTTTATACATTCTTTTTATGGATACAAGTATTTAAGTAAATGCTCTGTTTTATAATAAACAGTATTAAACAACATTTACTGGCCTGAATGTCCGAGAAATTTTCATAGAAAATTTTCGTCCTCCGACAGGAATCAAACCTGTACCCGATACGGAACTGTAATACAGCCTGACGTGTCTTAACCGTTTCGGCCACAGAGGAGCGTTCGGTTAGCAAGGTCGAAACGGTTAAGGCACGTCAGGCTGTATGACAGTTCCGTATCGGGTACAGGTTTGATTCCTGTCGGAGGACGAAAATTTTCTATGAAAATTTCTCGGACATTCAAGCCGGTAAATGTTGTTTAATACTGTTTATTATAAAACAGAGCATTTACTTAAATATTTGTATCCATAAAAAGAATGTATAAACTTAAAAATGTCTTAAAAATAATTGTCGGACTTTGTCCATTTCATAATGTGTGACGTCATTTATTTTAATTTGATACGCAATGAGCAGATATGAATGTACGTGAGAGATTCATGGAAGATTAAAGTTTAAAGACAGTAAAATCGACCTTGCTAACCGAACGCTCCTCTGTGGCCGAAACGGTTAAGGCACGTCAGGCTATATGACGGTTCCGTATAGGATACATGTTCGATTCCTGTCGGAGGACGAAAATTTTCTATGAAAATTTTTCGGACATTCAGACCGGTAAATGTTGTTTAATACTGTTTATTATAAAACAGAGCATTTACTTAAGTATTTGTATCTATAAAAAGAATGTATAAACATAAAAATGTCTTAAAAATAATTGTCGGACTATTTCACAACACACACACACACACACACACACATATATATATATATATATATATATATATATATATGTAAATCATGAAAACTTCGTTAGTCAGGTGGGATGATAGGACATCCCGAAGAAGACAAAGCAACATTTGGCTTTCACGACAACTGAGCTACAACTGCGCCACGCCGCGTGCTACACTCCCTCACTGAGTTAGGAGAGTAGTGCGAAGGAACACGAGAAATGTTACCCACTAGGAATTACGAGTATTTTAACAATTTTTGGGTAACAAAACACTCCCTGTGTCTAACTCAGGGTTAAAGCAAGCATTACGTTAAAAGTGTCCTAATTTTGGTAATCATAAATGGTCTGCATCGCAATGCAAAGGCACACTCTAAAAAAGAAAAACAGAAGAAAAACAAACAAAGAAAAAAACAAACAAACAAGATCTTTGGAATTGGTGTGGGGGAGAATTTTCCACATCTTCCAAAGTCACCAGATTTAGAACCTAGAGATTGTCATCTCTTTCGATCTGACAGGAAATTCAGAAAAAATAAACGCAAACGGTCTTTTAAACATTTTTGGGGAAAGATTTTTTTCAAGGCGGAATAAAAAATTTACCTTCCACTTGGTCTGCAGTAATTGAAAATGAAGGTATTTATATTTTTGGTAAATGAATAAATAACTAATTTTGATTTATATATTTATGTTCTTTTTAGTAAAAAGCAATTATTTTCCGAATGCCTACTTATCTGAAATTGGAATGAAAGCAGTGATGGAACATAATTTGAATCAAATCATGAAAATTCAGGATATGGAATTAGTAAATATTAAAGACTTAAAATACCATGGATTATGGATCAGTTATAATAAATTTAGTATAAGAGATAAGCAAATTGAACATAAAATAGGCTGCGCTCGGAGTAGTTTCGCCCAAAAACTGCAAGTTGTTACACACCAACACATTAACCTGAAAACTTGAATCATGTTCGAGATTTTCATAATGGTGTCATGCATGGCATCAAGGCCGTTAAGAAATATCTAAACTGGTAGTTGTATACAACAGCTTCTAATATCAATGATTAAAATGGCTTTGAGACTGTGGATCTTGGCGAAGACCATTATTCTTCGAACTTTGTGAACTGGCGTTACAGAATCACAGACAAAGAACTGTACTAGAAAATGGAAACAACACCACTTGAAAAATAATTGTCGGACTTTGTCTATTTCATAATATATATATATATATATATATATATACATATATATATATATATATATATATATATATTATGTAAATCATGAAAACTTCGTTAGTCAGGTGGGATGATAGGACATCCCGAAGAAGACAAAACAGCATTTGGCTTTCACGACAACTGAGCTACAACTACGCTACACCGCGTACTACACACCCTCACTGAGTTAGGAGAGTAGTGAGAAAGAACAGTTAAAATGAATATCACATATAATTCGAAGAGAAAATAATGGCATAATCAAAATGTTGACGTTCCACACTACATCAAACAAAAGGCTAGGAAGGAAACCTCCATTAATACTGGAAAGTGCAATGACAGTTATTGAACTTGAGAAAGCTTTTAAGAGAAAGGTTTTATAAATTTCGACCAACAAGGTTACTAGCGGGTCGGTCGATGAATACCGAATGTTTCTTTATGAGAAAACGGCTAATACCATTAATATTTAAATAAATTTAACTTACATTATTTTTATATAATTTCTGGTAAAACTGAATTAGTTTTCCTTTGTGAAATTTTGTTGTTGCTGCTCTTGTAATAGATTATGGCGGCGTGCATGAAAGACGAGCTCCTGAGGTATGTAAAGGGAATTTAACCCTTATCTAAAGTTATATTTACAGGTGTAGGGATGCAAAGCGCGATTATCTCCCTTTGGTTGAGATAAAGTGACGATGGTCATGTGACGGCCGGTGAGTGACGTCAGTTGACAGAGATCCCAGGCCACAAGATAGGAGAATGCTCAACTCTCGAGATTCCAACTCTGCGACAGCACCTTCCTCATCGCACTAAAGAGATTGTGCCTGTGTAATACCGATGTCAGCGTGACAGTGGCCGCGTGGGCTGGACAAGAATCAATTTTTGTCCTTGGACCATATGCATAAGTATGTGTATGGTGTTCCCCACGTCAAAACGACCTTGTGTCACATCCAGCCTTGGTGGGGAGGGCAGGTAAATATACCTGTAGACATAATTTGTCGGCCCAGTCCAGTTTCTATGTAGCCCGCAAGCCCACAGCTGTAGTGTGAACAGACAAATCCACATGGTCTCACCAGAAACATAGAAGACACAACTGACCTGCCATTTTTCCCGTTGAGAAATATTACAAGTAAGACCCACTTTTTTTTTAGCCCCTTTCACATGGCTTGTTGTATATATATATATATATATATATATATATATATATATATATATATATATATATATTGTTAGAAGAGATAAGTTTTGCTCTAGTAACTAGGTTAGAAATAATTGACCGTTTATATTTAATGGGGCATTCACAAAGATAGTTGAGGGTGCAAGTGATAACAATTGCACCCTCAACTATATATATATATATATATATATATATATATATATATATATATATATATATATATATATAATTTCTTTGTATGGGACAAATTTGGGATAAGTATGTATATCAGTATAGATTATACATTATTTCCATGTTGCACTTGCAGACAGGACACCGGCAAAAAGATATTGATCGGAATATGTCTCTTAATTTTTCTATTATTTAAACAGTGTCATAAAGCTCAGTAACATGAGTTATTTGCTAAAAAAGTTCGGCATTATCGGAGGTGTTGATCTACTGTTTACGTGGAAATAAGAACAAGACTAAAATAGTATCGAATATAATAAGCCTGATAGTATCAGCATGTCTGTCTCAAATTTAAAATTTAAAAGTCATATGTATACAATTAGTTGACTATCCTGTCTAAGGAAAATCATGTCTTTTCAATCGTTAATTCTGAGAGAATTAGAAGACCTACCAGGATTCATTGTTGACGGCTACGATCTTAACAATATAACAAAAAACAAAACTTATTACGAGCTACAAGCGACAGGAAGATGTGGAGGGCTATGAACGACATAGCACACACATGAAGATCTATCTCTTAATTTTAACTTTTCACCTCCTCTTAGATTCATATCACACACCTTATATTAAGTAACCTTTTACTTTGATTGGCTCTTAAGCATTGGGTGACCTCGTCTCCCGTTCAGACATCCATTCACACAAGCTCGTCAGGTGGCTCGCTGCCTTCCCATATCTCTCTCGCCCTCAGTATGGCCAATGAGGGTTAAGTTTTCAAATCCCTTTCTTCCTCACTGCTATAATAGTAATCTTAGCCGTTCCCCTATAAAGAAACATCTGGCATTCATTGATCGAGCAGCCAGTACTGCTTCCAGTTGAAATTTAAAAAATATTTCTTTTATAAGAATTTTTTAAGGAAAATATGTTTCTTATGTCCAGTAGCTGTTATAGCTCTTTCCAGAATTGATGGGAGGTAGTTCCTTCCTAACCTCTTATTTGAAGCGGTGTGGAATGTCAACATTTTGATTATGTCATTATTTTCTCTTTGAGTTACATGTGATATCCATTTTAATTATTGCTGCTATTCGTAGTCTTCAAGTGATGGGGTTTCTGTGTTCACGGAATACCAGCTTTCTTTTCCTGATTCCAGCTATATCTCCGTTTTGTTGCCATTTTAAAAAACTTCCTCTTTGTTTACTCGCTCCGTCCATGGAATTCTCAGCATGCTAGTCTAAAACCACGTTTTTGATCACATAAGTCTTAGTAATTAACCTAATTAACATAGCTGGAGGGGAGAGATGAGGTGGATTCATATTTTTCCCAAAAGTATTGGCGCGTAAGTGAATATAACGTACCCGACTAGAATAGGAACACGGATCAGAAATTCCAATCCTGAGCCGTTATCCATTACACCACCCGCACATTAAAGCGTAGAGCCCCCAGTATTCTCAAGTGGTCAACAATTTTGGTACTAACCATAGATGAGTAGAGGGAGTAGACGTGGATTCAAACCTTTCCATGGGTATTTGCGCGTAAGTGAATATAACGAACCTGACTGGAATTGGAACACGGCTTAGCAATTCCAATCCCAAGCCGTTATCCATTACACCACCAGCACATTCAAGCGTAGAGCCCCCAGTATTCTCAAGTGGTCAACAATTTTGGTACTAACCATAGATGAGTGGGGGCAGTAGAGTTGGATTCAAACCTTTCCATGGGTATTTGCGCGTAAGTGAATATAACGAACCTGACTGGAATTGGAACACGGCTTAGCAATTCCAATCCCAAGCCGTTATCCATTACACCACCCGCACATTCAAGCGTAGAGCCCCCAGTATTCTCAAGTGGTCAACAATTTTGGTACTAACCATAGATGAGTGGGGGTAGTAGAGTTGGATTCAAACCTTTCCATGGGTATTTGCGCGTAAGTGAATATAACGAACCTGACTGGAATTGGAACACGGCTTAGCAATTCCAATCCCAAGCCGTTATCCATTACACCACCCGCACATTCAAGCGTAGAGCCCCCAGTATTCTCAAGTGGTCAACAATTTTGGTACTAACCATAGATGAGTGGGGGTAGTAGAGTTGGATTCAAACCTTTCCATGGGTATTTGCGCGTAAGTGAATATAACGAACCTGACTGGAATTGGAACACGGCTTAGCAATTCCAATCCCAAGCCGTTATCCATTACACCACCCGCACATTCAAGCGTAGAGCCCCCAGTATTCTCAAGTGGTCAACAATTTTGGTACTAACCATAGATGAGTGGGGGTAGTAGAGTTGGATTCAAACCTTTCCATGGGTATTTGCGCGTAAGTGAATATAACGAACCTGACTGGAATTGGAACACGGCTTAGCAATTCCAATCCCAAGCCGTTATCCATTACACCACCCGCACATTCAAGCGTAGAGCCCCCAGTATTCTCAAGTGGTCAACAATTTTGGTACTAACCATAGATGAGTGGGGGTAGTAGAGTTGGATTCAAACCTTTCCATGGGTATTTGCGCGTAAGTGAATATAACGAACCTGACTGGAATTGGAACACGGCTTAGCAATTCCAATCCCAAGCCGTTATCCATTACACCACCCGCACATTCAAGCGTAGAGCCCCCAGTATTCTCAAGTGGTCAACAATTTTGGTACTAACCATAGATGAGTGGGGGTAGTAGAGTTGGATTCAAACCTTTCCATGGGTATTTGCGCGTAAGTGAATATAACGAACCTGACTGGAATTGGAACACGGCTTAGCAATTCCAATCCCAAGCCGTTATCCATTACACCACCCGCACATTCAAGCGTAGAGCCCCCAGTATTCTCAAGTGGTCAACAATTTTGGTACTAACCATAGATGAGTGGGGGTAGTAGAGTTGGATTCAAACCTTTCCATGGGTATTTGCGCGTAAGTGAATATAACGAACCTGACTGGAATTGGAACACGGCTTAGCAATTCCAATCCCAAGCCGTTATCCATTACACCACCCGCACATTCAAGCGTAGAGCCCCCAGTATTCTCAAGTGGTCAACAATTTTGGTACTAACCATAGATGAGTGGGGGTAGTAGAGTTGGATTCAAACCTTTCCATGGGTATTTGCGCGTAAGTGAATATAACGAACCTAACTGGAATTGGAACACGGCTTAGCAATTCCAATCCCAAGCCGTTATCCATTACACCACCCGCACATTCAAGCGTAGAGCCCCCAGTATTCTCAAGTGGTCAACAATTTTGGTACTAACCATAGATGAGTGGGGGTAGTAGAGTTGGATTCAAACCTTTCCATGGGTATTTGCGCGTAAGTGAATATAACGAACCTGACTGGAATTGGAACACGGCTTAGCAATTCCAATCCCAAGCCGTTATCCATTACACCACCCGCACATTCAAGCGTAGAGCCCCCAGTATTCTCAAGTGGTCAACAATGTTGGTACTGACCATAGATGAGTGGGGGTAGTAGAGGTGGATTCAAACCTTTCCATGGGTATTTGCGCGTAAGTGAATATAACGAACCTGACTAGAATTGGAACACGGCTGACTGATTTTCAAACTCGAACCATTATCCATTACACCCCACACTCATCCACGCTTACAGCATCCAGTATTTCCAAGCGATCAACCATCTAGGTACTGACCACGCTCGACGTTGCTTAACTTCGGTGATTATTCGTGAACCGGTGTTTCAACGTGATTTGGTTGTAAGCCTATTATACTACCAGTACATTCAAGCTTACACCACTCGGTATTCGCAAGCGGTCACCCATCTATATACTAACCAGGCTTGACGTTGCTTAACTTCGGTGATTGTACGTGAACCGATGTTTCAACGTGATTTGTCTGTAACCCGTTGTTAGAGCCCAGGAAGTATTATGTGCCTAGTTTTATCAAGATTATGTATGTAATTTTTTTCTAATTCTGTGGATGCTGTCAGCTTTTATAAACGATGTAATTAGTTTATTCACGAATTCAACGGTTCAATCGAAGATAATGCTTGTTGGGGTCTGCGTAACTCCTTCTCAGCACTCTAATCTGTTCGTTGTCTCCGAGTTTGAACTGAGAAGTCATGTGAAGATACATTAGCAACAAGTACAAGAAGTCAAACCAGAATTTGAAACAACGACAAAAGAATCTACACGCCGTATTTACTTGTCTATGAAGCCGACTTCATGTATAGGTCGACAGAAGGATGTTGAAGGTACCATAGACAAAATACGTGAGCAATGGTGAAGTTTTAGAGAAAATGGAAACAAAAAGGGCACTTATATTTAACATTAGGAAGAGACAGTTGGAATTTCTAGGGTACATAATTTGGAAAATGTGATACTCACAAGTCAGATTGAAGGCAGGAAGGAATCAGTGCATGACATTCTTAGTAGGCAAGGTAAAGTAATGGATAGCGCTTCGGACTGAGGAATCGGAAAACAGAGTTCGAATTCCAGTCGAATCCGTTACATTCACTTACGTGATAATAAATACCCTTGGGAAAGATATGAATCCTCCTCTTCTCCTCCCCCAGCTATGGATAAATAGCTGGACAGACCGAGTAGTAACCTTGGATGGAAACTGGTCTACCGCAGAAAGAAATGGCAACCTACTGCGGGAAAAATCTGCCTCGTCAGTCATGTATCGTTATGTTCCTACGCGTGTATCACGCATGGCACATAACTGACTGACTGAGCTTGAGTAAATGTATGGCGGAACAGGGTTTAAGTGAACTAACAAAAAGACAAAATCTATCAAGAGCTACAAAGGACAGGAAAATATGGAGAGTCATGATCGCCAACGACCTGAAGTGACTCGGAATAGTCATTTAAAAATGTTGATGTTGAATTGTTATGTTTCTTTTTTTTCATAATAAATATTGTTTGAAAAACGCCTGGTAATTATGCACCAACCCCATATATATATATATATATATATATATATATATATATATATATATGTGTAATTTGGCAGCAACTTTTCTTTCAAACATGATGTTCGAAAGCGCTAGGTCATCGTATGGAAAATACATATTTCGGAACTATTTTCAAATAAAAAGTCTCATTAGAGAATATGAGAAAATTCAAAAGAAAATATGTAAGACTATGTTGTCTTTAACATTCAACACTACATATATATATATATATATATATATATATATATATATATATATATATATATATATATATATATATATATATATATTGTGTATTTAGGCACCAATGCTTCTTTCATGAAGCTGCATTAAATATGACAGCTAAGGTGGTTTGATTAAGCATTTTATATAATTTCTCATATGATTTTCTTTTTTCTTTTCAGTAGATAAATTATACAAAAATTGTACAAATGTTTTATTTTTCCGAGCGCTTTCGTCTATACATTTAGCCATTTTCAAGGATGGAATATATTTACTTTTAACTGTAAATGATTTCTTCTATGTATCTATTTAATATTATAGAATGTTTTATTTTCAAAACACTGTCAACATAATGCGTTCATGTTCAGTTTTTGTATAATTTATCAACTGAAATAAAAAATTATAAGATTAAAAGCTTAATCAAAGAAAAAAACTTAATCAAAGCACCTTGTCTGTCACATTTAATGAAGCTTGCATATATATATATATATATATATATATATATATATATATATATATATATGTGTGTGTGTGTGTGTGCGCGTAAGTGTAAGAGGACACGAATAAGCTAGAAGGGGAGATGACAAGATAGAGAGAGAGAGACAGAGAGAGAGAGATTGCTAGTCGGAGAGTTTTGATAGAGAACAAAACTAAAAGAAAGGAGAAAAAGAGAGATCACTACAGAAAGATAGGGAGGGAGGGAGAGGGCGAGGGAGGGAGAAAAGATTAAGATCAGACAGAAAGAAGGTCAAGAGAGGTGAAGAGCAATATGAAATGTCCATCTGTCTCATTCTCTCTTTTCCAATTGCTCTTACACTCTCTTTATCTTACATTTTTTTCTCTTTAAAATCTCCCTCTTCCTATCATTACTTCAGACCCTTTACTTTTTGCTTTTCTTCTTCCTCCACAATTCTCAAATCACCCTCACCATTTGATTGTTCCACTCTTGCCATCCTTCCCTCTATTTTACTCTCTATCTATCTCTGTCTCGCCCTCACTCTCTTGTCATCACCACTTTTCTCTTATTTTCGCTCTCTCGCTGTCTGTCTGTCGTTCTCTCTCTTTCTCTCTCTCTCTCTCTCTCTCTCTCTCTATATATATATATATATATATATATATACAGGGTGCGAAGGATAAATTATCGTCTGAATTACACAAAAATGAAAATAACACTGAAATCTCATTTTAATAAATATATTCACACAAAAGTATCTTGAAATACTAAAGAGTAAATATATTCAATAAAATCGCTTTGGTTGGCAACTGGTCTAGGAGAACTATGAATTAAAAGCTGTTTACACATACTATACAGCTAAAGGAAAGGATCATTCGCATTGGCTCGAAAAATGATGATGATGAATAATCAAGGGGGTGGCAGTCTGGGTATTTAGGTGGCCAGATATAAGGGTGATGCGGTAGCAGATATTGTCTGACTGCCATTACTGGGTTCTCCTGCTTGTGTGGCATGGTGCAGAGTTCTGTTGCCAGACATAGGGTTATCCAGCAGCCAGCCTCTTGACCCAGGGCAGCGCTACCTCCTCAAGGCAATTGATGTAGGCAAGTATTTCCTTATCAGAACAACCAGAGTTAGTTTTTCGAGCTGCCGTATCTTCGTAATCACCATTAGCCTCATCCAACTCTTTTCGAATCTTTTATCCCCAGACAGACACCCAAACACTCTGAAATGTTTGTATTGGAGCTTCAGGTGTGAATGCTAAACAGTACAGATTGTCGTTCGCAAATTTCTGGCGGAGGGAATTGCGTTATGATGTCCTTTTTCTCACAGACGGTGCCCCAACTGACCCTACTATACTGTGCAGTCGACAAAATTAAAAACAAACAACATGCCTGCGCGAAATTAAAAATATTAAATGGCGAAAATTTACCCATCGCATTCTATTTATATATAAATATATATACATGTAGCACAGAGAGAGAGAGAGAGAGAGAGAGAGAGAGAGAGAGAGAGAGAGAGAGAGAGACACACACACACACACACACACACACATATATATATATATGGAAAATTTCTCAGAGTTAACCTGTAGAAAAAGACAATATTTATAAATGTAAACGACAGTAGGAAAACTATAATAGTAGCCGACGCGTTTCGTCCAATGTGAACTTTTTCAAGGTAAAAAACGAAATGAATTTATTAAACAAAGTAACTAATCAACACATATATATATGTAACATATATATATATATGTGTGTGTGTGTATATATCTGTATATATATATATATATGTGTGTATATATATATATGTGTGTGTGTGCGTGCGTGTGTGTGCGTCTTCATTTCTCTAGTTCTCCATTTTTTCTTTTGTCCTCTACTTCACTTTCATTCCCGTTGTCTTTCAAATCTTTCTCCCTCCGTCTGACTAGTTTGCTTGCTTTTGCATTTGTACTCTCTCCTCATTTGTTCTGGTTCTCTCTCTTTAATTCTTACTCCCCCAGCTCTCTCTTACCCATGCTCTCTCTCAAATCTATCATCACTCTCATTCTCTCCCACTGTGTCTGTCTCATTCATTTCCTCTTGCCCTCTCTCGAGGTGTCTCTTATTGTTGTTCTCTCTCGAATCCGTCTCTCTCTTTTCTCCACCCACACTCTCAGGAGGAATTCGCCCGCGTCTTTATTTGAACTCGAAAGTGCATTGGAATAGATATTGGTATTATGTTCATTATTAATGCCGTTTCGAATTGTAATCGGAATCTTCCTTGCTGTCATGGTTATATTAAACTCATAGAAATATTGAAAGAACATTAATTACAAATTTTCACGATGAAAATAAATTATTACTACCAGAAAGGTAATGGCGCTTTGTCAATAGAAAATGATTTTACCAATGTACCTACACAAACCCAAACCCACACAGACTCAGAACCATATATATATATATATATATATATATATATATATATATATATATATATATATATATATATATATATATATATATATATATATATATATATATATATGTCTGGGTGTGCTGTGGGTGAAATAGGGATAACCGTCATATAGTCTGACGTTCCGTTATCGTTCAGCCAGAGCGAAGCTATATGACGGTTTCCATAAGGGTTACAAGTTCTATTCCGGTCGGAAGCGCATACTTTCGACGAAATTTCTCTAACATTCAGGCCGGTAAATAATAGTAATTAATACTGTCTAATTAAAAACAGACCATTTACTTAAATAAATATGTTTTAAAATAACGTATTAACAGAAATATATTAAACAATTGTCGGACTCAATCCATTTCCTAATGGATTCATATATATGTATGTATGTGTATGTGTATGTGTGTGTGTGTGTGTGTAAATTAATTTGTATATAAATCTATATGTATGTATTTTTTAAAAATCGAGTTCATCCCAAAGAAGGCTTACTTGGCCAAAATGAGTCTTCAAGTCAGAGTACACCGTCTGTGATTTCACCTGGAGAGGGTTTGGTTCCGCCAGTTCTACTTTACTAAAGGAACGCTAAGAATGAAGGGATACCTTTCCGGATTTCGACCATGATAATGGGAAGGGAATTGGTTTGGCGATTACCTGCGTAGCAACCCTTCGACCACTGCTAGTCATGAGATGGATGATGATGATTATGATATAGTTTTCATCGATTCCATCATTTTCTATAATCACCACGGTAGCATGTTCTTTATTCCTGAAGCACCATAGTTTTATGTAACGTTTTCTGTACATACTTGATATACTGGTTATTTGATTGATGTTTTATTTCAATTATTAACTTTTCCTTGTTGAGTGGACTTTTGTTGACACTAATTAAGGCCCCATTTCGCAATGTTCCGACTTTCTATCCATTTTACCTGTTCATACGGTTTCCCTCTGTCATGGACATCGTTCCCCGCGATCAAATGACTAAAATCTTGGATCCAGCAGGAGGTAAGCTGAAAAAGCGCACCACCAAGGTATTCAAATAAAAGGCAGAAAATTAATTCCATTCAGGTCGAATTCCAGGATCATTCGTTTCTCTTTTTTCCCATTCTTTTTTTCCATTTCTCTTTTACCCTTTCTCTTTTTCCATTTCTCTTTTACCCTTTCTCTTTTTCCATTTCTCTTTTTCCATTTCTCTTTTACCCTTTCTCTTTTTCCATTTCTCTTTTTTCTAATTTTACTGATACATCCTATCTTTCTTTTTGTTTTAGTACCGAAGACAATCTTCCATTTTAGTTTCACCTTCTCTCTTCTTTCTCTCATCTTGTCTTCACTATTGTCAATTGCATTACATTTGTAAACCAATGTCCATCCACGATCCAGTTTTCAAAAGGAGCGGAGTATTTCGTGAAGGACACAATGCTTTTATTTTTATTCTTATAGGAAATTTATGAAAAAAAGAATTTTTTTTTCTATTATTTGTTAATATTTTTAAAATTATTTTAGCTCAATTTACAAAGTTAGATTTAATTATGTTTTTTTTAACGGACTATTCACATATTTTAAATTTAATTTTAATGCTTTTTTCCTGTATCTACTTCGCATGGGTTCAAAGCCACAAATGTACGACAATAGGCTCGTGCGCTACAGTAATAAAAGTCTGCGAAACTACCTTGCTAGTTACAATTCCACATAATTAACTTTACTTAGTCTGGCACAAAGTCACTAGCGTAGAGCACTCAGTGATGATCAGTCTCTCTATAGTATTAATAAACTCTGAACTTTTCTAACGCGATTTCACGTCTAGTTTTTCAAGTCGTAAAAAGGATTCACAAGTTTGTGATTTTTTTCATTCATGCCTTTTGTTTTTCTACGCGATCAAAACGGAATAGCCCACTATATATGAGGTATTGGCAGGAGACGTTAAACACTTCTTTCTTTCTTTCTTTCTTTCTACCCAAATCCTCGTCTTGCGAACATTTATTTTAATAATAATTTAGCAATAATTCAGCAGACGATATTATTTTATTTATGGTAACTGAATTTTTGGCGATTGCTTTACTTGATTTCTGTCGTTCGATTCCGTGTCTTTATCAGTCATATCACACACGCAAGCGCACACGCACACCATTAAGCCAACTAAATTATACCGTTTAATTTTAAAGAATTTCTTTTGTTCCAAAGAGACTGTTGTCTTCAAAAGAAACATAAAAGAAGAAATTCAAGACTTTTAGGATGAAAGACCGCTTCAAAAATCTTAGAATACTGAAACAGTTGCATGAAAAATTGTTGGCATAGACTGAATTATCAATGAGATGTTGGTTTGGTTTGTTTTGTTTTACGGCATATCAACCCCAATGGGTTATTTAATGCTGACAAAATTTTTATTGCTTGTAATATTTTGTTTTTTTTTCAAAAATCTATTTCTGGTAATAATTTTTCCTTCAAAAATGTATTGCTGGTAATAGTTTTTTTCTTCAAAAATTTATTGCTGATAATAATTTTTACAAAGTATTTCTGGTATTAAAATCTATTTTTACACTTTCATAGTGTTTTGATCCCAGTTTCGGGTTAACTATATGCCCATAGCTGGGACCCTAACAGGTGCTACCACCCCGCGTCATGGTGGACCTGGGAACACCAGAAATTAAGAGATGGTTCTACGCTCCTCAAAACCTCCTGATCAGAGGCATTGATGATGGGCGTAGTTTATCGTCTTACCCAAGATGCGGATGTAGTTTATAGTCATTTTCAGGATGCTCCATTGAGGGGGGGGGGTCTTACCCCTCTGCAGAAGTGCAGTCGGCGTATTCTACAGCCCCAGCCGACAGGGCAATGAGATGCTGGCCAATCACTGAATTCGAAATCCCCTGTGTATATGGCAACGTTATAGTTTTCCCTTATACATATGAAAATTAATAATATCTTAAACGGCCACTCTTCTGGATCTTTTTGCATTAATGCAGACATTATCATTGGGTCTACGTTGTTCCCAATAATAGCATTCCAAATTTCCAAGAAAGGCAGGTAATCTTTAGGAACCTATTCTGCTTATTTTCTTTTCAATCTGAGAATGGAAAGAAATCATTTTATAGTATATAAAAAAACAACAAAATAAAACATTTTAATAATTTAATAGAGAACATTTATTTATTAAAATATTTCCATATTTTTTAATTTATTTATTAAAATTATTCATAAAAATATTAATTTAAAATATTAAACATTCATTTATTAAAATATTTATTCAGTTCTCATCATATTTTTGTTCAGTAGTATGATGTTTTTTGACTCTATTGTGTTAGTTTCTTAGTCGCATTCGAACTGAATCGCTGTAGCCCCAAAGATCCAAGGGAAGACCTATCAAATTTTTTACTAGAAGATTTGCCACCTTTTTAACTTCAAGAATATTTCTTTTGTCAGAATAAATTATGTTCATAACAGAAAACCCTCTTTCAGCCTCCGTAGAACTTACAGCAATAGTATTAATTATATTCTTAGCTATTCTATATCGGCTACTAATATATAAGATTATTTTCGGATAATCCAACAACCGGTCTACTCAGCTTTTATAATTTTAAGAATCGGTTCGCGCGAACCGGTGCTAACCTGTAAAATGCCACCACTGGCTGTTCCTAATTTTAATCAACGGCCTTTCTGATGGCATCAGTTCTCAATTCAGTATCTATTCTGATGACACAGCTATTTACTCCTGTCTTCATAGTTTTTGATCAGTTCGATAAGTTGAGCTGATCTTAAAAATAATCTAAATTATGTTAACTGGGGCAAGGAACGGCGTGTTAATTTTAACGCCTCCAAAACGAAACTGCTCTCTATGAACACTTTATACCTTCCATCAGCATGGCTAATGCTATCCTTCAGGAGAGTAGCTTGTTGCGCTTTCTCGGGCTAACGTTTTCAGTTGACATGAAGTGGAAAGATTATATTGCGCCAATTGCTGGGTCTTCTGCTAGGAAAGCTGGTTCCCCGTGTCGTACTAGACAATTGATCTCGCCCGAATCTATCTTATGTCTACCATTCGTCCAGTGTCAGAATATTGCTGCCACATAATGTCTGGGGCTCCTGTTATACATTTAGAGATTCTTGATAAAATCCATAGAAGAATCTGCAATATCATTGGCATCTCGGCTTCAGTCACTTTCCCACCGACGTAATGTAGCATCCATGTTTTTTTTCTATAAATTCTTTTATGGTAATGGTTCTGATGAACTTTATGGTACCTAGACTTTATAATTTGAGTACAGTACTGGATTGGTGGCAAGATCTCATCATCTTACAGTTGAAATGGCTAGATGTAATCGTAAGTTCTATGTAATTCACTTTGCAAAGAATTTGGAAACGGCAAGCTGTACTGCTTGAAATTTGTGTCGGAATACGAACATTTCAGTGTTTGGGTGTCCATCTGAGGACGGTGCAGAAGATTAGAAAAGAGTTGAATGAGTCTAATGGTGATTACGAAGGTACGGCAGCTCGGAAAACTCACTCTGATCGAGAAAAGAACTCTCAAATTTGTGGGTGAGGGTATCAGACTCAGCACGAAGGCCTACATCAAGCGAGGTAATTCTGTCCTGGGTCAAGAAGATGGCTTCTGGAAGATCCTATATCGGGCAACAAGACTCCACTATGCCACACAAGCAGGAGAACCCAGTCATGGCTGTCAGACAATTTCTGCTACGACATCACCCCTTACATCTGGCCACCTAACTCCCCAGAGTGAAACCCCCTTGATTATTATGTGTGGGGCGCAGTTGAGCGAGAGACCAACAAAATTCCTTGTAAAACTAAAGATGAACTGAAGGCAAGGATTATGGCAGCATTCACCAACTTAAACAAATAGACCTCCCAGAAAAGTTGCAGGAGACTCCGAAATCAATCTGGAGACAGTGGTTGAAGCCAATGGCGATTCTATTGAATAAATCTTTAGTATTTCAAGATATTTCTTTTGTAATTTTGGTAAATATATTTGTTAAAATGAGATATCAGTGTTATTTTCATTTTTGCGTAATTTAGACGACAATTTATTCATCGCACCCTGTATTTTCTTTGGTAATTTCTGGAACGAGAACGCTCTTTAGATTATTTAAACGGAGACTATTGATTCCATCTTTGTTGTTGCTGTTATCTTTTTAGGCTCTATTGCTCACCAGCCTTCGTCAAGTGATTGTCGATCTGGGTAACAGTCAGGGAATTCCGAACTGAACACTTTATTTAATCAACAGGGTAGATTGTTCTCATTCTACTGACAATGTTTTCGGATATCGCGTCTAGTTCTTTTGTTACTGCTCAGTCATTGTTCGTCATGTTTCGACGGTAGTCTAATGGGTTAAATCGTTGATTCGTGAATCTAATGACATAGTAATTACGAGTTAAATCCATGGGCCGGGCTGTGTGTACTTGAACAAAGTTGAAACGGGGTGAGCAATAACTGACTACTGCTATAAGAACTAGACGAAATATCCCTAGAGATTGAAAACGGAACGAGAACAATATGCCCCATAGATTAAATAAAGGGTTCAGTTAGAAATTCCCTGAAGGATTCCCGGATCGACAATAACCTGATGAAGGCCGGAGTATACAACGACCGAAATCTTGTGATAACAACAAAGATGAGGATAATTGTCTGTGTGTAAATAATGTAAAATGATATTTATTTAATATTTTCATTGAGCAGTCAGGAAGATCTGAAGAAAATGGGAAAAAGAAAAACATTTAAAATCAAAAAGATTAATTCATTCGTTTTCTAGGGTTTATCAACCCTTTGCAGCTTATTTAAAGCCAGAAATTATTATTAGATTACAAGAAGATAATTGGGGAGATAATGATAATTTAGTGATACAAGCCCTACTAATTAACCCATAGCTGAGGGAATAGGTGAAGTCATCATTTTTCCAAGGGTATTTGCGCGAAAGTGAATGCAACGAACCCAACTGCAATTGGAACTCGGCTCTCCGATTAACAATTCCCAGCCATTATCAATTAGACCATTCACACATCCAAGCCTACAGCATCTGGTATTCCCAAGTGGTCACCCATCTAGATACTGACCAGGCTCGACGTTGCTTAACTTCGGTGATCGGACGGGAACCGATATTTTAACGTGATATGCCTGCAAGACCAACTCAGAAAGAAATAGTTGAAATGGGACATATTATGGGGAAAGAAGGCCTGGAAAATTTAACACTCATTTGAGATAAGAAAGTAAGATGTAGCAGATAGAAATAGTGAGTAAACTACCTAATTAGCACAGCGGGGACAAAGGAATGGTAAAGAGATAAACGTTGTTTAGAGCTACAAAGAACAGGAAGATGTGGAGAGTCATGATCACCCATGAGATTGTGTGAATAGATAGAAAATAGGCACAAAGTGATATTTAAGAAATAAACGTTGCTTAGAGCTACAAGGGACAGGAAGATGTGAAGTGTCATGATCGTCTTTGAAATTGTGTGAATGGATAGCAGAGCAGGGACAAAAAGGAATGGTAAATCGATAACCGTTGATTAGAGCTACAAGGGATAGGAAAATGTGGAGAGTCATAATCACCCATGAGATTGTGTGAATGGATAGTAGAGTAGGGAAAAAGAGGGATGGTAAAGCGGCAAACGTTGCTTAGACAAATAAAGGACAGAAAGATGTGGAGAGCCGTGATCGCTTTATATACCTTGTCAATCTATATGATTTTTCCTTCAATTTCTTATCAGTTATAACAAATTTAGTATAGGAGATACCGTATATACTGAAGTATAGCGCTCGTTTTTATGATCAGGTTTTTTTACGCAAAAATAGGCGGTTGCTCTATACTCCTTATTTTTGTCGGGTGGAGGTATAATTCATGCAAAAAATTCAGAGCTCGCACTATACATAAAGTCGACTTATACACGAGTGTATGCGTTAAGCAAACTGAATATAGAATAAGATGCGCTAGATATAGTTTCACCCAACACTGCAAATTGATACAAAACCAAAACATCAACTTGAAAACTCGAGCCATCTTCTTAAATATAACCTCATCAGATCGAGACTTTCATATGGTTGTCATGCAAGGCGCCAAACGCGTTCAGAAATATCTAAACTGTCAGTTGTATACAATCGCTTTCTAAGATAACTTGTTAAAATGGCTTTGAGCAAGTGAAGTCTGTGGCTTTGGAAAAGACTATCTTTCTTTGTAAATTGTCGACTGACGCTACAGAATCACAAACAAATAACTATACCAAATAACAGAAATCGCATCAATGGAGGAGCACCAACAAAAGCAACAACTAAAATGTATAGCACATGTAATTCGAAAAGAGAAAGTACTGACATAATCACACTACTTCAAATAAAAGCTTCTATCTACATATATATTTATATTTATATATATATTTATATATATAAATATATATATATACATTTATATATATATATTTATATATATTATTAATGTATTAATATAGTAATATATTATAGATTATATATATTATATATATTATATGTAATATATATATAATATATATTTATATATTATACTATATTAATGTTAATATTAAATTAATATGTTAATATATTATTAATATATATATATATTTTTATATATATCTATATATTTATTTATATTTATAGTAAAGTCACCAACAATACATGCAATCAACATGAAAAACTTCCTAACATTTCTTAACTCAATCTCTGTTCCAAAATATAAATTCCACAAAACTACAACATAATACACAGATATTACCGCCACTAGTAATTATGTCCATACAAACATTTATATGCACAAAAGCCGGGTATCATCTAACATTGTGTAAGCAGAATAACATTATTATTTCAGATCTCCTAAGAAAATTAAACTTTGGCATTAAATGACCAATAAGGAGTTGATATGCCGTTAAACAAAAGGAGTTGATATGATGTTAAACAAAAAATCAAATCCGCCAATGAATTCTGTCAATGAATGCCGAATGTTTCCTTATAAAGAAACGGCTAATATTATCATTGCCATTACCTTTCTTTTTATCACCCGCTTGATGTTTCCCTTCATTTTTTACTATATCTTTCCCCTTTTCTTGTTTTTTTTTCGACTTCTACCTCTCCTTCTCCTCTCTTATACTCTGTCTCTATAGTGATTAAATAGAGTTTACTATATATTTACTCAACGCTAAAAAAAAGCACATAAATCTTAACCTCATATTTAGGTGTTGTCCATTAGTGCCCGATTTTATGCCATTTCTGCTCAAGTTACGTCTTCCCGGGTTTAACTTCCTCGTCAACTTAACTATAATCCATTGATGCGGCTATTTTTCTCTCGGAATTGAAGTTCGTAAAATTATTTCCCCCGATTTCGGATCTTCTCTAAGGATTCATACGACGACTCAAACATTCACTTAACCCAGTTAAAAGGTTGCATGTGAGAAATAAGCACTGCTTTTTTATACATAATTTCACCTAATACAAGGCTCGAGAGTCAGTCAAACTAGAGGGCTCATTCAATATAGTAATGATGAATGAGATTGTGTGATATGAATGGAAGAGAAAGTGTTAGAAAGTCAAGATTATGAGGATAAGGAGGATAGATAACGTTAAACTCTTGACACGAAGAGGTTAAGGGTGTAGTGATCAGGGAAGCATCCACACGGGAGTTTGTTCCATAAATTGACAGTTTTTGGCAAAAAGCTGTCTGAGTAGAACGTTTTTCTTACATTTGGAACAAGGAGGAAATGAGGTTGATTCAACCCCATGGAAGTGGTATGGCATGTCATAGCAGTAAATGTCTGAAGTGCTGCAACTATAGATACATATATTTATTGTAAATATTATATTAATAATTCTTTATAGTATAATTATACTCACGACAGTATATTTATGTTCCAGGCAAATTTAGATGACGATGGAAAGTGTGTTTAGGGAAGTACCCACGAGGAAGTACCCACGAGGAAGTACCCAAAGTTCTTAAATTTGGAAGGAAGGGGAAATGACAGTCATTCGACAATGACGAAGCCGGGACAGAAATAAGTTAGTGCGGGGCCCCTAGCATATGCTATAAAATGTTTTTAAATGAAAAAATATACCGTATATACTCGTGTAACGCCCGATCTGGCGTATCGTGCAACCCCCAAATTTTCACTTATAAAAAATGATTTTATCATGAATCTCGTGTATCATGCGAATTCCTGTTTTGAGAAACCAAATTACAATAGACCAACTTCTTTTCCTCTATCTCTTTATCACATCTTCTAGCTAAATAAGTGAAAAAAAAGTAAAAGACAAGGATAAAAGTATCGTTAGTAACGCTATACTGCTTCGAGGTGCCCAGATATTTGTATTTTATAATACCATATTAATATGTGAATATTACATGCAATAAATATTGAACACAGTTAAGTAAAACATCAGTTTTATCAAAATCATGTTTATTTTAAATATAGCTGTACTTTTTGACTCCATTAAATGGATATATATCAGGTCATCCCATAAGTTCTGTCCGAATTTTGAATAAAGAAAACAAGTGACCAAATGTTACATTTAATTACAGATTCAATCAACAATGTATTTTCCCTGATTATCTATGACTTCCTTCCATCTATTAACAAGCTTACTAATTTCATTACTGTAAAATTCTTTTGGCTTTGATTCGAAGAACTCACAAATGTCAGTTTTAACCTCTTCCTGTGATACAAAAGCTGTTTCTTCCAAATGATTCTGTAAGCTACGAAACAAATGGTAGTCTGAAGGAGCAAGATCGGGAGAATAAGGTGGATGAGGAATTTTCTCCCAACCAAGTTCTTCGATCTTTTGTGACGTGATTCTGGCTGTGTTTGGTCGCGCATTGTCCTGATGAAACATCACCCGTTTTCGATTCACTAGAGGAGGTTTTTTTCCCTCAAAGCTTGGTTCAAACACTCTAATTGCTGACATTATATTTGAGCATTAATTGTTGCATTAGGTGGTAAGAATTCAAAGTGGATTATTCCTTGGCAATCCCACCAGATTGAAAGAAGAACCTTTTGCCCATGAAGTTCCCTTCTCGGCTGTGGCTGGGGTCCTTCCCCTTTACCAAGCCACTGTCTACGACGCTTAACATTTCGATAAAAGATCCATTTTTCGTCGCCAGTCACAAGTCTAACCAAAAAAGGTGAAAGTTGACGAGAATGGAGAGAAGAGCAGATGTCAACTCGGGATTTGAGGTTGTTTTCAAACAATTCATGAGGCACCAATTTTCCAAGTTTAGGAACTTTTCCAAGTTGTTGAAGGTGACGATGAACAGTTGTATGGTTTGAAATGAGAACCACTGCCAATTCCTCAACAGATAAAGCAGGATTTTCTTCAAGGGCTGCTTCAAGAAGCTTTTCATCAAACTCAACTGGACGTCCGGTTCGATCTTCATCTTCAAGGGTGAAATCTCCACCTCTGAATTTTGCAAACCATCTTCTGCAAGTTCTTTCATTCACACATTCCTCTCCATAAACTGAGTGAATGTTTCTAGCCGCTTCGGCTGATGAGTTTCCTTTCTTGAACTCATAAAGCATTATGTGCCTCAAATGATTCTTGGGTACTTCCATGTTAGCAGGGTTTTAATCAAACAAAATTTAATTTTATTGTTCTCTGAAATAAAATTTGATCAGTTTAAATGCATCTAAACATAAAAATAATGTTCAGCTCCATTAGACATTATAAAATACTCCTTAAATTTCGTTCATTTTAACAAAAAGTTAAAATTCGGACAAAACTTATGGGATGACCTAATAGTTTAGTCCAGCAGTACATATGATAATTTTATATCTCGTGTATTTATGAGACCCCTTAAAATTAACTTCGAAATTAGGTTTGGTTTGTTTTATGACATATCAACCTCAATGGGTTATTTAATGCCGACAAAATTTTTATTGCTCGTAATTTTTTTTTCAAAAATGTATTTCTGGTAATATTTTTTCTTCAAAAGTGTATTGCTGGTAATATCTTTCTTTTTTCAAAAATGTATTGTTCATAATAATTTTTTTTACAAAGTATTTCTGGTACTTAAATTAAATTTCATAGTGTTTTGACCCCAGTTTGGGGGCTAACTATTTGCCCATAGCTGGGACCCTAACAGGTGTTACCACCCGGGTCAAGGTGAACCTGGGAACACCAGCAATTAAGAGGTGGTTCCACGCTCCTCAAAACCTCTTGATCAGTGGCCTTGCTGTCGGACGTAGTTTATCCTCTTACCCAGGATACGGATGTAGTATATCGTTATACCCAGGACGGTCAAAATTAGGTCTTCAAAAGTCGTATGATACGCGAGTATATACGATGCATACATATTAAATCATAGACTATTTACTAGCATAGGGATACAGCTTATAAAATAGATAAATACTTATCTCCTTCAACATAATAAACAAATCCAGAAAAATATCCGATGGGAAGGTAAGTTTTCGAGGTTTCTTCGTAAATAAATTTAAAAAAATCAATTTTACCCTAAGATGATAAAGCCACTAAATGGCAAGGAGTTACTGAGAGTGAAATATGCTAAGAAGACTTATTGAGTAGAAAGGACAATAAAAATTTAGTTTTAGTTTGTCAGCGGCAAGGCGAGTGACCTTGAGTCACTCCAGCGTCTTCTTGGTCTGCCTCCCGCTCTCCAGCCAGTGTACCTGAGGATGTATGCTCGTAGGCCTGGTTGGCTGGTAGGCATACGAGTGAGGTACCTGAATCACATGATCCTCTGTCGTTCGATGTGTTGTATCATTGGTATTGCTCCTACCATATGTCTTATTGCCTCATTCCTGATCTTGTCTCGCCGGGTCTTGTTCACTGCTTTCCTCAGGCATTTCATCTCACAAGTGATCAGTTTACTCTAAAGGGTTTTTGTTATGGGCCATGTCTGGCACTGACATGTCAGCGTTGGAAGGAAAATGGCGTTGATGAGATTTGCCTTGGTGCTCATGGAAATGGTGGGATGTTTTAGAAGAGGAGCAAGTTGGTAACTGACTGCGTTGGCTTTCTGACATATGGTCTCGATTTCTGTCTAGTTTGCCGTTTTCAGTAAATATACTGGCCAAATATTTAAATTCACTGAATTGCTTTAGCTGGGTCCCATTGATGTTAAAGTCCAATTTTTCTGGTCTCTTGCTGACGGTCATGACCTCGGTCTTAATGACACTGATGCAGTAAAAGAAAAGGATTAAAAAAAAAGACCGACGATGACGATTAACGTTGCATCTAAATTTTTAAAGATCGTAGTTAATAGAAAAGCAAGAAGGCGGGAGAAAGTTTCGCGGGCGATAAGTGCTAAAGAAGAAACCATTAGAATAGAACTTACGGTTACATCTCGCGATTTCAACAGTAAAACGATGAGACCTAGTTGCCAATCAAGTACAACTCATAAATTCGTAAAGTCGAGGTTCACTGTGTTGTGCTAGACAATTTTTCTCGCTAGAATCTATTTTGCATATTTACAAGTCTACCATTCGTCCATGCGTTGAATATTGCTTCCAGATCTGGTCTGGTACATCTGCTATGTATTTAGAGATTCTTGACAAAATACAAAGAAGAATCTGCAATGTTATTGGTCCTGACCTGGTATCTCGTATTCAGTCATATTCCCACCTCCATAACGTAGTTTCTTATGCCTCTTTTATAAATATTTTTATGGTAATTGTTCTGATGAACTTTCCTATATGGTGTCTAGACTTTACGAATTTAAACGCAGTACTAGATGCTAACAGTTTCTTCTCTCGCACTTCTTGCTTGTGGAACTCTCGTCGAGCTTGTTGCTTTCTGTCAAATTTGACCTTCAATAATTTAAATGCAATGTCAATTGTTATCTTCTGTCTTCTTAATTAATGTTCTTTTATTATTCTTTCTTAATAATGTTTTTTTTCTCATATTGACTCACATTCAGTAACTCCTTACGTAGTAGTGGCTTTATATCTTTGCTTGGATTAAAATGTTAAAAAAGAAGCTTAACTTAGAAAGGTCGCTTTAATGTGTAATATGTAAAGTGAGTGCATAGAAAGATTGTGTTGCGGTTCTCTTCAGAAAAATATCCTAAATTATGAGTTTTAATTCGGCTCAAATATTGAAACAAAAATTTTAAAAATGGCTTTCGTTTATATAACCCAGTACATCCTATCATATTTCAATGAGAATTAATAGACGCAGTTATCCCCCTTGTTTAGCGGATGTTATGAATGACGAGACCAGGCCGGCAATCCGACGCTCTCGTGGAAATATCCAAGCGAAAAAAAAAAATCAATACAAGAAGGCTCTATTCTATATGACAATTATCACCGAGAATTTAGCAGGGTTTAAGCGTGCTACTAGATTGGCATCCTTTTACTGTTAAATTAGGTAAATGTAACTGCCACTTCTACTCCAACAGTTTCATTTCTCGCGCTTTCCGCCTGTGGAACTTCCTTCCGTTTCCTTGCTTCCCTGATAAAAGTTCAAAAATTTAAATGCAACGTCAATCGCTATCTTTATTTTTCTTGAATCCCGTTCAGTTTTTATCCTTTCCTTGGTCACCCCTATCCCCAGCCTTTTCTCTCACTTTCACTCTCTGTAACCCCATTCATACCAGTGGCATTCACACCTTGCTTAGAGTGAAATGATTAAAAAAAAAAAAGAATGAACTACATTTTCTGGTCTCTTTTAGTTTTTCTATCTCTTTATTTTGTATTCAATTCACTGAATTTAAAATCTCGGGACCGGTGCTATAAAAAGAAAACTACAACACATATCAATTCGGCATTTAATCTCCTTCGAAGTAGTCCCCTTATCGGGACCGGGGCTATAAAAAGAAAACTACATCACATATCAATTCGGTATTTAATCTCCTTCGAAGTAGTCCCCTTATAGGGACTGGTGCTATAAAAAGAAAACTACAACACATATCAATTCGGCATTTAATCTCCTTCGAAGTAGTCCCCTTATCGGGACTGGTGCTATAAAAAGAAAACTACAACACATATCAATTCGGCATTTAATCGCCTTCGAAGTCGCCCCCCACTCTTCTGAAGCGATACACTTTATCCAGCCTAGTTTCCATTGATGGAAGCATCTCCGGACTTCCTTTTTAGGGGGGTAGCGAGTAGCTGCCTCGCCACATTCTCTTGTTTCTTCGACGTCCTTTTCAAGAGGGATTTGATTTTTGGGAATAGAAAAAAAGCCGCAAGGGACGAGATCTGGGATATATGGTTATTGTTGGATCTGGTGAATGCTGTGCTTGGCTAAAAACTACTGCACAAGGGAGCAAGGACGTTATAACTTAATGTGCATGCGTGACAGAGATCAAAGTCAATCTGTGCCAAGCGACTTAACTCTGCATTCCGTTACTATAGCAACAGTCCCGATACTTTTCGATCGGACCTCGTATTACCAATTTTAATCAACCGACTCTATATGCAAGCATTCAATCCACCAAGATAATGCAATACCAGTAACCCTTTCATTTTCATCTGTTTCTGAGCCCAATTGAAATTATTCCAGTCGTACGAGGTAATTCTTTAAGTTGTGCTTATTCGGTTCAAGACAATTTTTGTCTGCTCTGTGATGTCAATTATTTCCACAAGAAGGAGTTTTGGTTGATTTTGTTTAGCGGCATATCAACCTCTATGCCGAAATTTAAATATTTTGAACACGTTTTTATGGCTTCAACTACAGTGTATTGTTGGCCATTTTATTTTAAAATGTATAGTTGGTAAATCTACTATAAAATGTATTGCTGATCATTTTGGTTTAAAGTTGCATTGTTAGTAATTTATAAATATGTATTGTTGGTAATTTTTTTTTAATATAAAACTGTATTGCTGGTATTTTTTTTTACTTTCATAGTGTTTTCTTCTTTTGTTAGGGGATTCACTATTCGCCATAGCTGGGACGTTAACAAGTGCTACCACCCCGGGTAAGGGTGGACCTGGGAACAACATCAATTGAAAGGTCGTTCCACTCTCCTCAGAACCTCCAATCTCCTGACCAGAGGCCTTGTAGCTGGATGTAATTTGTCATCATACCCAGGTCTACAACAAAGAGGAAAGACGCCCCCTTCAAGATGGTACTTATAAAAATGCATATAGATTAAAATATAAACGACAAATAATCTGCTGTTCCCAAATTAAGCAAATTTATCAGGTTGAACATTGATTAGTCTATCATGCCAACCATCACGGTCTTGGATCAAGGTCAGAAGTTCATTACGGCGGCATTACATAGTTGCTCAACGTAAGTGGCTGCTGGGCGACCAACCCGTCTTGCTCCATCTCTAGGTGTCCATAGTAGATCACTCGCAAGTTCCTGTTTTGCTCACAAGCAGTGTCTCGCAAAGAGTATTCAGCATTCACGTAAGATTGTAGAAATAACAAGGATGGGTCCATAGAGCTGTGATTTAGTTGGATATTGTCACCAAGTGATGTTAAATATAGATCCCAGCATCCGAGTATAAGTTCCATCGAACTTGAGGGTTTTAGTTAATGTCCAAGCAGCGGCACCATACATTAAAACCGCCATTAAAGTGACGCGAAAGAATCTCCGTTTGAGGTTGTTTGGAAGCGCAGATTTCCAGATTATATCCATTTTATTGAAGGCAACCCATATTTTTTAGTAGAATTTATTTCACTTGCTATGTATGTAAAAGACTGAACAGATGTTATTGATTCACCTGAGACAGTTTGTACTGAGCCTTGCTGTTTGAAGCTTATGAATTCAGTTTTAGAGGCATTGATATAGGGTCCAACATTGTTAGTAGCATTTTGTAGATAATGTAGCAAGAATGGCGAACCGGAGATGAATACTAAGTCACCGAAAGACAAACATCAATATCGCAAATT
Source organism: Acanthosepion esculentum (assembly GCA_964036315.1). Taxonomy (NCBI): domain Eukaryota; kingdom Metazoa; phylum Mollusca; class Cephalopoda; order Sepiida; family Sepiidae; genus Acanthosepion; species Acanthosepion esculentum. The sequence goes on along the minus strand of OZ038484.1, from coordinate 64,779,306 downwards.
CCAGAAAACCATAACATATCGCCTGTCACGAAGCAAATACTTATATTCAAAAGTACCAATATTTGCCTATCCCCGAACCAAAGTGACTAAGTGATTCAAATATAAACGAGCAATTTTTATCTATCCCCAAACCAAGTAAATGTTCCTAGATTCATATATATATAAACGACCAGTATTTAGTTATACTTAAATCAAATAATTGTTTTTTAATCATTTCACACCAATCAAGGCAGTAAAGCCACTAAGATGCAATGTGTTATTAGAATATGAGAATATGAGAAAAACTGTTTGAGAATATGAGAAAAAACACTATTAAGGAGAGAGTCAAAAATTAGAAGAAAGTAAATAAAAAAAAACAGCAAATCTACCTCTGCGATGAAGGACTGAGTAACCACACCATCTCCAGTTTAAAAGGAACCGACAAGCCATTGCACTAGTCTTAAATGGCACAATGAACCAAAATTGTAAGATGGAGGGGAGTGGTGACCACAGCGTCGCAAAAAACGTTGACTGGATAATAATGATGATGATTAAGAAAGAAATCTTAGAAAGCACCCCACCCCGCCTCAGTAGTCTGGTGAAAAATTGATGTACTATTTAAGTTACAGTTTCACGTTCTTCGAAGATCTTAAATAGTGAAGTCTTCCAAAAATGTAGACACTTTGATTGTTTTGCTTTTGAGCCGGACGTGAACGAATTTCAGAAATAATAACATTGCTGTCATTCTTGTTCAGACATTTTTTTTAAATTAATTAATTTTTTTGTTTGTTTAGGTTTTGCATCTTTATTGGCTTTTGTACAACTTATTAAGCGTCCTGGATACGATGATATGCTACATCCGAGAGCAAGGCCTCTGATCGAGAGCTTTTGAGGAGCGTGAAACCTTCTACTGATTGTTATTGTTCCCAGGTCCACCTTGATCCGGGGGAGGAGCACCTGTTAGGAGGGTCACAACTATGGAAAATAGTTAACTCCCAAAACTGGGGTCAAAACACTATGAAAGTATAAAAATAGATTTTTAAAACGGAAATACCAGCAATACATTTTCATGTTGAAAACATTATCAGGAATTCCTTTGTGTAAAAAATAAAACAATAGGAAATTACTAGCAATATATTTTTTTAAAAGAAATTACTAATGCACCCAAGAAAATTAAATTTCGGCTTTTAAATGACCCATGAGGAGTTGATATGCCACTAAACAAAAACTTATTAAACCACTTATTTTCATTTCCATTTGGAGTTCGTCGTGTATTACCAAATTTTACATTTGACATTGAGGATTTGAAAATAAACAGACACTGGAAACATTTCACGGTTTTTCTTTTTGAATTTTCGGATGATTCTGAATTCTTAACTTAATGATTGAATAAGCTCTGGACAATAACATATTCGTAGAAATTGCCCTATCACATCGCTAAATATGTGAACTTAATTTTTAAAAAATATTTCAATAAAAATCATAAATATGAATGCTGGTCTTTTTTTTTAAGAAGTGGGTACAAATGACAAGATTTGAAATTGACAACTTTTTCAATTTCACTGACGCAGCTGGTAAACATTTCTTTCTTTCTTTTGTTTTTGCGACGCAATCAAAATGGAATACTCCATTATTTATTAAGTATTGGCAGGAGACGTTAAAGACTTCTTTCTTTCTTTCAGATTTTACATTTGGAATTATTTGGGGATTTGAAAATAAACGGACATTTTTTTCTTCTGAAGGTCAGCGATTTTCCTTAAATTAATTGACACTTTCTCAAGATGCTCACTGTACACTGTCTTCTTCTTCTTCTCCTTCTTCTTCTTCTTCTTCTTCTTCTTCTTCATTAATTTGTTTCTCTCTATCCGTTATTGTGGCAATTTTCTTCAAGTTTAAACACATAGCACTAGACAGATGGTTCCCTAATTATTTGATAACATTACTGAAGTTAATTGAAATATCATAGCAGTCCCTTTTTGTCCATTCGGAACATTGACGATCATAGCTATCCACAATTTCCTGCCCTTTGTAGCTCTTAATAAATGTTGTTCCTCTTCAGTTTTTCCAAGCACTCTTTCCTCATTATGTGCCCTAGAAATTTCAATTCTCTTCTTGATGTATAAGTTTCCTTCTTGTTTCCATTTTCTCATCTTCTTCGTGGCTCATATGTTCGGTTCATGTTATTATCAGCATCCTTCTGTAGAACCATATGTCGGCTGTCCCGAGTTTCCTTTTCACCCGTGAGGAAACTGTCAGCATTCGCTGTCATGAAGAAATAGTTCAGTACTCTTTCTTTATAACAATTTTTAAAATTTTGTTTAGAATATGTTATGGTGAAACGCACCTATTATATAGTTATTAGACTCTCCCACCTAATATAAGTAGGAGTAGTAAGGGGAACGAGGGTCAGTCGATGTCGGACGACAGTAGTCTACAGTTAGTCGAATACAAAAGTAGCCAGCGACCACAACAAGATTACTCTGCGTAATAACTATTATATCAAGTTCCTAACGTTGGTACGTCGAATTTATTTAGGGCCGATGTTTGTACAAATACAAGCCTCCACTGCGAAATAACTCCACAACAACTTTGGCGACGAGGATTCGCATTCATACGGAGAAAGAAAAAATTCGCTCGCCACAATAACTTCGGCGACAAAGTCTCCGATTCACACTTAACCCCCCCCAACCAAAAAAACTTGGCAAAGTTTGTCGCAAGCCAAGACGTCAAATTAGTGACGAAAAAATATGTCGAGAAAAGAAATATTTTTCTCGATAATATAGTTTGCTCAAATAGGTCACGAATTGCAAATTCGTAGGACCCCCACTTCTAAAGTATTTAGACATTGTGTAATCTTTTTGTGAAGATGGAGGAATGCAAAAGTCTATTCCTGGAATTCTTTCCAGTCGGAACAACAGACGAAAATATTAGAGCAACAAACAACATTCCAGATGCAGCTACAGGAGGAAACTGTCAGTAGACAAATGCAATTCCAACAAAAAAATGGAACAGATGCATAGGGAGTTTCAAAACAAAATTCTGGAAATAATTGAGAAGAGGAAAGAGAAAAATCTACAAAATGATTCTTTCCCAGAGAATACAATATGGAATTCAATTGAAATATTCACGTACAGTCCAGATGAAGAGATAACTTTTTCGGAGTATTATAAAAAATATACGTGTATAACGAGGACTGCCACTCGTGGTCTGAAGGAAAGAAGGTTAGGCTTCTTTTAAGCAAATTAGGAACTGCTGAGCATAACAAATTGGTAAACTACATTTTACCGAAAAAAACTAGCGAGTTGACATTTACCGAGGCGGTAAATATATTAAGTGAATTATTTAGTAAAAAGACATCTCTGTTCCACAAGAGGTGGAAATGTTTGAATTTGATGAAAGATGATGAACAAGACTATATAAAGTACGCAGCCAATGTGATTAAGCATTGTGAAGAATTCAAGCTAGCAGAGTTAAGCGCAGACAATTTTAAGTGCTTGGTTTTTGTTCAGGGGCTGGTATCGGAAAGAGACGCAGAGTTGAGAAAATTAGTACTGGCAAAATTGGAAAGCGATCCAAGTATTACGGTACAGAAATTGGCAGAAGACTGCACAAGATTTGTTAACCTAAAGAAAGTTTTAAAAAAGATAGAACAGTATGGCGTTTCGCATGTAAGGAAAGGACGCTACAAAGAAGAAAGTCAGTCTACCAAAAAGAATTCTAAAATTGCGGTTTATCAAGCAAAAAGTGAAATACCAGAGAAAAATAAACAAAAACTCCCGAAGCCATCTTTTGCTTGCGGTGAACTACACTGCTACAGATATTGCGATTTTAGGAATAAAAAATGTTTCAACTGTAAAAGAGTGAGACATAAAAACACGTATTGTAGGTCAAAAAATAAAGACAATAAAATAAGAAAATTAAAGTCCAACGAGGTAAAAGATGGAATAACTAGAAAATTTGTTACCGTCGAAATAAGTAATAAAAATATAAAAATGTAACTTGACACTGGTTCGGATCTATCTATCATAAATTTGTATACGTGGAAGAAGTTGGGGAAAACAACTTTAATGAAGACAAAGAAAATCACGAGGTCAGTGACGGGAGAAAAAATACAATTTATTGGAGAATTTGTTACAAACGTCACGCTAAATAAAAAACGCGAAAAGCTAAACTATTTGTCATCGAAAATACCACGAACATACTGGGTACGAATTGGATAACAGATGAATTCTTTCTGTTACAAGATAGAAAGTCCAAACACCGAAGCCCCAAAATTAATAAAGAAACTTAAGGAAACATTTCCTACTGTTTTTTCTCCCGTGTTGGGAACGTGTACCAAGATGGAGGCAAAATTTCAGCTAAAAGAAAACGCTTAGGCGGTATTCAAAAAGAAAAGGAATGTGCCGTTTGCCTCAATTGAACAGATAGATAAAGAATTGGACAGATTAGAGAAAACCGGTGTTCTTAAAAAAGTTGAGTATAGTGAATGGGCAACACCGACGTGTCTAAAGAAATTCGTGTTTGTGCAGATTTCTCAACGGGTTTAAACGCGGCATTCAAAGACTATAATTATCCTCTAGCAACAGCGGAAGAAATATTTGCGAAGCTTAATGGAGGCACAATATTTTCGAAGATAGACCTCAGCGACGCATATCGGTAGAAAAAGAAACGTCAAAACTTTTGTGTATAAACAGACATCGGGGTCTGTATAAATTTAACAGACTACCTTTTGGGATTAAGGTCGCCCTCGCCATTTTCCAACAAGTAATGGATTCGATGTTGGGTGGTCTAGATTTTGCCGTAGCGTATCTGGACGACATCCTCATGAGAAGTACAAGTATAGCAGAACACGTGGAACATGTAAATGCAGTAGTTTCAAGAATACAGGATTTTGGATTTAAACTCAAGGAAAGCAAATGCGAGTTTTTTTATGGAGAAAGTAAAATATATGGGGCAGATCATCGATAAGAATGGTAGAAGGCCAGACCCAGAGCGAGAAGGGGCTACAAAAGACATGCCAGCTCCGAATGATATTACCGCATTACAAAGTTTTTTGGATTAGCTAATTATTACCAAATATACATCCCTAAAATGTATGATCTGCGGGCACCATTAAATGAACTACTGAAGAAAGGAAAACCATGGAAATGGACTAATGAATGCCAGAAAGCATTTGAAAAGATTAAGGAAGTGTTAACCTCGGAATTATTTTTAACTCATTACAACCCGGATTTAGAGATCATAGTAGCTTGCGACGCAAGTGCGTATGGAGTAGGAGCATGCATCTTACACAAAATGACAGATGGTCAAGTAAAACCAATTACTCCTGCTTCTAGAGCACTACTTCCGGCTGAGAAGAATTGCTCTCAGATAGAGAAAGAGGCGCTAGGAATAATATTTGCAGTAGTGAAATTTCACCATTTTCTCCACAGTCGACATTTTAAGCTACAAACTGATCATAAGCCTCTAATTTCGATTTTTGTATCGAAAAGGGTTTGCTGACGCATACAGCCAACCGACTACAGAGATGGGGTATAATACTGCTAAATTATAACTTCAGCATGGAGTACATACCATCGAATAAATTTGGCTACGCTGATGGGCTGTCCAGGTTAATTCCTAAAATGAGCGAACCATTAGAAGACACGGTAATTGCCTCACTGAAGTCAGAAGAAGAGCTGAAATTTACTGTGTGTAATGCAGTTCGGGAACTTCCGGTAACTCTAGAAAAAATAAAAGAAGCCGCCACCAGGGACAAATATATCTTGAAAATAAAAGAAAAAATAGCCGAGAGGGACCAGTACACAAATGTTTTTTCGCTTTGCGATACAGTATTGTTATACAGAGAACGTGTTTTGATTCCATACACACTGCAAAAGCAAATACTAAAGGATTTTCATACTGGTCATCCGGGCAGCACTAGGACGAAGAGCCTAAAACGAAGTTTTGTATATTGGCCGAATATGGATAGGGACATTGAGAACGCAGTGACAAAATGTAAAGGCTGTGCTTTAGCTGCAAAGGCACCCCCAATAAAATTTAATCCCTGGCCAAAAACAGACCTACCATGGTCTAGGTTACATGTGGATTTCGCAGGTCCACTGAATGGATACCATTACATCATAGTAGTGGATAGTTTCTCGAAAGCCTGAGATACAAAGGATAAGAAAATCGACGACGCAAAGTACTAAAAACTTCCTGCTGGAATCGTTCGCAAGGTTTGGTGTAGTAGACACAATTGTGACGGACAACGGAAATCAATTTACGTCGGAACAATTTAAAGATTTCTGCAAGGAATACAACGTCGAACATGTTACCACAGCTCCATATCACCCAAGATCGAACGGGTTATCTGAAAAATTTGTGGACACCCTAAAAAGAGTTCTAAAGAAAGCTAGGGAAATACCTGCAGATGGAGCCCTACAGAAGTTTCTACAGGTATACAGAATTACCTCAAATAACGGAACATCAGCCTCACAATCGCCAGCCGAGGTGATGTTTGCACGTCGGGTAAGATCTGTCTTCGACAAATTACTACAAAAAAGACAAAGCCAGGTAGAGAAAAATTTATTCAAGTAAAAAGAATACAATCCTGGTGAAAAAGTATACTTAAAGTCTATAAACAGAATAAATCATTTTGGGAGATTGGAAAAATAGAAAAGCGGATTGGCAACATGATGTACTTGGTGAAAGGCGAAAAATTCACGTGCAGACGGCACATTAACCAGATCAGACGACGCTCTTCAAACGTGGTTGACAGCGATTCCGCCGAAGAAACGCCTATGGAGGTGATTTACGATACGTTTGATCTAACAACGCCAGCAACGATTTTACCTGAGGTACGCCGATCCAGGAGAAAAAGAAAGGCAACTGATCATTTAAAAGTGGATCCAAAACGAAGGAGATACGCTACGATGTTGCTAAAAAAATGAAGTTTTTTTTTGTTTGTTTTTTCTTCATATTTCCTGTAAAAAATAAAAAATAAAGAAAACTGTTTTACTCCTATGGAGTAAAGTTTTAGGAGGGTGGTGTTATGGTGAAACACACCTATTCTATAGTTATTAGACTACCCCACCTAATATAAGTAGGAGTAGTAAGAGGAACGAGGGTCAGTCGATGTCAGACGACTCGGCTAGACGGTCCAACTCTCTGTCTCTGAGCAGAGAGGAACCCGGACGAGGCCCCGCCGAAGGACAGAGCCTCGTTCGGGGAGGTTGATCAACCCGATCCCATTTATACGGCATCTACGGGCATTTTTTGGCCGAGCCCACGGGCTCAGGAATACTCCATTTTAAACCCGGCCTTATGCCACATCTATCCTTCGTGGGGGGGGGGCAGTAAATACTGTCGATGTCGGACGACAGTAGTCGACAGTAAGTCGAATACGAAAGTAGTCAGCGACTACAACAAGATTACTTTGCGTAATACTTATTATATCAAGTTCTTAACGTTTGGTACGTCGAACTTATTTAGGACCGATTTTAGTACAAATACAAGCCTCCACTGCGAAATAACTCCACAGCAGAATATCATAATTCTGAGGCACTAATAGATAATACCTTAATATGAGTGGGTTACTTGTAGCGTTGAGCAAATGCATAATAAAGTCTTTTTAACAATAGAGAGAAAGAGTACGAGAAAGGAAGAGGAGAGGGAAACAAAATTTTTAAAACAAACAAAAAATGGGTTAAAATAAAGTAAAAAAATAAAGCGAGACATCAAAATGATTATGAAAAGAAAGGAAATGTCATAGTCATATTAACCCTTTCCTTATAAAGAAATATTCCTCATTCATTGACCAAGCAGCCTGAACTGAACAACCTGAACTCTTGGGTGAAATTTATAAAAAAATCTCTTAAAAATAATAATAATAATCTTCAGTGTTGTTATTCCTATTTAGACATCTTTTCTAATTGCTTGTTTCTTTTTTTTTATTGGTTTTTGTACTACTTTTATTGGTTTTTGTACTATTTAAAGAGTGGAAAACTTGTAGTAGCACTTAATTTAATTTCTCCCGAAGTTTTGATGGCTTTGCAAGATTTTATATTTGGCATTATTTATGGATTTTAAAATAAACAACTAACACATTTTTTAAGCCAAAGTAACCGTGAATTTCATGAATATTTTTATTAAATAATCAGAAAGCTCTTAAGAACATGGGAACTAGAAAAGAACATTTAAAATCAGATTTGTTTTTTACGGCTTATCACTCCTGTAGGTCACTCAAAGCCAAAAAACATTTTAGATTCTAAGAGTTTTTTTGAGATAATAATGCTTTAGTGACGCAAGTTTTACTAATTAACCCATAGATGGGGAGAGAAGAGATGGAGTCATACATTTCCTAAGGTTATTTTCGCGAAAGCGAATATAACGAACTCGACCGGAACTGAAATTGGGGGAGAAGAGGTAGATTCATTTCCAAGGGTAGTTGCACGAAAGTGAATGTAACGAACCCATCTGTAATTGGAACTCGGCTCTCTCATTAACAATTCCTAGCCGTTATCAATTACACCATCCACACATCCAAGCTTACAGCATCTGGTATTCCCAAGTAGTTACCCATCTACGTACTGACCAGGTTCGACGTTGCTTATCTTCGGTGATCGTAAAGGAACCTATGTTTAAATATATATTCATAAACCCAATTCAGAAAGAGATAGTTGGAATGGGACTCATTATGAAGAAAGAAGGTTTGGAAAATTTAACACTCATGAAATTTCCTCGAATCAGTCGAACTTTTCTCCATGTCTTTCTTAATATGTTTAAACATTTTGACTCTGTCAGAAGTCAATGAATTTAAATGATAAAAAAACTTTTTATTTTTATGCTTGTCGAATTTTTATTTTTGTGTTTTGTTATCTTTTTTATGTTTTGCTTTTACATTTTCTTTTTGTACAACGTGTTTGTGTCTTCTCGCCAGGTGTAACAGATAAATTAATAACACCTTCCAAGTTGCTTGATTCAATCCCCACTTTCAGTTTGAAGCAGACGTTTAGAAATATATTGGATTGATTCAAATGTTCGCAGTAGTTATTTTGGCAACGTTTTCTATTCCTATAAATTCATGGCTTCATATTTTTAGTCAAGGAATTTTCTATGACTCAACGCACTTTTCCCTAACACTCCTTCCAACCTCCCATCAGCATGGCTGATACTAACCTCCATGAGAGTGACTCATTTTGCCTTCTCGGGTTTACATTTTCGGCTGACATGAAGGATTATATTGATTCCATTGCTAGGTCTGCTGCTAAGAAAGTTGGTTCATTATGTCGTGCCAGGCAATTTTTATCCCCTGAATCTAGCTTACATATTTATAAGTCTACGATTCGTCTATGCCTTGAATATTGCTGCCTCATATAGTCTGTTGCTCCTGTTGCATACGTAGAGATTCTTGATAAGATTCTAAGAAGAACCAGCAATATTATTGGTCCTGACCTGGCATATCGGCTTCAATCACTTTCCCACTACAGTATAGTAGATTCTCTGTGCTTTTTCTATAAATACTTTTATGGTTAACTGTTCGGATGAACTCTTCGCTATGGTACGTAAACTTTGAGAATTTCAGCGCAGTACTAGATTGGCGGCAACGTCTCATCAATTTAAAGTTGAATTGGCTAGATGTAACCATACGTTATATGCCAACAGTTTCTTTTTCTCGACATTCTCGCTTGTGGAACTCCCTTCCGATTCCATGCTTTCCAGCCAACTTTTATCTGCAAAAACTTAAATGCAATGTCAATCACTATCTACTATCCTCCTGATAATTCTTTTCTCTTCCTGCTCGTTATTAACGTATGTGTTTATAATTCTTCCACGGTCTGTAACCTCTTGTGTCTTAGTGACTTTATTGCCTTGCGTGGGGTGGTACCAAATAAAAACAATCATTTCAGCCACAAGCAAAGCAAGAAAATCAATGAGACACGGGTGGCTTTCTGAGTGTGAAAGAATATAAAGAAAATCAAAACATTATTAAGGAACGAGAGCCATAAAAGAACAGAAACTAAGAAGATAGAAGATAACAATTGACATTGCATTTAAATGTTTGAAGATCAAATTTAACTGGAAAGCAAGAAGTCGGAAGAGAGTTCTACAAGCTAGAACACAAGCAAGTGCGACAAAAGAAAGTTGCTACAAGCGAGTGCGAGAAAAGAAACTTTTAGCATAGAACTTACGGTTGCATCTAGAAATTTCAACTGTAATATGATAAAACCAGGAGAAACCCATTGAGGAAAGAGAAAAATAAAAGAAGAGGAAGTAAGAAGACAGAAGATAACGATTGATATTGCATTTAATGTTTTGAACATCAAAATGTACTGGAAAGCAAGAAGCCGAGAGAGAATTCCACAAGCGAGAATTACGATAGAAGAAACTTTTAGCATAGAACTTACGGTTACATTTAGCGATTTCAACTGTAATATGATAAGACCAGGAGAAGCCCATTGAGGAACGAGAACAATAAAAGAAGAGGAATTAAGAAGACAGAAGATAACGATTGATATTGCATTTAATGTTTTGAACATCAAAGTGTACTGGAAAGCAAGAAGCCGAGAGAGATTTTCAGAAGCGAGAATTACGATAGAAGAAACTTTTAGCATAGAACTTACGGTTAGATCTAACCATTCCAACTATAAAATGATGAGACCTTGCCGACAATCTATTACTGCGCTTAAAATCATAGTCTAGATACCATGGAGGCATGTTCAGAACAATTACCACGAAAGTATTCATAGAAAAAGCACAGGGAATCTACATTACATCGGTGGGAAAGTGATTGAAGCCTAGACGCCAGTGACATTGGCGAATCTTCTTTAGATTTTATCAAGGATCTCTAATTATATAGCAGTGTCACCAGGCCATATGTGGTAGCAATAGTCAAAGCATTGAGGGAATGGCAGACTTATAAATATGAAAGATACATTCGTGCAAAATAATTGTCTGGGACGACACGGTGAACCAACTTTCCGAGCAGCAGACCGATGAATTGATGCAATATAATCTTTCCACTTCATATCAGCGGAAAACGCTAGCCCGAGAAGGCGCAATGAATGAGGCTCCTGGAGGTTAGCATCAGCCTTCCTGGTGGATGGCATAGATGCTTCTCTCGGAGGATCAACAGAGAGCAGTTTTGTTTTGGAGGCGTTAAAATTAACAACTCATTCCTTGCACAACAGAATGTAGGTAATTTATGATATCATTCGCCAATTTGAACTTATCGAACTGAATAAATTTATTAGTAAGACAGCAGTAAGTATTTGTGTCATCAGCATAGATAACGATTTGAGAACTGATGCCATAGGGAAGGCCTGTGATGAAAGCGAGGAACAACGTAGGCCCAAGGATAATGTCTGCATTAACGTAAAAATGATCTAGAAGAGTGTCCTTTAAAGATATTAATTTTCATATATTTTCATTTAAAGATACGAGGCAGTGATGAACACTTCTCCGTCCGATCTATCTCCCTAAGTCTGATTGAAAGACCAAATTTTTGGTCAGCTTGAAAACTTTTCAATAACCACTCATATTTTTCTAGGTTGGAAAATGGTACTAAAAAGACATACTTAGGCAGCTGAAATTTATTGAACACATAATGAGGAAGGAGGGCTTGGAGAATTTGACACTCACAAGGCATGTTGAAAACAAAACGGACAAGGGAAAGCAGCTGGCTACCTATCTGGCGAGCTTTGTGCATAGATGGCGGAACTTGAGTTGAGACTCTTGGCAAAGGGACAGGCGTTGCTAAGGGCTGCCAGCGTTAAGAAGTTGTGGAGAGTCATGAAAAGATACGGCACATAGAAGAAGATTATTTTTCGAAGTTGGTCTTTTATATGTTTGTATAACAACGACACTGACATTCGGCATCACCAATGTAAGGAGATAACTAATGTTTGAGATATTATTTCAGCTTTATATTACAGATCTATGCGCTGAAAAAAACATTTTGATTTCCGTTTTTATCTTTCTCAGTTCATTTGTGTTTTTTTCCGGACATATCTTTTCCCCAATCGTAAACTTTGAGAAAGCAGTCGCCAAATGTCTATTACTTCTTGAATTTCAAATAGATTTTTATTCTACGGTCAACCAAATTGAGCCAAGACTCTGAGTAGTCCAATGCGATATTTATGGAAATATAACAGCGCACGCACGCACGCGCGCACGCACGCACGCACGCACGCACGCACACACACACACACACACACACACACACACATAAAGCATATCCATCGATTTCGCAGAATGAAGAGTCATCTTTGATTGGCAGACAAAAATTACATATGAACTTGACAGTAAAATCCTTTAAGCTTCTATTTGCATTCGACGAACTGACTTGCATGGCATACACCGGGTCAGGCAAGTATAAAGAAGACATGACCTCATTCAGCTAAAATATTGTTTATACTCTTCTTCATTGTTTTTCTCCCATGTTTTCTTTCATTAAATTCAAAAGTTATCGCTGTCCATTCCACGGAATGATGACGGTACCTTTTTTTTTCTTAAGGAACATCGTTTACGATGAGTTGCACAAATCCAGACACACTCTCGACTTCCACTCCAATATTCAGTGGCAATGTGGAGAATCAGGGCGGCCGGTGAAAAATCAATTGCAGTGAATGTCCAAACCAAGATTCCATTTAAATGGTTTGAATTTAGATTTTTCCTTCTGGACTCTTTTATATTCTATAGCCAAGCAAGTCTAGAGAATCCAGTCTGCTGATAGCTGGGGTGGCGAAAATAGATCAATTTGAGCATTCATTAAAGACATTACGATGAACTGAACTTTGCAGGCGTACAAAATTAGATTAGTTCGGTTATAACGGTCATATTAAAAGAAGATTTATAACATAAAAGGTAGGTAACAAAAAAAAAAAAAAATGAAATGGTCCGGATCGTTTAAAATAAATAAATCTTAAACAAAAAACTTTCTTTTTCAACCCAATATTCATAAATTTACGGCCCAAATATACCCTATTATATATATATATATATATATATATATATATATATATATATATATATATATATATATATATATATCATTACCCACTACAAAGATGCATTCTTGTTTTGATGCCTTATCACATCTCGACTGGTGGGAACTAAAAGTTGTTATGGACAGTTCTATTAAAAAACAAGCTACCTATGGTACGTCAATTCCTTAAAAAAACTATAGGGAGACACACCTTAAGAGGAAACAGGGTGGGGTAAAGAAGAGGGAGAAGAATGGAAAGAAGAGGAAGTTACAGAATAAGATAATAGTAGTTTTGATAGCGGAAGTGCCTGCTAAAGTTTTTGATACTATACAATGGTCAGATATTTAAGCCCCCACGTTAAAATTCCAAGCAAAAAGGCGAGATAGAGAGGGGTAAGAGGTGAGGAGGGAGTAGATTATAGGAAAAAGAGGAAGAAGAAATATAGAGATAGTTGGAGCAGTAATCAAAAAAGATACCACAAATGTGTCACCCCAGACGATGTTAAACTACTGGTGAGTGAAAGATTAATTTCAAAAGCAGAATACTTTTAAAAAATAAGGCTTGCGGGCTTTTCCGTGATTAACCAATCGAATGTGACCTACGCTAAATTCAAATTATCCGGAATTTTTATTTAATATAGGTCATGACACGAAGTTGTCTGCATATAAATATTAGACAATTTCCTTATGTGCAGATACAAGTTGTTGCATTAATGTTACATGATTGTATTTGTGTAGCGATTTTTAATATGTTTTGTTTTAATATCATACAACATATATATATATGATGAAAATGTGGAAAAGACAAAGCAAAATCCGAATGTGTGAGTTTACTGTTTTTATTTTGTTTTTGTTATTCTGTCGACGTCAGACGTTTCGGTCAAATAGACCTTCTTCGGGACATGGTTAATAGAGACATATTTATATTAGATTTAAGTTTGATGAAGAGACGATATATACAGGACTGGTCAGAAACAGAAAAACTGAAATTCTAAAGTCAGAGTATTCTTTCTTGGAGTCGGATACGCTGGCGTCGCGTGGGCGGCACTACGAAGACCTGCGCACAGGGAAAAGATTGTGTCCTAAGTGGAAGGTGAGGGGGACTTATTTAAAACTATAGCTTATCGGTACGTTTGTCACGCATTAATCTTGCTACACAGCTCGCTATCTGGAAGAACCCTGGTCGGTTATTTACTGTGTGTGAGGTGGCTATCATGCCAGCCTCATAAATCTGCCTAAAGTTTTTATTGTGGATATATTTTAAGATCTTCACAGAGTCGAAATCAAAATTGTGATCAGATTTGGCTATGTGTATAACTAAAGCACTGCTTAGATTACCGAGGCGAATATCACGTTTATGTTCGGAAATGCGAGATTTCAATGATCTACCTGTCTCGCCTACATAACTCAGGTTGCAGTCTCTGCAGGGCACCTGATAGACACAAGCATCGGATGTAATATGCTGTCTGCTGGTATTATTCAATATGTTACGTATAGATTTAGTGGGTAATGTAGTAGTTTTAATTTTTAGCGCGTTTAGATTGTTGGAGATGTGTTCGGTCAGAGGGTTATTCGGTAGAAAGATGCGGCCAATGGGATTATCAGGGGCAGCTGAGAGTGTTCCTCTCTCCGCCTCTGATGTAGTAGTAGTAGTCGGTATGTTGTTATGTACTGATGGACGAACTCTGTGGATTTTCAAGGCTTTATGTTTAGCGCCGAGTATTAGTTGTCTCGGATACGAAAGGCTGGAGAAGGTATCCTCGATGTAACCAAATTCGTCATCTAAATATTTTGCTGAACAGATTCGCAGAGCTCTCAAGTAAAATCCAATAATAACACCTCTCTTAGTCCTAGTATCATTGTGAGAGTAAAAGTGTAAATAGTCGTTTTTGCATGTGGGTTTACGATATACTTTGAATTCTATTTTGTTATTATTTCTAGTAAGTAGTATGTCTAGAAAAGGTAGAGAATTATTCGATTCAAGTTCGTGGGTAAATTTTATAGTAGGTTCTACTCTATTCAATCTATCGGTGATTTTGTTTAGATCATGTTTCTGTGGGTAAATGAATAAAATGTCATCTAATCGAACATAAACGTGATATTCGCCTCGGTAATCTAAGCAGTGCTTTAGTTATACACATAGCCAAATCTGATCACAATTTTGATTTCGACTCTGTGAAGATCTTAAAATATATCCACAATAAAAACCTTAGGCAGATTTATGAGGCTGGCATGATAGCCACCTCACACACAGTAAATAACCGACCAGGGTTCTTCCAGATAGCGAGCTGTGTAGCAAGATTAATGCGTGACAAACGTACCGATAAGCTATAGTTTTAAATAAGTCCCCCTCACCTTCCACTTAGGACACAATCTTTTCCCTGTGCGCAGGTCTTCGTAGTGCCGCCCACGCGACGCCAGCGTGTCCGACTCCAAGAAAGAATACTCTGACTTTAGAATTTCAGTTTTTCTGTTTCTGACCAGTCCTGTATATATCGTCTCTTCATCAAACTTAAATCTAATATAAATATATCTCTATTAACCATGTCCCGAAGAAGGTCTATTTGACCGAAACGTCTGACGTCGACAGAATAACAAAAACAAAAACAAAATAAAAACAGTAAACTCACACATTCGGATTTTGCTTTGTCTTTTCCACATTTTCATCATACCGTCGGATCTACATCCACACATTTGCTTACATATATATATATATATATATATATATATATATATATATATATATATATGATAAAATAAAAGAACAAATAGGGAGCGTATGTCAGTTTGACATGTTTAACTTTTATTAAAATTTCCTATAATAAGATGACGTCATATATATATCTTAAGTAGAGCTGTCGTCCTCATATCTGCAAGACATAATAATGAAACTCAATAAGACTGAACCTACCACTGAATACACACACACATTTTAAATAAACAATTCTCTACCTTTCCACAACGTGCTATTAATACGCAACAATGAGAAATTAGATCTTAAGGTATATCGCAAAACCACAAGCAAAAACGATCTAATCAATTTCTATTACCCTCATAACCAAAAATAAAATCTGGACTAGTCATACGATTTTACCTTAGACCCCTTAGGATATGTGGCCCGGAATACCTAAATGAAAACGAGAGATATATTGAGAAAACTTTCAAACTTCTCCACTACCCACATTATTTTATCCTCAACGCAAAAACACGAGCTTACAAAATCCATAAAACCAAAACACAAACACCACCGATAACAGTTCTAACAAAAATTACACAAAATTCATAATCCTGTGCTCCAAGACCCTTTCTATTAAACTCACCAACAAATTAGTCACTCCTATTACTAGTATCGTTACCACCACCTCCAAGACAATCGGAGATATAATTAGGAAGAAAAATAAACCCAACATCGATTCAAATGCCGGGATTTATCAAATAAGTTGTTTACAATGCAAAAATGTATATACAGGGGAGACATTACATGATCTTAAAGCCTGCATCTACGAACACAAGAGAGACTTGCGTTTGGACAATCGATCTAAATTTCTCGTTTTGCGTTAATTTCATTAATTCCACCCTAATTAAAAAAGAAAATAATACTTTGAGGAGAAAATAGATTGAAAACTTAATAATAACATTACTACCAACTATAAACACACGCCTAAAACATTACATTACATCGCCATCTTTCTTTGAATTCATTTGTAAAGACTATAACTTATATCTAATACAAAGAATACATTCTTAAGGAGGCAAACGTTAAAATTAGAACTCTACGACTCCCCGCTGCGAGGGGTGACCGCACAAAGGTTTAGATAAAAACCTCATCTAGACAGTCATGCGCACACATTTACAAATACACACTACCATTCTTTGCCGACTTAGATATATAAGAATCTTCAAAAACCTACATACACATAGAATTATTCACGGTTTTGATAAACGTGGCACGTGTCTAACCAATGAGAACTAAATGTGCAAATATATAGAAAAATAGGAAAGAACACGTTATGTATATAATCCGAAGTTCTTTAGTATTTTTGTTTTTATTTTTAAAAAACAGTGCTCAATACAAAAGTAGAGCCTAATTATAAATTATCATATATATATATATATATATATATATATATATATATATATATATATATATAGTGTTTGGGCTAGATTTGACAGTTTTTTTAAGGGAAAACAAAGTGAATATATAAGCTAAAAATCAATTTATTGAAAAATTAGAAAAGTGGCATACAGGTTATAATAATCAAAATACATTTCAATAAAGAAACAACCTCCGAATCTACCACGGCCTCGATCCAAGTCCGGAATGTGGCGCAAGCAGACTTCACGCCTCCTTTATCCTGTCGATCAGCTGGGCTTTGATGCTACAGGTAGTGCAGTTGGTGTCTTTCTCAAAAGCTCTCCACACATAATAATCCATTTGGATTTAGTGGTGGTGGTGGTGGGGGGGAAGTTGAGGTTGAAGTCGTAAAAATCTTCTGACAACCACTTGTGGCTCTTCCTGGAGGTGTGGCAGGGAGCCGAATCTTGCTGCCACACATATGGTCTTCCAGCTTTGAATGAAGACTTCCGCTATCAATCACGTTTCGGTTAGCAAGGTCGATTTTACCGAAACGCTCCTATGTGGCTAAATCGGTAAAGCTCGTCAGGCTATATGACGGTTCCGTGTAGGATACAGGTTCGATTCCTGTCTGTTTAGATTCTATGAAAATGTCTCGGACATTCAGGCCGGTAAATATTGTTAATACTGTTTATTATAAACAGAGCATTTACTTAAGTATTTGTATCTATAAAAAAAAAATGTATAAACATAAATTGAAGCCTCCTCGTTTGTTCCACTCTACCCTTCAATTCCACCTCTCCCATTTGTTCTATCCTACCTTTCAATTCCACCCTCCCCGGTTATTCTGCACATTTTTCTCCCATCCCGTTTATTCCGCCCTACCATTTTCTTCCACTCTGCCCGTTTGTTTCACCATATTCCACCTATTCGTTTTGACCAATTAATCCGCCCTGCCCTCTTATTCCACCTTACCCAGTTATCCTTGCCAGTCATTTTTTATTCAACCCAGCCCGGCAGTTCATTTCCGCTTGCCTGTTAATTCACCCTTTTCATTAATTTCAACCTTCACCTGTTATTTCCATTTTATTGTATTTTTATGACAGTTATTATGTTGGATTGCTTGTTATTAATTACCTAGGTCATTAAGTGATGGTTCATAATTTTAAAATTCATATTTAAGTCATTCAGTGATGGATTGTAAGTTTAGAATTTGCATTTAAGTTGCTTACATTTGCGTTTTATTTTTTCATATATCATTTACCATTCAATATTATTAAATTTATTTAAAAAAAATAAGGTAATTGAACTTAGAATACGCTGCGCCAGAGGCAGCGTCTCCCAATACCCCAGTTTACTACAAAACCAAAACATTATCCGAAAAAACTCGAATGATGTTTTTAAATAGCCTTGTCAGATCGAGACTTTTATGTGGATGCCATGCATGTCGCCAAAATCTAAGACAAATGGTTAAAATGGCTTTGAACGAGTGAAGCCTGAGGGTCTTGGCAATGACCGTACTTCTTTGAACTGGCGCAGCAGAATCACGAACAAAGAACTGTACCAAATAATAGAAACTATAAACCACATCACGTGAGGACTACCAACAGCAGCAACAACTTGAAGGGATAGCACTTGTAGCTCGAAGAGAAAATAATGACATAATCAAGATGTTGACACTCCAAATTATTTCAAAGAAAATGTAAGAAATGAAGCCCCCCCCGCTCTATCAATACGACAAAGAACAATAACAGTTGGACTTCTGGAACCTATTTTCCTGAAAAATTATTTTAAGAGAATGATTTTATAAATTTCAGTATTGCCTGATTTGTTTTTTTTACGACTTTTGTAGTTTATTTAAAGCCGAAACATATTTTGAATTGTAAAAAAAATTATCTTTTTGCATTAACAATTTTTTTGAGATTACAATTATTTTTGCAGATGCAAGTCCTGCTATTTAACCATAACTGGGGGAGAAGAGATGAACCGAAAGTAGCACTGGCTGCGCGTTCAATGAATGCTGAAAGTTTCCTCATAAGGAAAAGATTATTATTATTATAGTGATAATAATCTTATCGAGCGCATTAAAAATACCTGAAGTTAGCTTCGCGTTAAAAGAAGAAAAGACAAGAAAATGAAACACAAATATTGTGTCATTTCTTTTTCAATTTGAAGTGTGGCCCGAAAAGCAGCGTTATTTTAAGGTATGGACAATCCGTGCCAAGGTGGGAAAAAGCGTAATGACTGTTTTCTGCTGCATTCACCTGGGCAATTATGGAAAGTAGCTTGCCCACCTACACAATTTTTGACCAACACTGTTGTTCTATCTGCGCGTTGATTGGTTAAAAATCCCCTCGCCAAAAAACAAGACAAAACAACAAAAAAAAAACAAGAAAAACACACTTATACTAATTGA
Source organism: Acanthosepion esculentum (assembly GCA_964036315.1). NCBI lineage: Eukaryota > Metazoa > Mollusca > Cephalopoda > Sepiida > Sepiidae > Acanthosepion > Acanthosepion esculentum. The sequence goes on along the minus strand of OZ038484.1, from coordinate 64,759,869 downwards.
TAACCAGCAATTCACCCACAGAAAGCAGCAACTCGTTTCTTTAAGAAGGTTAGGGTTGCAAGTACATCTCCATGTTTATAGCAAAGAACAGTAAATTTGGGGTAGTCGGCATTTCTGGAGAAGACTTCCGGTTCCCTTTATGGTGGGACAAAAAATTCCCAACATTTGGATATTTTTTTAGTATGCTGTTCCTCGGTCTAAGCTTCCATCATCATGGTGAACATTTCTGTTGTAATGTCTATATAACCACTCAGATGATGGCTTATGTGAGCCAAAAGCTTTCATCGAAGAAGAGCATAATGAAAAATATCTAAATGCTGGACAGTTTTTGTCTTTATTTTCTTCCCAAACTAAAGCCACTATACGAAGCTTAAAACGGCTCATGATAAAACATAACAGACATTCGCTTTTTGTTATATTTAACAACATATGTTTGAATATATATATATGAAAAATTTCTCAGAGTTAGCCTGTAGAAAAAGACAATATTTATGAAGGTAAAAAACAATAGGAAAACTGTAATATTAGCCGACGCGTTTCGTCCAATGTGTACTTTTTCAAGGCAAAAACAAAATGAATTTATTAATTTATTTATTAACTTATTTTGTTTTAATGAATTCATTTCGTTTTTGCCTTGAAAAAGTCTACATTGGGCGAAACGCGTCAGCTAATATTACAGTTTTCCTATTGTCTTTTACCTTTATATATATATATATCTATATATATATATATATATATATATATATATATCTATATATATATATATATATCTATATATCTATATATATATATATATATATATATATATATATATGTATATGTATATGTATATATATATATATATATATATGTATATATATATATATATGTAATAATAATGGAATCTCCCGTTAGTTTCTGACAGCTTAATTGATTCAGTTATGAAATTTTGTGCGATAATCTTAAGTGGCACTTAAGACCCGCTAGTGATTTACAAAGGAGGCCACATATGGAGCAAGAGTAAGGATTGTGGGATGAGATCACTGTTAGATTGGGTGACCGTTTAGATCGTGCTCTCGCTTCTTGAAGACGATCCAGACAAGCAGATTGAAAACTGCTGATCCCACTAAAACACGTTGATCTCCATTCTACCCACTCCAAGGCTAAGCGCTCAAGGGTATTATGTGGTATATTGACAGCTGATATATATATATATATATATATATATATATATATATATATATATATATATATATATATATATATGAAATGGCGAAATTCATTATCAAATCTATTTTTAAACAAATCTATTTTCATGAAAAGTTTCCAATTGTCAATATATATATATATATATATATATATATATATATATATATATATATCATAACAAATCTAACAAATCTATTTTCATGAAAAGTTTCCATTTGTCAATATATATATATATATATATATATATATATATATATATATATATATATATATATATATATTGACAATTGAAAACTTTTCATGGAAATAGATTTGTTTAAAAATAGATTTGATAATGAATTTCGCCATTTAATGCTTCATCAGATCCGAAAACGAAAGAATGAAATGTCTGTATGTGTATCTTTGTGTGCATACTTAAATAATGAATCTAAGTACTTTTTCTGAACTAGCGTGTCACGTGATTAACAAAGAAAGAAATTGAGTGACCTTTTAAAAAGTCGTTAATATATATTCTAGTGTCTTTTTTTTTAGTTCGAGTCGAAGGTTGTTAATGCATTTCTCAGCTTTTTTTGTCTTGAATTGCAAATCCTCTTCTCATTATCAGAATGACTCGAAAGTAAGAAATTCGAGCCACTGAATTGATAAATTTAAAGCATACCTATTTAAAGTCTATAAAAATACAGTCTACATCTAGTTATGTATGCGAGAGTGTAACACACTGAAAGCAAGAGAAATAATTGAAAACGTTTCGTTTGGTAATATACTTGAGGGGTTTGAGTAAATAAGTTTCAGAATAAGTCGAAGAAAGAAGGATGCTAAAAGATCGACAGTTATCAGGTTCGTTCGATTGGTGATGAGAAGACTTAACAATACAAATCTTTCCCAAGGCTATTTGCACGGGGTGTGCATAGAAATAAATATCGAACACACTTTGGTTTTACTTGTAACTATCCGTGGCTGTGAAAGACAATTATGAAACAAATGTCTTCTCACAACTTCTTGAAAGTTGTTCTCGCAAGATCACGCATCGCAACCCAAAGCGTTCTTTCGCTTGTACCAAGTTAATTCAGAAAATAGACGATCATTGTTTTCACAACTTCCTGGAAATGTTTCTGATTATCAGCTATAAACTTGCTGGAAATGTTTCTTATTATCAGCTATCAAACTGAAGGTTTTTTATTGATTGATTCGTTTTCTTCGGCTTATTGACTATTTGCTGGTTATTTAAAGCCAGAAAATATTTTTAGATAGTATGAAATTTTGGGGGAGATAATAATAGTTAAGTGATAGATGTCATACTAATTAAACCATATCTGGGGTGAGAAGAGAGGGTTTCATGCCTTTCCCAAGGCTATTTGAGCGTAAATGAATATAACGAAAACAATGGGAATTGGAACTCAGCTCTCCAATCAACAATTCCGTGCTATTATCCATCATACGACCCGTACATCCAAGCTTATGCGGTCACCCATCTAGGTATTGACCAGGATCGATGTTGTTTAAACTTGGTGATCGTACGAGAATTGGTATTTCAACGTGATTTGGCAGTAAGCTCATTATGCTACCCGCACATCCAAGCTTACAGCACTGGTATTCCCAAGCGGTCAACCATATAGGTACTGACTAGGCCCGACATTGCTTAACTACGGTGATCGTACGAGAAACAGGGTTTCAACGTGATTTGTCCGTAAGCCCATTATACTACCCACACATCCAAGCTTACAGCGCGTGGTATTCCCATGAAAATTGTCTTGATGTTGTATGAGCTGCAGATTTTCAGCATCTTTTTCGATAAGCCCTTGACGTTAGGTAGGCGGTCCGTGGCAATTTTCTGGTTTTCTTCCTTCATTGATTATCTATTCGAGCGTTAATCTGTCTTGCTAATGCCGAGTAGATAAAAACTCTTTCTTTTGCATCCGTTCAGGATGCGAGGATTATCTTTTCTATTTTCCCTTGTTTCCAATCACTTTTGCCGATCTCAACAATGACCTACAATCTGTTGTTAACTGGGGCAAGAAATGGCTTGTTAATTTAAACGCCTCCAAAACGAAACTGCTCGCTTTTACTCGTCTACGAGGACCTTTTTGCCTTCCCACCCGTAGACACTGACGTTAAGTTTTCCGGCTAGTTGTTATTTTGAAGAGTACACTTGAGACGGATCATTTCTTGTTGATATGTGTCTGGGTCACCACTTATGACTTTTGTGCGGTGTTGTAGGCATCGAATGATCCCTTTCTTCACACTGCATGGATGGTGGGGTTTGAAGTTGCGCTATTGCCCGGTGAAATTTGGCTTGTGATATACGGATGTTTTGAACCCATTCTTTGTGCGAGTTATTAGTACATCCAGGAAGGTTAGCTGATTATTATTTTGTCTTCCATTGTGAACTGAATCGAATATCTTATTGATTTCACGTGGTTTGGCGCGACATGAATATGAAGTGTCATCTATGTATCTCAGCCATACTGTTAGCTTTAGTGGTACTGTTTTTAAAGTCATGTATATATTCGCCATCACCGGTAACAACGGTGAGCCCATATCAAAGTCTTCTTCTTGTTGGTATATGTCAGAGTCGAATTGACGTTGAATGTCATTTTTATTAGATTATCTATTTGAATGTCAGTACATTTTCCCAGGGAGGACTCTGATTCTAATCGGTTTCAAACCACTCTCAATGCCTATTCTTTAGGAACTCTGGTGAACAGACTTATCACATCCAAGCTTACTACCCGTTTGTTATGGATGCGATTCTCTTGGATCAGTTTCACTAAGCGTACCGTGTTTCTACCAATGGACGAGTTAGTAAATTTGAACTAGGAACTATGCATGAAGGTGGAGAAAATGAGTTCAATGGTGCATGGTGAAGCATAAGCTAGTAACCAACACTTGGTTTCAAGAACACTCCAGACATATATGGACATAGGGAAGCTAAGTAGGTGAAACGAAAAACCAAATTGACTATATAACTATCAATAAGGCATTCAGGAATGCAGTTTTACACTAAAAAAACATACCTAAATGTCGACTGCGGGAGCGATCACCTTCCAGTGTTTTGTGATGTCAACGAACACTCGTTTGACACTTTTGTAATGTCAACGAATACTCGTTGTCATTTTCGTAATCGCAGATACAACTATAGTAATGCCGTTGAACAATACTGATGTCAGACGCTTTCGAATATCACTCGCACTAATAGTACTTGCTCGATAATACTCGCTCGGAAAGTAACCCCCGAATAGTAATCCGTATAGTGATCAGTATAGAGAAATAGTGTAGAAATAGTGAATAGTATAGAGAATAGCGAACCGTATAGTAATAGAGCATAGAATAGAAATGGTGATCGTTTAGACGTCACACTATTTCCTATTTATGCATTTCCTCCATAATCAATAATGGGATTGCCTGTGTTTGTTTTCTGGCGATCCGTGTTCAAAGTCCAGTGTCGGGAGCGACACTTTATTCCTATATAACACTGATATGTCACCTTAGAGTCAAACGACGGAAATTGAAGAGGGCCAAGGCAGTCACCGGCAGGCTCGCAAGTGGTAACATTGCCGAGATGAACATGCCGGTGGTCCGACAGCGGGCCACCAGCGATAAACGCATTCGGCATGCCACCCAGTGACAGATTGGTGGCTTTCGTGTAGGGAAGGGATTACTGAGTGTGATAGAATATGATAAAAAGAAAACATTGTTAAGAGAGAGAGAGAGAGAGAGAGAGAGAGAGAGAGAGAGAGAGAGAGAGAGAGAGAGAGAGAGAGAGAGAGAGAGAGCGAGCAATAAAGGAACAGGAATTAAGACGACAGAAATAACGATTGACATTGCCTTTAAAATTTTGAGGATCAAAGTTGACTGGAAAGCAAGAAATCAGAAGGGAGTTCAACAAGCGAGAAGTGCGAGAGAAGAAACTGTTACCAGAGAACTTACGGTTACATATAACAATTTCAACTGTAAAATGATGAGACCTTAACGTCAATGTAATAGTACGCTTAAATTCATACACTCTAGGTACTAAAGGGGAAAGTTCATCAGAACAATTAATATGAAAATATTTATAGAAAAACACAGGGAAGCTACGTTACGGTGGTGGGCAAATGAATGAAGCCGAGATTTCAGGTCAGGACCACTAAAATTGCCGATTCTTCTTTCTATTTTATCAATGCTTGTCAGAAGCAACCGACTTATGAATGCGTAAGATTCTGGTGAGATAAATTGTTTAGCACGATACAGTGAACCACTTTCCCTAGCAGCAAACCTAGCATTTGATTCAATATAATATTTCCACTTTATGTCAGTGGAAAACGTTAGCCAAAAAAGGGGGTTAGCATCAGCCATGCTGATGGAAGGCAAAAAGGTCCTCTTAGACGAGTAAAAGAGAGCAGTTTCGTTTTGGAGGCGTTTAAATTAACAAGCCATTTCTTGCCCCAATTAACAACAGATTGTAGGTCATTGTTGAGATCAGCAAAAGTGATTGGAAACAAGGGAAAATGGAAAAGATAATCCTCGCATCTTGAACGGATGCAAAAGAAAGAGTTTTTATCTACTCGGCATTAGTAAGACAGATTAACGCCCGAGTAGATAATCAATGAGAAAAAATTCATGTTAACTTGTTTCTAGAATTTGCGTTCACTTCCTACAGTGAATGTCAACTTTAATCTCTTTTGGTACCGATTCCTGTTAATAGGCGCTATATATAGTATTCGGTAAGGCTTTTAGTATATCTCGACTGGTATTTTGGGACAATATTTTATACGGAATCGTTTCAGATTGTCAAGATAAGATTGCTTCCGCTTATAGACAACAATTTTCAATTCATGACAAAAATATCCGAAATTCAAACCAAACGATTAAAGAGGCCATTTTACCATAGCTCTATTTTGAAACTATTCTGACTTCGTTTTCGAAATATGAATCGCTTTTGTGTTACTTTTACAAAAACTATTCGTATCATACCAATACATATAAAGGGTGCGATGGATAAATTGTCGTCTAAATTACGAAAAATGACACTAACATCTCATTTTAACAAATACATTTACCAAAATCACACAAAAATATCTTGAAATACTAAAGAGTAGATTTATTCAATAAAATCGCCATTGTCTTCAACCACGGCTTCCAGACGACTTCAGAATCTCCTGCAACTCCTCTTAACAGTCTCCTTGGTTAAGTTGGTGAATGCTGCCATAACCCTTACCTTCAGTTCATCTTTGATGCTACAAGGAGTTTTGTTGGTCTCTCACTCAACTGCTTCTCACACATAATAATCAAGGGGTTTGCAGTCTATGGAGTTAAGAGACCAGATGTAAGGGGTGATGTGGTCGCAGAAATTGTCTGACAGCCATGACTGAGTTATCCTTCTTATGTAGCATGGTGGAGTTGTGTTGTTGCAAGACACAGGGTTTTCCATCAGCCACTCTCTTGACAAAGGGCAGCACTACCTCCTCATGTAGGCTTCTGTGTTGAGTCTGAGGCCACACCAACAAATTCGGGAGCTCTTTTCTTATCAAAACCATCAGAGTGAGTTTTCCGAGCTGCCGTATCTTCGTAATCACCATTAGATTCATCCAACTCTTTTCGAATCCTCTGCACTGATCTCGGATTGACACCTAAAACTCTGAAATGTTCGTATTGGAACTTCCGGCGCGAATGCCAAGCAGTACAGCATGCCTTTTCAAAATTTCAGGCGGAGTGAATTGCTTCATGGCGCTCTTTTTCTCACAGACGGTGCCCAACTGAACCTCCTATACAGTGCAGTAGACAAAATCAAAAAGAAACAACGAGTATGCGGGAAATTAAAAATATAAAATGGCGACCTTTTACACTATATATATAACTTATATATATATGTAAATACAATATGTATATATATAAACGATATATATATATATATATATATATATATATATATATATATATATATACGCAGACAGTATATGTATGTATATACATATAAACAATATATATATATATATATATATATATATATATATATATATATATATATGATAGAAATTGTTAGGAAGATTTGATAATTATAATTAAGTACTTCATTGAGTCTGAAAGAAACTCAACAGAATGCAGAGAATTTCAGTTGAGTTCCACCACGGAATATGTGAGCAAGCGGCGCTATATTGAGTCTGATTAGCCGCCTCTTCGTCACTGAGGCCCGTTGGAACAGTTGATGTGACGTTTACTTGATAACCTAATGTCAGGGTTTCAATTCTCGGTAGTGGATGCGCACTGCTGATGAGTCCCAAATTTTAGGACGAAACGGCCGTCCAGTGCTTTCTGTTGAGGTTTCTTTCAGACTCAATGAATTACTTAATTATATATTTTTTTTTTATAATTATATATATATATATATAATGCGGAAGAAAAGCGTCACAAGTAAACCTTTTCCATTTTGTCATACATTTTCTTGATATATAGAAATATATATCATTATCTCATATATATGGAGTTAACTTTCAAGATAGGACATCTAACGTAGACCTGTTTAACAAGTGTAATATTGGAGGAATCCAGACTTAGGAATCTCATACAGTCTCAGTTACGGTGGACAGGTCATGTCTTGAGAATGTCTGATGACAGGATGCCCAAGATCCTAATGTACAAGCATTTCCATCAGGGCTACATGAATGTAGGACGCCCATGGCTAAGATACAAAGACAAGCTGAAGAACAACTTGTCGGCTGTCCATATACCTCATAACACCCTCGAGCGCTTAGCCTTGTAGCGGGTAGAATGGAGATCAACGTGTTTTAGTGGACTCAGCAGTTTTCAATCCGGTTGTCTGAATGGTCTTCAAGAAGCGAGTGTAAAATCTAAAAGGTCAGCCAATCTAACAGTGATCTCATCCCACAATCCTTACTCTTGCTCTTTGTAAATCACTTGCAGGTCTTAAGTGCCACATAAATTGTACAAAACTTCATAACTGAATCAATTAAGTTGTTAGATCCCTATACGTCGAAACCAACGGTAGAGTTCATTATTATATATATGTATTATTAATAATAAGTACAGACGGCCCTTAAAAATCTATTCGGTTATACTTTATTTCATGAATATATATACAAATATTCATCTCTTCAGACCGAAGTTTTTTTTAATAAATGGAGTCAATTTGTCCAGACAAAAGGAAACGGGAGAGTAAGAAATAAAGAAAAACGGAAAGGGAAAAAATATATTAAAAGAGGAAGACAGAAAACTAAAAATTTCAATATAAGGTTTAAAAAATTTCGGTGGGTGAAAGAAAGAGAGAGAGAAAGGGATGGGAGGGGATAGAGAAATACTGAGTGAGAGAGGGAGGGAAAGAAAAGAAATGGAAAAAAGGAAGAATTAAACATGAGTCAATAGAGTGACCTAGAAATGATTTTTTCTTTACGGGCTGAAGAAGTTAAAATGCAGTGTAAGGGAGTGGGGATCAGACTTAAAATAGATACAGTAATGTATCTAATATTCATGTCATTTTCGACAGCAAATGAATCATCATCGCATTACAATCATCACAATTTCAAATTAATATTATTATTATTATTATTTGACATCAATAAAATAAAGTAAGTTAAATAAATTAAAATTAAAAATATATAAAAAATATATAAAAATGTTAATTAAATAAATTAAGAGATAAATAAAGAACAAAATTAAAGAATTGTTTTCCCTTTCCTTTTTTTCTTTCTCGGCCTCTTCCTTTTGTTTGGAAAAATTGACTCCATGTATTAAAAAACTTTGGTCTGAAGAGATATATATATATATATATATATATATATATATATATATATATATATATATATATATATATATATATATATATATCGTTTAAACGTCATAGATGCTCTGTTTTATATGAGCATCCATTAAAAAATAACGTTTAAACAAATAAATTAAAATTCTGTTGGATTTAATCCATTTTCCTATATATATATATATATATATATATATATATATATATATATATATATATATATATATATATATATGATAAGATATAAATAAGATAAACAAATAGGAAAAGTTTATAACATGTTTCGCTTTTATTAAAGCTTCATTCAGAGATTGAAACATGGAAAAAAATTCTGGTATTTTTATTTTTGCGTTGTTTAATTTTAATTGTTTAAGTAGACTTGTTACAATTTTTGTGTACCGCTATTAACTAGTGAGCCAACCAAAATGAGCTGACTCATTTTATAGTTTACCAAGTGAAGATTAACCAATCAGAAGACTTCGAATATTCATTCCGACGTGTATAAAGGCGGCCATTTTGTTTTCTCTCGGAATATCCACTGCTAACCTGTCAGATGAAAGACCTGAAGAACTACGCTTTCCTACTCTCTCCGAATATCCACTGCCAACCTCTGATATGGAAGACCTTAAGAATTCCTGAAGAGCTGCTACTAGATATTGGTAATGTTTCATTGAACAAATTACTTACTATTTTGGATTTCTACATTCAGACTACCGTGAGTATGTCTAACAAGACTTGATTTATGAAGCAGTATCTGTGTGTCTAATTTATGTCTGTAAATGAATCATAATTCTAGTTCGTCTATAAGAGATTCGGATGATAATGTAAATATGTAAGTGTGTATGTGTCTAGTAGGCATTATTTATGTTTGTAGGATGTCCGCATATTGTTTTTACGTCAACACCGGTCGTTGTAGTTAAAATAACTTAGAAGGCTTAGATTCTTTTAGAGTTTATTTAATAAATATTTGGTGATGTAATATAGTATTTTTGACGTGTGTTTATAGTTGGTAGATTTTTTTTATAAGGACTCCTTCAAATTATTTTCGTCTTATGCTCTTTTTTCATTAGGGTGACATTTGTAATATCAAATTTCTGACTGTTCAAAGAAGACCGTTCATCCTGTTGGTCAGAGCAGTCATCAAGAGCAGATATGACGTCATCATCACTGCGATACTCAATTGTTAGGAAATAGATGGTAGTCATATCAGGAGAATAGGGAGGATGATCACCAGTTCAAATCCACAGACACACGCCGCGTCCATTAAAACTAAGGACTTGTGTGGTGAAGATTGTCCTGATGAAACAAAAACTCCTTTTGTCAGTTTCCCTGTGTATTTGTTATTGATAGCTTTTCGTAACTGCCTCAAGTTGTTATTTATGGTGTGGCTTTTTGGAAGATAGTCAATAAACACAATGCCTTTTGCATCCCAAAAACTGAGGCCATCACATTTCCTGGAGATGAAACGACGTTGGTCTTCTTTCGAGCAGGTGAGGAGGGGTGTTCTCACTGCATGTATTGTCCCTTTATCCTTGGCTCAAAACGATGAATCCAATACTTTTCCTGGGTTAGGAAATGTTTAAGAAAACCAACTAGATCCGCCTCAAACAATGTCAGATTTTTCCCGTAATGTGCTTACCCTGGTTCGTTTTTGATCAGATGTCAGAAGGTGTCACACCCACCGATCAGAAACCTTCGTCCAGCCATGTTCAGTGTGCAGAATATTCTCAACTCTCTCACGGGATATGCTAATAGCATTGGCTATTTGATTTATAATCAATCGCCTGTCATTCATCACCATGTGATGAACACGAACAATGTCCTCGGTGGTGGCAGCTGAAGGATGTTCAAACACTGAGTCCTCTTCAAGACTTTCCCTTAACCACCTTAATTCAGCTGCCCACATTTGCACTGTTGATAATACTTGGGAGTCATCTCCCAATGTAACAACAATGACAACATGAATGCCTTTGGGAGCTAAACCCCCGTTTCTGATAACGACACGATCCCAAATTTTGTCCATTTTTAGTCACAACTAGCTTTGAAGTCTTTTTTGAAAAGACAGATGTCAGTTTACATGGAAATAAACAGTGCAGTTATTAATAAGTAGCTTTTAAATTAGTTAATACAAGATTTCACAGTATATTTCTGGTATATATATATATATATATATATATATATATATATATATATTTATTAAAATAAAAAGAGAGAACAGTCAGATTTATAATATAATGTCTACAAAAACTGTTATAGACATTGTATTATATTTTCTTTAAAAAATTAATTAATTACAAAAAAATGCATAATCACATATCTATTATATCGATTATATGACCAAAAATAGGAAAATTTAAAAAAGGCGTAATTAAATTCTAATATTTTAATTTTTTTTACAATACTTCATATAGTTTATTATTAGGTTGGTGCAAAAATAATGTCGTTTTCTCACATATGTTACTTTTATATATGATTTCTGAATCAATTCATTGATATATATAGCCATGTTATATATAATTTTGAAGCGCGTTTTTCGCTCTATCGAATCGTGTTATTCGTTACCGTTCTCAATCTCTTCATTCATTTTTTTGCAGGCTTTTCGACAGCATGGACAAAATTCAAATCCGCACGATTTTCTTGTTCCAGTTCAAACTAGGCCGAAAAGCTGCCGAGACAGCTCGTGATATCAATGATGCGTTTGGCCCAGGAACCACTAACGAACGTGTGGCACAACGGTGGTTCAAGAAATTTCGCAATGGGGACGAGAGCCTCGAAGATGAAGACGGTCGCGGCCGGCCGACTGCGGTTGATAACGAACATTTGAAAGCCTTAATTGAAGCCGATCCTCGCAAAACCACACGAGAAGTTGCTGTTGAACTCGAGGTCGACCACTCAACAGTCGTTCGCCATTTAAAGCAAATAGGGAAGTCAAAAAAGTTGGATAAATGGATGCCGCATGAATTGAACGATAATCAAAAAAATCGTCGTTTTGAGGTGTCTTGTACGCTCCTTCTGCGCAACAAAAACGACCCATTTCTCGAGCGGATTGTGACGTGTGATGAGAAGTGGATCCTCTACGACAACCGGCGACGTTCGGCACAGTGGTTGGATGCCGGAGAAGCTCCACGACACTTCCCGAAGCCGAAATTGCACCAAAAAAGGTTATGGTGACTGTTTGGTGGTCTGCGGCCGGTTTCATCCATCACAGCTTCTTGAATCCGGGCGAAACGATTACGACGGAGAAGTACTGCCGACAAATTGACGAAATGCACCAGAAGCTCCAACGTATGCGCCCGACATTGGTCAATATGAAGGGACCAATTCTCCTCCATGACAACGCTCGCCCGCATGTTGCTCAACTGACCCTGCAGAAGCTGAACGAATTGGGCTACGAGACTCTGCCTCATCTGCCATATTAACCGGACCTCTCGCCCACCGATTATCACTTTTTCAAGCATCTGGACAACTTCCTGCGCGAAAAATGCTTCAAAAGCCGAGATGATGCCGAATCGGTCTTCAATGACTTCATCGCTTCCAGAACTCCGGATTTCTATGCTAATGGGATAAATAAACTTGTTTCTCGTTGGCAAAAATGTGTCGATTCTAATGGTTCTTATTTCGATTAATAAAGTTTATTATGAAAGGAGTTATGATCTTTTGAAGTTGAACGTCAAAAAACGACATTAATTTTGCACCAACCTAATAGTAAATATGATAAATATAGTATTTTAGCTCTTTATAAATAAAAATATAAATATACAAAATATGACTTAATCATATTTGAAGCCGTTTTAAGAAAATCCCAAATGTATTTTATAAAATAAGAAAATAAATAAATAAAAATGTCACTTGTATTGGAGTGTATCTTAAAAACCAGATTGTGATGACACGTTCTCATATAAGGAAGCCAGTATCGACAAACAGAAATTTCAAACCCACACCTAACCTTAACCGATATTTACTTTGCCAAGTTAAATTATACTTGTATCCTGATTCATCAAAAAACCAGTACCCACTTAAAAAACTCCTTGAATTCTCATTCCCCACCAACTTAAACTATATAATACTATTTAGATTATAAAAAGAGTAAAATCATTTTTTCGAAAGTTATTCAGCATCGCTTGAAAATGAAACTAAACTTTAAATTTTAAGTTTAATTTAAGATTTAGGTTTTGGTTTCGAAACATGGTATTTTCTGTGTCACGATGAATACATATTTTTAAATAATAATAATAATAATTATATATATATATATATATATATATACATACATACATACATATATATATATATATATATATATATATATATATATATATATATATATACATACATATATATATATATATATATATACATACATATATATATATATATATATATATATATATATATATATATATATATACACATATATATATATATATATATATATATATATATATATATATATATATATATATATATATAAGTTTACATTAATGTCAACATTCAGCGGCGACTGTTTCATGCTTTATCTAATTAGCCTGATAATTGCCCTTAAGCATGAAAGAGACTGTCGCCACTGAGTGTTGACTTCAATGTCTACTTTTATATTTACATACGCTCTATCCCTGATATCGAGCACTTTAACTAATAAATATACCATATATTAAAACTATATTTTTATCATATATATATATATATATATATATATATATATATATATATATATATATATATATATATATATGCAAATAAGAGACAGAGCAGATGGAGTAAAAATCCACAATTCGTAGCATTTACTAAAAAAAATGACCTCAATACAAAGCAGAGCAAACTTTATTAAGAGCTACAAAGGAGAAGTTGTGGAGAGCGATGAACGGACACGGCACTTAGAAGAATAAATAGGGGGACTGCTATGCTATTTCCATTAATTTCAGTAATACGATCAAATACTAGGTAACCATCTGTCCTGTCCCATGGGTGTTTAGACTTGTAGAAAATGGTACGATAAATAAACAGAAACAAGTTAAGAAATGAATACAACGGTAAGATTCTACACATTATACTCAAAATTAAGGTAATTACTTTTACATAATAAGATGTTATATAACGAAATATTTCTCTTCCGTTCTTTCTTTCACTCCAGGAGGCGAACAACAACAACACCTGGACATTTGATTGTATGTATTTTAATCAAACCAATTGCCTGAAAGACAGTAACACGGCAAAAAATGGCGTTGGATATCTCTGAAAACAATGAAAAATATACAATTCAAGTAACGTTATTATCGCTTTCCAAAACTTCCTATTTGAAAGTAGCTAGAAATGAAGTAAAACGCATACAAAAAAAAAATAAATAAATAACGCCAATTAATTTATTAATTCTTTTTTCCCTGAATAGCGTATATAAGTCGAATAATCAGATGTATAAATAATTTACTGGAAGACATTGATAATGGATTCTCTTCCATAATTTCTCTTTCCCCGAATGATTTTCCATAGTGAGATAAAATTTATATCAATGCTTATATAAAATTTAACCATGAAGAAAAAAGTAAGATAAGTTCTGTTTGTTTATAGGATTATTCGAGAAACTGTATTAATACAGTTGCTTGTTTGCCTCAGTTTTGCAAGGAAGCAACAACCTAAAATATAAGTGTTGGAATTCGTTTCAACAAAGCCCCATGCGCTACACATATTACAAAAGAGGTTAAACGACTGTTTTACTAAGATTTTGATCATTTTTACAAATATAAATCCATTGGATGTGAAAAATCCATATTCATAAAAGCTATATTTCTTTCAATCAGAAAAAAAACTATTATCTGCAAGATGACAGAAAGTGTGGTCGACAGCAAAAGAGACAGTCTGATATGTGAGCTATATATATATATATAGGACACGGTACAGTCAAGCATGTGCGGAGAAGCAGGTACTGAGTAATGTGGTAACAGACGAAGTAAATTGTAATGCAGAGATGAGGTGTACAGAAAAAGGGAAACATGTCTTTCAGAAACTAAACAAGGTGATAAAAGATAGGAAAATATTGTCAGAAACAAATAAGAATGCTGAATTGCAATGTAATATGAAATCTCCTATATGCCAGTGAATGCTGATCACTAACGTCATGTTTTTCTGAAACTAAGAAAAGTGCTAATTAATAGTGTCGTGGATACCGGGAATGGAATCCTGCACAAATGAATAAACAACGCCAGTAATGGAGATAGAAAAATAAGTGTATTAAACGTAAGAAATACAGACTTGAAGTGAAGATTAGTAGTCCAGGAATACGGGTTAGTAGAAAGTATATGTACAAGTCTCTGTAAGTGAAGCCGTAATTATCTCTCTCTCTGGACTCTCGTATAACTCTCTGTGAACACAATGTGTACTGTCTCTGTATCTCTCACCTGACTCAACGTATCTCAACCTTGACTCAACGTATCTCAACCTGCAGGTATTCTCTCTGTCAGTGTAAGTATACTTTGGACGTGTCCATCTTGTGTAAAAGTGGTCTGCTCCCCCCCCCCCCTTCCTAGCTTCTTTTTTTTGGTGGGGAGTTAATAATTTTTTCGCTTATGGTCTATTATTAGTGGTTCCGTGAATTTTCTTTTTCGGCTTGTTCTTCTGATCTCCGTGGCTACTTGTGGTGTTTGGATTTCGAAGGCTTCGAAAATCGCTTCCATCGCGTCTTCATTTTCGGAAGGTGACGAGTTTGGTTCCTCTATCCGTCTTTTCTGAATCTGATTTAAGTTGTTTCCTGTGAGTAAATTTTTCACCTTGGATCGTGTATAGAACATTTCCCAGTCTGTTTATTACCGTACCTGGTCTCTAGTATGCCATATTATTCTTGAACATTCTGAAATAGGCCCGTTCGCCCGGTTTGAAGGATCTTTTAGGCACTATCGGTATATGCCGGTTTTTATTTTTTCTGGGTAATAGTTTATCAAAAACAGACCGTATTTGGCGGGCAAATATCACTTCAGCTGGCGAAAGGCTACATGGTGTGTTTCCGTTCGGGGTGATTCTGTAGACTTGTAGGAACTGTTGTATGGCTCTTTCTGTTGGTACGTCCTCTGCTTTTTTCAGGGCTCTCTTAAGCGTATCCACAAACCTTTCGATTTGCCCGTTAGATCGTGGATGGTATGGTGCTATTTTAATATGTTTTACTTGATAAGTCGCACAGAATTCTTGAAAATCGCTCGAGATGAATTGGGTACTATTATCCGTTACAAGGTAATCTACAACGCCAAATCTTGCGAATAACTCGTGTAGACAATTAATAGTGTTTTCCGTCGTAGGGTTTTTGTATCTGAAAAATTCTGGCCACTTGCTAAAGCTATCTACCGTTATCAAGTAGTAATATCCATCTATGGGTCCTGCATAGTCCGCATGGATTCTAGACCAAGGTCTGTCCACCTTAAGCCATGGGTTTTGTATAATAGGTGGTGCCTTTGCTGCCGCAGCACAGCCTCTACATTTTTCTACCATTTGAGTAATGTCGTTATCCATATTAGGCCAGTACACAAAACTTCTCATTAACGCTTTGATACGATTTTTCCCTGGGTCTCCTAGATGAAAGTCCTTCAGAATTCGTCGTTGTAAAGCTTTGGGTATGACCACTCTTTCATTATAAAGTAATACGTGATCACAAATTGAATAACATTCCGCTAGATTTCTTTCTTTTTCTTCTATTTTTCTCTTTGTACTTTGTATGAATTCATCCGTTTCAGCTTCTCTTCTGATTTCTAACAAGGTCACTGATAATTCCCTTACTGTATTGTTTAGAACTTTACTAATTTCGTCTTCGGCTCGCAAAGCCGTTATTACAGAGTCTTCCAGAGGTTCGCATTTCGCAGGTACCAATCTAGATAATCCATCCGCATGACCAATTTTCTTCGACAGTAGGAACTCTAGTTTGAAATTATAATTCAATAATATAGTTCCCCATCTCAGAAGTCTGTTGGCTGTGTAAATTGGTAGTCCTTTTTTCGATCCGAATATAGTGAGAAGAGGTTTATGTTCATTTTGAAGAATAAACTCTCTTCCATATATATATCTGTGGAAGCGAGTTATGGCGAATATTATGCCTAATGCTTCTTTCTCAATTTGCGAATAATTCCTCTCTGCTGGTAACAACGATCTAGATGCGTGAGCTATAGGTTTCCTTGTGCCATTCTGGATCTTTTGTAATATACAAACTCCCACACCGTGTGAGCTTGCGTCACTAGCAATGATAATTTCCAGTTTGGGATCAAAATGCGTCAGTACTAGATCAGACGTTAATTTCTTTATGATCTCTTTAAAAGCTTTCTGACAATCCATTTGTTATTTTTTTCAATAATTCATTGAGGGGAGCCCTCAATTTGTGCATGTTTTCAATGAATTCACCGTAATAGTTCGCTAGACCAAGAAAGTTTTGCAACTCTGCGACATTTTTCGGCTCAGGCATATATTTTATTGCAGATGTCCTATCCGGATCTGGTTTTCTGCCACTTTCATTGATTATATGGCCTAGATACTTGATTTCTATTAGAAATAATCGCATTTTTTCTCCTTCACTTTAAAACCCAAATCCTGAATTCTTTTAAAAACTTCTTTAATATGCGTTGCGTGTTCTTCTACATTTTCGCTTTTGATTAAAATGTCGTCTAAGTAGGTAGTAGCAAATTTCTGTCCCATGAGCATGGTATCCATAGTCTGTTGGAAAATTGACGGTGCTTCTTTTATCCTAAATGGCAATCTGTTAAATTTGTAAAGTCCTTTGTGAGTATTGATACATAAAATTTTTGTACTTTCTTCTTCTACTGGAATCTGAAGATAAGCTTCACTTAAATCAATCTTAGAAAATACCTTACCACCGTTAAGCTTGGTAAATATTTCCTCCGGGTTTGGTAATGGGTAGTGATGATCCTTGATAGCTTTGTTTAACCCAGTCGAGAAATCTGCGCATACACGGGTTTCTCCGGATTTTTTCTTTACGTAGGCCACTGGTGCCGCCCATTCACTGAATTCAATTTGTGAAAGGATTCCAGTTTGTACCAATCTATCTAACTCCTTGTCAATTTTTTCTATGGTTGCGAAAGGCACGTTTCGCTTTTTCGTGAATACTCGCTGAACATTTTCCTTTAGTTCAATTTTAGCTGCAGCCTTATTACATCGTCCCAATCTTGTAAAAATTCATTATTCATCGAATTTTCTTTCTTTAGACTATAATGTCTTTAATATATATTATTTATAGAAGCAATTAAGAGCTTATCTAATTAAATAATTAGATAGTTTTATTGCAGTTTATTATTTTACGATTTGGAGCAGATTTTAGAAAAGTTGGTATTCGTTAGGAAAAAAAATTGATGAATTACATTCTCTCAGGTGTCCTTCTTTTAATTAATATAAAACCATTCAGTCGCGTTTTTAAATTCTAGAAAATTTTATGAAATTAAGTAAGAGGTGGGCGTTAACAAATGTAAAAAATATTTTTACCAAGATTTTCTTAAAAAAATACTTTGAAAAATAAATTCATTCATTTGTGAATAAGTCCTGAAAGTAGCATTAAAATCCTACAATTATTTGATTTTTGCAAGAATTTCAAAATTAATGTATTTTTCACCGGAAACGGCGACGCGAAAATGTCCATTACCAGCTCTGTTACACCGTCGACACAAAAAACAAGATTTTTAACACAGATTTCAAATGTGTTAGAAAGGAGCAAAAAATAATTAAAAAATATTTTGTTTTTATTAAGTTAGGGGCCTTTTTCATCATGCTATACTCTTTTTCAGCGAATTATTGGAGGTACCTATTTACATTATTCGGACTGTTATTCTTCATTGCCATATTTACAACGTTTCGGCCGTTGTTCGCTCCCGACTTCTTCAGATGATTGGAATTTCGAACCGAATCCTTTATTTCGTCCACCGGGGTAGATTGTTCTAGTTCCACGTGCTTCTGGATGTCTCAATTATCTCGCTTTAACCCTAGTTTTGGTTCACCACTTCTGTGGTCTAGTATTGAACTCAAAACTCTTTGGGTCTAGTCACTGGATCTAACCAACGTCATTATCCTCTGGGCCATGTGAATATGGTAATGAAAATGAGGATAACAGTCCAAATAATGTAAATGATGCAAGTAATCATAATACTTCATCTCAGAGATATAGACATATGATCAATTCTTGTTTGCTAACTAGGCTGTCAGTGTTCAGAGTGTTTGTTCGATCGTTTGTTACACAAACGAAATTAAAATTCTCACAATTAATTACATCTTTTGTATATTTATTCTAGTATACAATATTACTAAATGATGCTTAACGATAATTTGTTTACATGCGTCAACAGACGCAAACAAATTCCTGTCTTTATTTCATGCGACTGAGTGCTGGAATTTAATACACACAGAGAGAACAATGTAAGCCTGTGTCACGCAGATCTGCACACATAAACACATTTCCCGTTTATCCTATTCATTCGACTGTAGCTGAAAAAATACACAAACATTTTGTGTGAAGTAGTTCGCAAAGAATTTTTTAATTCATTCTTTCAATTTTAGAAAAAATAATACTAAAAAAATAAAAATTATTGAAAGTTGAACATCTTTGTTTGAAGATTAAATTAATTCTTCATATTCCGCTGTGCACACACACGCACATGCACACACATACATACACATATAGATAGATATAAAATTATATATATATATAAGTATAATGAATCCTGCACCTGAAGATATATATATATATATATATATATATATATATATATATATATATATATATATATATATATGAAGAAATATAGTTTTAAGGTATGCTATATTTATGGGATAAAATGTTCAGTATCAGAGATAGAGCGTATGCAAATATAAAAATGAAAATTGAAGACAACAATCAGAGGCGACTGAACTTTTCATACTAAACGCAATCGTCACGTCACATGCTTTGTGTTTTTTCTCGAGTCATTTATATATACGGGTCAGTGATGAATTGTCGGTAGTCTATTGCATTGTAGGTAGTCTATTCTAACCGTTATTTTGGCGGGAGTGGTTTGTTATTATTTATTTGGATTAATATTCTTTACTTGTTTTTGCTTATATATTTTTATTTTTAATTACTCTTTTCAGTTTTCGATTTTTAAGTAACTTAGTAAAAAAATGTTTGCGTGTCTGCATTTTGAGATGATTACTGATCGTTTATGTAGTAGTTTGTTTTGGTCTGGGAAGGTAATTATAGCTTTTTTTTCCCCTCCAAGCAGAGTTTACAGTTTTTGGATTGATTGATTGATGTAGGCTGGTGTTCTTTTCCTTATTTTCTATGATATTTTTGGGTGTGATTTGCTTTTTGTTTTTAATTTCCCAGATATACTTAAAAAGATGTTTTGTTTGCGTATTTCCAGGATCCTTCAGTTACTCCTATGTATATTTTTTCTTCGTTATCTTATGATTCTAGCGTGGCTTAGTATATTACATTGTTTTGTAAGCAATTGCCACTTAACAGAATTTGTTTGGGTGGTTTGTTGAAAGTTTTCCTGGTGTGCTTTTTTATTATTTGTGTCATGTTCTCGGTGCAACTGTAGCTGATTTTTACTGGGTTTTGTTGAATATTTTGTGGAGAGTGCTTAATTTGGGGAAGTGCTTGTGTAAGAGTTTGATGAATATTTTGTTTTTACGTTTTTGTTGTACGGTGTGTAGAACCATATGATGTTTCGCTTCTTGCTGGTTTTTGTCATCTGTGGTATGTATGCGAGTGTTGCCGGGAATCCACCATCTTTTACGGTGGTTTCATAGTCTTTCATAGCTTCGTTGAATATGGTTTCAATGGAAGAATTGTCGGAAAGCTTGTGGCTAATTGATTTTGGTATCTGTTTGATTATAGGGTCATTGGAAGATGTGTGTATATACAGTGTTTTATCATTGGGTTTTCTGTATGGGTTATATGTACCTTTTTTTTGGTTGAAGATGACATCTAGAAAATCTACTTCGTTTAGGTTAGTTTTTATGTCTATGTCGAATTCCATAATTTTTTAAATCTTTATTATGGCTTTTCTAGTTTTGTCTCTGTTTTGTTTGTTATAGTTTCTCAAGATTATTATCGCTGAAGAGTGCTGTATCATTTCTATCCATCATTTTACTTAGTTCATGTAGTAAATATATATATATATATATGAGTTCTCAGGTCCGTGCACAGTCAAAGCTTCCCATTGTAGTATCAAAGATCCTATATTTCTTTATCCACGCGTCTTCATTGTCGAACAGTAGTGATTTACAGGAGTGTTTAATGATATTGATTTCGTTTGTGTTTATTCTTATTTATTCTTGAGCTAAAGTGATGGCCTTATCTAGCATAAGTTCTGTTATAGAAGGGTAAAATTCTTTTATGTCTAGTTGTATAAATTGGCAAGTTTGTTTGTTTTTCATGTTGCGGAACCAGTCTGTAGTTGTTTTTTGTGATTTTCCACTGATTTACTTTTAACTTTGTCCTTAGCTCTGAATTAATTCTTTCTAGTATCGCTTTACTTATTTTACCTAATTCATGTCTGCATGTTGGGTTGGTTTTGAAATTTTCTTTGTGGTCTTTTAGTGTAATAAATGCTTGTGCCTTAGCGATGTAACTTATTCGGTTGTCTAGGTCTATTTATTGGGCGATTGTTTTAGCTTCCTTATTGATATCGCATTCTATTGTTTTGGGTGCTTTTTTGTATTCTTTAGTTATGTTGTCCTTGTGAAATTTATTGTTTGAAGGGGGCTTAGTTCATATAAGTTTCTAGTTTTGTTCGCTGCGATAAATAAAATACGTTTGGTGAATTGTTTATTTTAGTTATATCAACTTTTAGCTTTTTGTGGAAGGCACGTATATATATATATATATATATATATATATATATATATATATATATATTACATTTGGAATTAAGATACCTTTAGTAAATGACCATTTTCACCTACGAATTTTAATTTAAAAAATTCGCAGGATTTTTCAAACTGTTTATGGTATCAGTTTGTAGTGTACTGTATATTTAAAAACACTCCCCCAAACTTCGAACTCTGATATATGGACGAGTTTAATACCAATAATTCTTTCATTTTATTAAAGTTACCTCTTGATTGTTTTTTCCCGTTTTCGTTAATTTCCGTGAATTCCCGTCGAATAAAATTTTGACCGTGTGACCATGAGGATGTAGGTCAACACATCAGTTAATAGGACTCATCTGGATTACACCAACCTATGCATATATATATATATATATATATATATATATATATATATATATCGGTAGTAATCCGTTGGTATAATCCAAGCGAGTCTTATTAACATAATATAGAATTTTAAATATTAAATGTTAAAACTGAGTCAAAAAGAGAGCTCAATGTCTATTTTCTTTTAAACAGAGCAAAATTTTTCGTACTATTGGAATCAAGATATCATTAGTTAATCTTAACTAATGGTATCTTATATATATATATATATATATATATATATATATATATATATATATATATATATCGATAAATACGACGTAGGTACGTTTAGTTACAGAATACGAAGGCCAGTGCCAAGATGGTCAGCTATTGGCCAGAATACCTGGTTGGCGTAGTGTTCTGGCAATGATCGAATGCCTTTGTCTGCTTTTTGTAATGTCCAAAACGGAGCGAATTTAACCAATAGACGCAAGAATTTCGAAGCGTCAATATACTTTCC
Organism: Acanthosepion esculentum; assembly: GCA_964036315.1. Lineage (NCBI taxonomy): Eukaryota > Metazoa > Mollusca > Cephalopoda > Sepiida > Sepiidae > Acanthosepion > Acanthosepion esculentum. Next base: position 64,737,256 of record OZ038484.1, on the reverse strand, counting down.
ACACTCAGGTTCGAGAGATTAGATAAGACCACAGGCAGAGGAACGCTAAGCCAACGAATGACATGCGTTCCCGTGACCTCATTCCTCCCGCTGCCTCTTAGAATGCAAGCTTCACGTCTGTCTATCTCCTCTAATAAAATCAAGCCAGAAAAAGAAATCGTCTTTTCGTTAATAGCATCTATGCAGTAGCATTGGGATTCGGAGCTGACATGGAACACAACAATTTTTCATTGTACGTGCGTCAGCAATTTTGTTTTTTTCTATCTTCCAATTTAACCTCTCCTAATATGTTTTATGGATTTTTCCTATATTTGATCTTTATTCATTCCGATGCAGCAAATTCCCCAAAGGCGGATAAATATTTTCCAAATGGTTTTTATTTCTCTTTCCTTTCTTATCACACGTTTAATTTTAACAATTATTTTTGTCCGACTCTTCAGCTTTTAATTTATTTATCGTATTTTTTTCTTCCGCCGAGTGCTTTTCATCTCTTTCGACTTTCGGCAATATCACGTTGAAAAACAATGAAGCAACGTCGATTTGCGAGTAGCATAAAGTATTTACGGTAATATTACGTTCAATCGATGGTTTTTACGCGATTACAGAAGTTAAGAAACATCGATCCAGTATTTTGATTGATGACCGCTTGGAAATGCCAGGTATTGTACGCTTAGATATGATAAACCGAAGAGCCAAGTTCAAATTCCAGTCGAGTTCGTTACATTTGCTTACGTGCAAATACCCTCTGGATATGTATGAGTCCATCTCTTCACCCGTATAAATGTTATGACTTTTACCTGAAAATCATTAATATCTGGCTAAATGTTATGATTTGTATCTGAAAATCATCAGTGTTGTGGAGTAGCTGAACACCCCCACAATATGGACTGGTCTAAGATTATTTAAACAGCACTCATTCTTACTGAAGGGGAGGAGTTAACGGTTAACTTTTTATAACATTAAACTGGGTTCTCAACCATGTACCATATTATTCTCCGGAATAAAGTACTTTTTATTTTCTATAAGTATCTGGTTAAAAGTTATGACTTGAATATGAAAATCATTAGTATCTGGTTAAATGTTATGATTTGTTTGTGAAAATCATTAGTATCTGGTTTAATGTTATGATTTGTTTGTGAAAATCATTAGTATCTGGTTTAATGTTATGATTTGCACATAAAAACCATTAGTATCTGGTTTAATGTTATGATTTGTTTGTGAAAATCATTAGTATCTGGTTTAATGTTATGATTTGCACGTAAAAATCATTAGTATCTGGTTAAATGTTATGATTTGTATTTGAAAATCATTAGTATCTGGTTAAATGTTATGATTTGTTTGTGAAAATCATTAGTATCTGGTTTAATGTTATGATTTTCACGTAAAAATCATTAGTATCTGGTTAAATGTTATGATTTGTATTCGAAAATCATTAGTATCTGGTTAAATGTTATGATTTGTTTGTGAAAATCATTAGTATCTGGTTTAATGTTATGATTTGCACGTAAAAACCATTAGTATCTGGTTTAATGTTATGATTTGTTTGTGAAAATCATTAGTATCTGGTTTAATGTTATGATTTGCACGTAAAAATCATTAGTATCTGGTTAAATGTTATGATTTGTATTTGAAAATCATTAGTATCTGGTTAAATGTTATGATTTGTTTGTGAAAATCATTAGTATCTGGTTTAATGTTATGATTTTCACGTAAAAATCATTAGTATCTGGTTAAATGTTATGATTTGTATTTGAAAATCATTAGTATCTGGTTAAATGTTATGATTTGTTTGTGAAAATCATTAGTATCTGGTTTAATGTTATGATTTGCACGTAAAAACCATTAGTATCTGGTTTAATGTTTTGATTTGTTTGTGAAAATCATTAGTATCTGGTTTAATGTTATGATTTTCACGTAAAAATCATTAGTATCTGGTTAAATGTTATGATTTGTATTTGAAAATCATTAGTATCTGGTTAAATGTTATGATTTGTTTGTGAAAATCATTAGTATCTGGTTTAATGTTATGATTTGCACGTAAAAACCATTAGTATCTGGTTTAATGTTTTGATTTGTTTGTGAAAATCATTAGTATCTGGTTTAATGTTATGATTTTCACGTAAAAATCATTAGTATCTGGTTAAATGTTATGATTTGTATTTGAAAATCATTAGTATCTGGTTAAATGTTATGATTTGTTTGTGAAAATCATTAGTATCTGGTTTAATGTTATGATTTGCACGTAAAAACCATTAGTATCTGGTTTAATGTTTTGATTTGTTTGTGAAAATCATTAGTATCTGGTTTAATGTTATGATTTTCACGTAAAAATCATTAGTATCTGGTTAAATGTTATGATTTGTATTTGAAAATCATTAGTATCTGGTTAAATGTTATGATTTGTATTTGAAAATCATTAGTATCTGGTTAAATGTTATGATTTGTTTGTGAAAATCATTAGTATCTGGTTTAATGTTATGATTTGCACGTAAAAACCATTAGTATCTGGTTTAATGTTATGATTTGTTTGTGAAAATCATTAGTATCTGGTTTAATGTTATGATTTTCACGTAAAAATCATTAGTATCTGGTTAAATGTTATGATTTGTATTTGAAAATCATTAGTATCTGGTTAAATGTTATGATTTGTATTTGAAAATCATTAGTATCTGGTTAAATGTTATGATTTGTTTGTGAAAATCATTAGTATCTGGTTTAATGTTATGATTTGCAAGTAAAAATCATTAGTATCTGGTTAAATGTTATGATTTGTATTTGAAAATCATTAGTATCTGGTTAAATGTTATGATTTGTTTGTGAAAATCATTAGTATCTGGTTTAATGTTATGATTTGCACGTAAAAATCATTAGTATCTGGTTAAATGTTATGATTTGTTTGTGAAAATCATTAGTATCTGGTTTAATGTTATGATTTGCACGTAAAAATCATTAGTATCTGGTTAAATATTATGATTTGTTTGTGAAAATCATTAGTATCTGGTTTAATGTTATGATTTGCACGTAAAAATCATTAGTATCTGGTTAAATGTTATGATTTGTATTTGAAAATCATTAGTATCTGGTTAAATGTTATGATTTGTTTGTGAAAATCATTAGTATCTGGTTTAATGTTATGATTTGCACGTAAAAATCATTAGTATCTAGTTAAATGTTATGATTTGTATTTGAAAATCATTAGTATCTGGTTAAATGTTATGATTTGTTTGTGAAAATCATTAGTATCTGGTTTAATGTTATGATTTGCATGTAAAAATCATTAGTATCTGGTTTAATGTTATGATTTGTTTGTGAAAATCATTAGTATCTGGTTAAATGTTATGATTTGTTTGTGAAAATCATTAGTATCTGGTTAAATGTTATGATTTGCATGTAAAAATCAATAGTATCTGGTTTAATGTTATGATTTGTTTGTGAAAATCATTAGTATCTGGTTTAATGTTATGATTTGTTTGTGAAAATCATTAGTATCTGGTTTAATGTTATGATTTGTTTGTGAAAATCATTAGTATCTGGTTTAATGTTATGATTTGCACGTAAAAAAATCATTAGTATTTGGTTAAATGTTATGACTTATATCTGAAAATTTCCTAAATATAGCCGAGGAATGGAGATTTGTTTAGAAATAGTTGTCACAAGAGAGGACCTGACTGTTTAATTGCATTAGAAAGAAAATCAATATTTGAGATTCATTTAATGAAGAGCGTTGTGTTCTGAAATGGATTAAGTCCGACAATTATTTAATATATTTTCTGTTTATACGTTATTTTTTATAGATGATTTATTTAAGCCAATGTTCTATTCTTTAATTAAACATTATTAATTGCATTTACCGGCCTGAATTTTCGAGAAATTTCGTAGAAAATATGCGCTCTCCGACAGAAATTGAACCTGTAACCCTAATGGGAACACTTCATTTGTTTTGACGTACTGTTAATTGTTTTTTTTTAATTAAATAGTATTAATTACATTTACCGGACTGAATATTCGAGAAATCTCGTGGAAAATATATAATACTGTTTAATTAAAAAACAGAGCATTTACTTAAATAAATCATAACTATAAAATAACATATAAAAAGAAAATATATTAAATAATTGTAGGACATAATCCATTTCATAATGTGTTGTCATTGTTTACGTTAAGATACGTTTCGTGTGCAGAAATGACCGATCGAGAAAAATCGTCGAAGATATGTATTTATAAACAGTTATTCGGACTTTGCTAACCAGACGCTTCTCTGTGATTGAATGGTTAACGGCAGGTCAGATCGAATGTTAACTACCTGATGAGACGTTTAATAAACAATGTCTCATCAGGTAGTTAACAATGATGGCTACCATCGTTAACTACCTGATGAAACATTGTTTATTAAACGCCGAAACAAAATGTACAATTTTGTAGTAGTAACTTACATGTTCTAATATAACAGTGTGTAACAGATATTTATTGCTCTAATCTTGTATTGAGTCCTGTTTTAAATTAATATTTTGAACGTTGGAATTTTATTCTTCGTTCTTTTACATTTGTATATATATATATATATATATATATATATATATATGGCTACACACGCATAAGCACATATACAGGTATGCACATAAACACCCAAATAAAACAAACATAAATAGAAACCAATATTCCAAACAATACGTACCCAACCACCCATGTATGCACAAATCCATACGTAAACATGTAATGTACGCATACACATAGCTAAATGCGTAGGCACAGATGCATACAAATAAGCACATATAAACTCATACAGACATATATATATATATATATATATATATATATATATATATTTACACATACATACATACACACATGCATACATATATACATTAAGGTATACAGCCAACTGGAATCCGACACGGAAGTTAACTTCGAACTCATCAATAGGTTCTACATCTGATTGGTTACACGAGGTTTCCTCCTAGCATGCTAGAAATTTAGGTTGCCCCCAAAACAAAATTGCCAATTCTTACAATTAGACATAAAAGAATTTTACCTATCCATAACAGAAAGTATGTTAGATAATGCCATCAACTTAGCTCAGGAACAAATAATAATAAAACCAAACGAAATCGACATCATTAAGCACTCCCGTAAATCATTACTATTTCACAATGAAGAAGCATGGATAAATAAAGATGGGATATTTGACACTACAATGGGAAGCTTTGACGGAGCAAGGACATGCGAAATGATAGCTATTTACTTACTACACGAACTAAGCAAAATAATAGATAGAAATGACACAGGACTCTACAGGGACGACGGTCTCATAATCTTAAGAAACTGTAACAAACAAAACACAGACAAAACTAGAAAGGCAATAATAAAGATTTTCAAAAATAACGGATTCGACATAGATATAAAAACTAACCTAAATGAAGTAGATTTTCTAGATGTTACCTTCAACCTAAGAAAAAGCACATACAAACCATACAGAAAACCCAATGATAAACCACTCTATATACACACATCTTCCAACCACCCGCCTTCTATAATCAAACAGATACCAAAATCGAATAACCGCAGGCTTTCCGACAATTCCTCCAATGAATCCATATTTAACAAAGCTAAGAAAGACTACGAAACAGCCCTAAATGATAGAGGATTTCCAGCAACACTCACATACTCACCACAGAACACAAAAAAAAAAACAATAGGAAAAGAAATATCATATGGTTCAACCCACCGTACCGCAAAAACGTAAAAACAAATGTAAGAAAAATATTCTTCAAACTCTTACACAAACACTTCCCAGAATCAAGCACCCTACACAAAATATTCAACAAAAGTACAGTAAAAATCAGCTACAGTTGCACCGAGAACATAGCACAAATAATAAAAAAGCACAATAGGAAAATTATCAATAAACCACACGAACAAATTAAACCCACGTGCAACTGCACAATAAAGAACGAATGTCCCTTAAAAGGTAATTGTTTACAAAACAACGTAATATACAAAGCCACGATAAAATCACCAGATAATGAAGTAAAAGTATACATATGAGTAACTGAAGGACCTTGGAAACAAAGAAATTATGTACACAAAACATATTTCACAAATAGTAAATATACAAACAGCACAATACTTTCTAAGTATATCTGGGAAATAAAAAACAAAACGCACACCATACCAAAAATATCTTGGAAAATAAGGAAAAGATCATCAGCATACAACAACCAATCAAAAACTTGCAAACTTTGCTTGGAGGAAAAAATAGTTATCATTACCTTCCCTGACCAAAATAAATTATTAAATAAAAGATCTGAGCTCAAAATGCAGACATGAAAACAAATTTTTACTACGTTACTTAAAAATCGAAAACGGAAAAAATAAAATAAAATAAATAAATAAACAAAATGACAATAAAATAAGCAAAATAAATTAACCCAAAGAAATTACCAAATCACACCTAGTAAGAATAGACGAAATAGAATAAAAAATAGGAAAGAAAATCAATGAATCCAAATAAATAAAGTAAATAATAAATAAATTAACAAACCATTATGACCAAAATATTAGTCTGACTATAAAAATCAAACCAAAAATTGGACGAAAAAATAGCTATAACTGTTATATAACGATAAAAAATTACTACGTTACTTAAAAATCGGAAACTGAAAAGAGAAAATATACAGTATAACAAATAAATAATAACAAGTAAAATAAATTGATCTAAATTCATCCAAATAAATAAATAAACGAACAAACCGATCCCGATAATCAATCCAAATAAATACACGAAGTAATAAACAAATTAAAAACTGTTCCCGCCAAAATAACAGTTAGAATAAACAACAATAATCAACCCCAAAATTGAATAAATAGCTTTATCTTCCCAAACCAAAACAAAACTATTAAATAAGCGATATAAACAAATTTTTACTATGTTAATAAAATCAACGATTAAAAAATAAATAAATAAGATAAGAAATAAAAAATAAAAATAAATAAAAACAAGTACAATAATTTAACCCAAATAAATAAATAAACGACTTCCGGTGAAATAACCCGACAAAATAGACTACCCACAATGCACCACTGACCAGTATATATAAATAGCCGAGAAAAATAAAAGCACTCGTGGCCTGACGATTGTGTCTAGCATGAAACAGACTGCCGCCTCTAAGTGTTGACTTCTATGTTCACTTTTATATTTACACACGCTCTATCTCTGATATTGAGCACTTTATTCCATAAATATAGCACATCTTAAGACTATATTTCTTCATATATATATATATATATATATATATATATATATATATAGTGGGTCGTTTTCCTCTGTCCTTCTTGCCTTCAATATGTCTTATGAGCGTTTAAAAACAGGACGTCTACACAAACACATGTATTAAATATAATACTTAGAAGCAATTGTATATATATATATATATATATATATATATATATATATAAACGCATTAGCAGACGCACAATATGTATTGCTCATGCGTGTTCAAATATACTTCTGTACTTCCATACAACTCTGTGCGCGTATCTTATTTGACGGCTGTGTTTCTAGGCTATTATCATCTGTAATTCACGTACTCATTAACAAAAAGAAATGAATGGATATTTATTTTTAAATTTAATACCCTGTCATCTGAAACACTATCACGTTTTCTTCTTTTGGAGTATAAATCCTGAGACTGAAGACGATATTTTGTCAGAGCACGTCGTCTTTCGCTAATTTACGAAGAATTAATAAAGAAAATTTTAGCCTGAAGAGTCATTTCAAACTCTGCGTTAGCCATTAAAATGAATTAGTAGCATATGAGTCCATCTGCAGGCATTCAATTTATCTTTGTTAATTTTAATATTGTTTTTCTCCTCTATTTCTTGTTGCCATGACACAATTAAATCGGCCTCAGTGTTGAAGAGTAGAAATATTAATTCTCACGCTATTTCGTTGTTGAAAATAGTGTAGTACAATGGGTCCTCACTTGATTGGTAGTCAAGTGCACTGTATAGAATTTTATCTGGGCCTGTAGCAACTGGCGGTTTTATGTCCTTCGACTTCGCCATCATTAAAATCGTGAATGTTTCAAAGTAACCATTGGCTGTCCATAAGTATGGAAAAGGAAATAAAATGTATAAATAAAATCCCTTATGAATTGCTTTCATGCAATCTATGAAACATAAATATACATCCTTCTGTAATTGTATTACTCTCTCCGAAAGCATTATGACCATAAATATAGCATTTCTTGTGCCAGTGTCTTTGACAAAACCTCACTTGTACTAAGATGCATCTCCTAACAACAACTAATGAATAATAATGTATAATAATATATAAATAAATAAATAAATAAAGTCTTTTGGGATCAAGTGACACTCTGTCGGAAAATTAAAAATTCAGGTCAGAGGCTTATATAGTCAGGCCGCATTCGTGAATGGGCAGAGATACGGTTAGAATAAGAAGAGAGACGCTGTTGTCTCTGGCCGAACGGAAGATCTGATCTGTTACCAGTTGTGTTCACACGAATGCAGACGGAGATGGAACCATGGCGTGGAGCAGAAGCTGACTAGGAGTTGAAAAAGAGGGCTTCGTAATTACTGTATTTGTCGGCATATTGGACGCACCCACCCATAGCACGAACCCAGTTTTTGGTATGGAATATTTAGGAAAAACAAATGTACACATCACAACCCACAACCCCCCAAAATCAAAATTATAGTGACATTCTCACTAACCATGGAGAAACACTTACAGTATCCGCACAAATTATACTGCTGGTATTTTTTTTTAAATACAAGTGAGGTAAGGTTTAATTAACAGGACAGTTTTATGGAAAATAAGAATTTTAGCACATTTCATCAGGTGTTTATTGAAAATTGTTTAGTTTTTCAGGGAACAACATCTGCACATATAATAAATTCACAATAGCTACAAAGAAATCTACTGGTATCAGTGAACATTGGTACATATGGTGATAGGCACCCCCCCAAGAAATATGGATGGTACTTGTAAATGAAGTCCCATAACATGCAGAAAAAGCATATTCCAATACCTGTATACCAACAAAAAACATCCACAAAACAAGCAGCAATACACCATTCAAAGCAAATATTTCTGTAAAATCTGGTATTTCTACAAAACAAGCGGCAAAATATTGTGTAATTCCATAAATTTCTTAATTTCTTTTGCCTAGGTGAATTTTTCAGGGATATTCTTATTGATATATTTGTTCGCTTCCAGGAGTCCGAGTTTCAGAGCTAAGTGTTATGAATAATCAAGAGTGGTCTCCCTTTGTTTTTTTTACTCTCCTATTTGAGAGAGCTATTTCTGTTAACTGGGACTATAAAATGACACTATAGAATATTAGAGTATTCTCAGTTGAATAAAGATTTCTTAAAGCCTACACCTGTGTACTTTTCTCATTACACTAAACTCTATACGTGCACTGATTCCTGGTGAAAGCCACTCTTTTCGTGGTCTCTATGTCCCTCTCATACATGATACAGATGTATTGGACGCAGGGTTATTTTTGGTGCATTTTTTGAAAAAATACAATATTGAATACTGATGGGAAAAGTGATACAGGTTCGATTCCTGCCTGGAGGCACAGTTTTTCTTTAGAAATCGTCAATCTAGGGCGGTCTTATTAATTTTACATTTTAAGAAAAAATCAGCGGTGGCACTCAAACACATTTATCCATTAAAAATAACGTTTAGAGTAATCTAAATAAATAAACGGCAAATTCTATCTTTTCGTCCGTGGGTCTCAAATCCCTTTCACGCGGGACACACTTGCTCTACATAGGCATATTATAATACTTTTTGGAATCAGGATGATCCCGGGATTGAAAATCTGCCCTTCATCTGGTGCTTGAACACCAAGCATTGGGATTTGCGTCCGGATGAGGAGGAAGGGAACAGTTTAAAATTCAAATTCTTTCTCTATTTCTCTCTCTCTCTCTCCACCTATCTATCTTCTTCTTGTCTCTTCTCTTCTATCTAAATAAATAAAGGGCAAATTCTGTCCATCCATCTGTGTGTCTGAAACCCGTCTAACTCGGGCCACACTAAACATATACCTTTTTGGAGTCAGGATGATCCCAGGATTGAAAAGCTGCTCTTCATCCGGTGCTTGAACACCCAGCATAAGGATTTTTGTCCGGTGAGATTTTGTTTTAAATTCAGTTTAAAACATCTCCAAAACCTTGTGAATTGAGGAAATCAATTTTATTTTTTCAAAATGACCAGGAATCAGATTTAAAGTCAGAGGTTTCGTGACAAGAGGTTTTGAAGTTCTGCTGAGTTTGTGATTTGAAGAACTCAACTCAATTGAAGTTCCACGGAATTTGTGATTTAAAGAACTCAGTTTTCGGCCTGAATTGGATTTTTGGTCCAAATCGGAGTTTCGGTCTAATCGGAATTTCGGCCCAAATCGGCTTTTCGTCCCAAATTGAACTTTCAGCATGAGTCGGTCTTTTCAACAACTCTCGACTTGACGGAATGTTCACGGACTTCCAGGTAAAAAGTTTTACGTCTGAATTCAAAGTAACATTTATACACAGTACTCTCAGCTACGGTACCATCTCCATAAATAGCACATATTTCTTTTGCTATCTGAATAACGTTTTTTCTTTTCGATTGAAAATAAAAGAGTAACGATAATGCGTCTCATATTTAGCACGCGTTGAAATATCACCTTTCAGAATACTGCTAGGTAAAGTAAACATATTTGAGAAATCGCTGGCATACGGGTAGCAAAAGGAATTCAATAAATATAGAAAAATAATAAGATGTGTAAGACAAGGATGTGTTTTTTTCACCGGACATTCAACCTATGCAGTGAGATGATTCTGAGAGAATTAGAAGTCCTACCAGGATTCATTATTTGCGGCAACATTCTTAACGACATAAGATATGCAGATGACATAGTGCTGACAGCAGGTACAGAAAGGAAGTCCTACGGTAGGTAGCGAAGGAAAGAAGTAAACAACAACTACATGAAGGTAGAAAGTATGGTTGTTAGCAAATGGGACAGTCCAAAATGCAAATTATAAATTGGGGATGACAAACAGGTACAACAGTTTAAATATCTGGGAAGTGTTTTAACAAAGGCCAGAAAGCGCGACTCTGAAATCCAAAGGGGAATTGGGTAGAGAAATATACCTTACAAAAGCTAAGCAAAGTATAAAGAAACAGAAAAAGTTTCGTTAGAAACAAAGACAAGAGTACTGAACTGTTATGTAATATCAGTCCGCCTATATGGCAGTGAATGATGGACAATCTCCTCAAAGGTGAAAGATAAACTTAAGGCAACAGAAATGCAGTTCTACAGAAGGATGCTGAGGATGCCATGGATCGAACATGTTAACAACGAAGAAGTTTTAGAGAAAATGGAAACAAAAAGTAAATTTCATTTGTCTCTTTCTGATTCGAAGTATACACTTATACTTAGAATCGGAAATAAAATTTCCAGAGCACATAATGAGGAAATATGGCTTGGAGAAATCGAAACGATATCACTGCAGACAATCACCTAAAGTGATTGAAATACAAGGATTCGCAAGATTTTTACGGCAAACACCTTCGTCATTTCAAACAGATATTTGGATACGCAAGGATTAATAGCAAATTAATTATTACAATAGTAATTTGGCGACGTAAAAAAACAACAACAAAAAAAACAACCAAAAACTTGCTACCAAAAGTCTACAGCGTGAGAACGCGAATAATATTGTCAATTATTAAAATAATTGAAAATACTGACACCGAGTGTTTCGAAAAAAAAAAGTTCACTGCTTTTTTTCACAAGAAACCAGAGTTTTTTTTCACGGTAAGATTTTTTTCTTCTCCCCTTCAAAATTAAATGATTTGTCGAGTGAAAAATATATATTCGCGTAAGTCATTTGTGCTTAACAAAGACTGTTAAATATTCGAGTCATATTTGTGCAAAACCACAAGGAGGTTGAAAAAAAAAATTGTGACTTTCCCATTAGTCGACACTCCTTAAAGCGACGGACTTTTTTTTTACGAGAAATACCGCATGCAACAAAGGACATTTGCAAAATGATTTTTTTGTAACAAAGGAAAACTTGGATTGACTTTTTGGCTAAGAAATAATATATTTCTTGTTTATGTATTAGTTGAGCAAACTAATTTTATTAATCAAGCCTTGGGAAAACTGATTTTTTAATACAAGTGTAAACTGTATGGTGCGTAAATTGAATTCGTACCATGGACGCAGAATTAAGAGAGTCTCTTCTTTAATTGTTCAAATTTCAAACGGAACAAAGTCTCGCATTGCAAAAGCAACAACTTCAACGACAACTTGAAAGTGAGGAGAAATTTAAAAAAGAGTTTTTGGAGCAACAGAATGCCCAAAGAAAAAAAGGAAGAAAGATTTGAAGAAAGACTGTTACAACAACAGAAACGCGTCGAAGAAATCTTTATGAAAACACAGGAAGAACAGAGGAAACTTCTGGAGGCAACACAGTTAACGAATGCAAACGAGAATTATAACGCATTCTCCCAGACGGCTGTGTGGAACGCTATTGAAAGTTTCAATTATAATCCAGAAGACGATGTCACGTTTGCTCGTTTCTATAGAAGATATGAGGATATTTTTGTATCGGATTGCGGTACATGGAGAGACGCTAAAAAAGTTAGGTTTCTGCTAAGAAAATTGGGAACTGCCGAGCATACAAAGTTCGTGAATTTTATCCTTCCAAAAAAGACCAGTGAGTTGAACTTCCAAGAGACAGTTACTCTACTAACAGAACTGTTTTCTACAAAAACTTCTTTTTTTCACAGGAGATATAAGTGTATGAATGTCACTAGAAGAGAGGAAGATGATTACACTACTTATGCAAGTATTGTAAACAAGCATTGCGACGACTTTAAACTGGAGGAATTATCATCAGATAATTTTAAATGTTTAATATTTGTGCAAGGGTTGGTTTTAGGTAAAGACGCTGAGATCAGGCGTCGTGTTTTAAATAAACTCCAAAACGAGCCGAATTTAAAACTACAAAGCTTAGCGGAAGACTGTGAACGGTTTGTTGCGTTGAAACAGGACAGTCGTGACATAGAGGAAAGCGGAGTGTCGCACATTAAAAAGGTCCATCAGAAGAAAAATTTGACTTCAAAAAATAACCAGAGGAAAAAACAGGGAAAAGATCCACCTGGATCGTGTTGGAGGTGTGGAGATAAACATTGGTACAATGAGTGTCCCTACAAATTCAAACAATGTGACAACTGCTACCAGAAGGGGCATAAGGCATCACAATGTAGGGAAAAATCTGGTAGAAAGAAGACATCCATTAAACTCACGAAAATTGAACCTGAGGAACGAAATATCCGGAAATTTGTACAGGTCAAAATGTTTAAAAAGAAAGTAAGACTACAGCTTGATAGTGGGTCTGATATTTCCATCATTAATATACAGACATGGAAGAAGCTTGGGAGACCCACTATGATTAAATCACATAAAACGGCGAGAAGCGTCAGTGGTGAAAAAATCACCTTCGAAGGAGAATTATTGACAAATATTTCTTTTCAGAATAAGACCGAAAAAGCAAAAATTTTTGTCATGCGAAAATCAAATAACCTCTTTGAAACTGATCTGTTCGAAAAATTTAGACTATGGGATCTGCCTTTAAGCTCTTTTTGTCAAAAAGTTGAGGATTCGAATGTGGAGACAGAAAAACTTAAGAGGGAGTTAAAATAGAATTTTCCAGACGTATTTTTAGGCGGTCTTGGAAGGTGTACAAAAGCGGTAGCAAAATTTGAAGTCAAAGAAAATGAACAGCCAGTGTTCAAAAAGAAAAGAAATGTTCCATACGCCGCTATAGAACAAATAGACGGTGAATTAGAAAGACTCGAAAACATGGGTGTCCTCGAAAAAATTGATCACAGTGAGTGGGCTGCGCCAACAGTTTACATAAAAAAGAAGAGCAAGGAGATTAGGGTTTGTGCCGATTTCTCAACAGGTTTAAACAATGCATTAAAGGATCACCATTATCCCCTTCCGAGCCCTGAAGAAATATTCGCGAAACTGAGTGGAGGGAAATATTTTTCTAAAATCGACCTCAGTGACGCGTATTTACAAATCCCAGTCGATCAGGAGTGTTCAAAGCTGCTATGCATCAATACCCATAAGGGATTGTACAAGTTTAACAGACTTCCTTTTGGGGTCAAAGTTGCCCCTGCGATTTTTCAGCAAACAATGGACATGATGTTGAGTGGGTTGGACTTCGCAGTAGGGTACCTGGACGATGTGTTAATGAACAGCGCTAGCAAAGAACAACACAAAGCTCATGTAAACCAAGTATTCAAAAGGATCCAGGATTATGGATTTAAACTGAAACAGGAAAAATGTACTTTTTTCATGGAAAAAATAAAATACTTGGGGCAAATCATCGATGAACATGGAAGAAGGCCGGATCCAGATAGATCGAATGCAATAAGGGACATGCCTGCTCCAGAAAATATTGCGTCTCTACAAAGTTTCTTAGGTTTGGCGAATTATTACAATGTATTCGTGCCAAATATGCATAAACTAACATCACCCTTAAATGAACTGTTAAGGAAGGACCAAAAATGGGTCTGGACGCAAGAGTCCGAAGAAGCATTTCAGGAAATTAAAGATATATTAACGTCTGACTTGTTTCTGGCACATTATAATCCCAAGCGTGATATTATAGTTGCAAGCGATGCCAGTGCCTATGGCATAGGAGCATGCATACTACACAAAATGGATGATGGAAAAGTAAAACCCATAACCCATGCATCCCGTTCACTTTTACCAGCCGAAAAGAACTACTCGCAAATCGAGAAAGAGGTGCTAAGCATTATATTCGCAGTAAAGAAATTTCATCGTTTCTTGCACGGTAGACAATTTCTGTTACAAACAGATCACAAACCTTTACTAACGATTTTTGGATCGAAAAAGGGACTACCACAACATACGGCGAATAGACTCCAAAGATGGGGTATCATTCTTCTGAATTACAATTTTCAAATGGAGTATGTACCATCTAAAAAACTTGGTCATGCAGACGGCTTATCAAGGTTAATACCTAAGCAGACAGAACCATTGGAGGATATGGTAATAGCAGCCATTCAAGCGGAAGTTGAAGTAAAAAATACTTTATGTGACACGATAAGAGAACTTCCAGTAACGCTTGATGAGATTAAGAGTAAGGCAGAGGTGGACGAATTTATTATAAGCACGAAAGAAAAAATCAACAGTAACTAACTGGATGAGGAAATTTATTCAATTTGTGATAACGTCCTGTTATATAGCGACAGGGTCGTAATTCCTACGACATTACAGAAAAGAATGCTCAAGGAATTCCATGTAGGACATCCAGGCATATCAAGAATGAAAAGCCTTATGCGCTCTTTAGTTTTCTGGCCAAACATGGATAAGGATATAGAAGAAAAAGTCAGGGAGTGTAGAGGATGCGCATTAGCTATGAAAGCTCCTCCGACTCAATTCGGATCGTGGGCAAAACCGGACCGACCTTGGTCGAGAATTCACTTAGATTTTGCGGGACCGTTAGATGGTTTCTACTATCTCATTGTTATAGACAGTCTATCTAAGTGGCCGGAAGTACTGAAGTGCAAGAACCACACATCCGAGGCAAATATCAACTTCCTGTATGAACTATTCGCTAGGTTTGGAGTTGTAGACTGCATTGTCACAGACAATGGAACGCAATTCACGTCTACCGAATTTAAACATCTCTGTGAGGATTATCTAATCGAGCATATAACCATTCCACCATACCACCCAAGAAGTAATGGGCAAGCGGAGAGATTCGTAGATACGTTCAAGAGAGCCCTGAGAAAAGCTAGTGGATCACCGACGGATAAGTCAATCCAACAGTTCTTACAAGTTTACAGGGTCACTCCGAATGCAAACATCGAAACGTCGAAGACACCTGCTGAGGTCATGTTCGGACGCAAGGTTAGATCAATTTTCCACAAGTTGTTACCAAACCAGGATAGGCCAAACCTAAAAAAACCGATAACAAAAAAACGGTATAAAGTTGGCGAAAGAGTCTTCTACAAGATTCATAGAAATAATAGGACCTTTTGGGAGTCCGGCACTATTGAGAAACAAATAGGCAACATGGTCTATATGATTAAGGGACCAGATTTCGTGCACAAACGTCACACTAACCAAATCCGGAAAAGATACTCGAACAGTGAGGTGACCAGATCGCCCGAGGAGGACATCATGGACACAGTGTTTGATACTTTTCAGGTGCCCATATCAGAGAGCTCCTGAGAATAGGAGGTCAAAAAGAAAACGGAAATCAACGGAGTTGATTAGGGTGAACCCAAAACAAAAACGTTATTAATCCCCAGACGGGATATTTTCAAAGGGGGGGGTGTTACACCGGCCTTTCTAACACAAGGGAATTACACCGGTTTTCACTATATATAGTGCCAGTAATACCTACCCGGGGTGTAAGCAGCGACAGTACTACAACTGCCTAGCTGAGTAGTACCCGTTTCCTACCTTTGTATCTGTGATGTTAAATACACTTGTTCCTTAAACCAACCTCGACTTGATTTTCTTCTTTTTACTATTGTGCCACGACACAACAGTAATAATGCGGATTTATATTTTTAATTCATACATACATAGAAAGTAAATAAAATTAAATGTTCAGTTTATCTATTTTCGCAGAAATGATAGCCGCCCGTCAGGGCTTACTTAAATTGAATTCATTTATAGATATATTAATTTTATTTTTTTGCCACTAAAGTTTTCTATCTTCATATTGTGCATGTTATTTACAAAGACTGCTTGTCTTATCCTGCAGATAGCCGATCTTTTTTCCGAAACAGAATCTCTGTTAAAATCTTATATATAATTATTACCATGAGTCGTACGACAAATGTAACCTCAAAAGAGGAACAAGATGTAAAGTTAATTACTTATGGGAACACAGTTTTGGAAATTGCGAAAAAGTTGACCGGAGATCACAGAACAATCAATGAGGAAATTGGAACGTTGGCTAAATAAGAGCAAGAAAGAAGTTTGGCGTCCAAAATGTCATAGAAAGAGATTAAAAAGTTGATAAAGAGGAAAGGCTAAGTGAATTGACCGGTAAGAATATATTTAAAGAATAGGTGTTATCGTATGAACAGAATAAAAAGATACAGAACATTATTTAAAGACTCGAAAGCAACCAAAGCATCACCGTTTAATATTATTCGGTCGCGCTAGCTCGGACATTCATGAGTCTATCACGCTAACCATCACGGTCTTGCTTCAAGGTTGGAAGGTCATTAGGGTTGCAACCAAAGTATCACCGTTTAATATTATTCGGTCGCGCTAGCTCGGACATTCATGAGTCTGTCACGCCAACTATCACGGTCCTGTATAAGGGTTTTCATAGCATATTTGGTCAATGTAGATGGTTGTTGGGCAACTAACCCGTTTTGCACCATGGCTAGGTTTCCAGAGCAGTAGATCACTCGCAAGTATTTGTTTTGCTCGTTAGCAGTGCCCAGCAAAGCGCATTCTGTGTTCGCATACGATTGTAGAAATATCAGGGAGGAGTCTATAAAGCTGTGATTTAGTTGGATGTTATATCCCACAGTATAACTTTCAGCATCCGAGTGTAGGTTCCATCAAACTTGGTTTTAGTGAATCTCCAATAATTTTTCATATACTTCTTCGATAAACTTACACGTTTTTGAAGTGGTGAAGAATGTTGTCACAGCGTGGACATCACCCTTTAAACAAAGGTGATAAAACAATGAAAAACCCCGAAGCCCATCGAAGGAGTCAATGAAAATTGATTTATCAACAGTAATACCGGATTTATTCAACTTTTACAACGAGGCTAATCTAAAAGTGCTGAAAACCATACCAGAATTTATTATCGGTGGACGCAATCTTTCTTAACAACGTAAGATACACAGATGACACCGTGTTGATGTCAGACATCGAAGGAAAACTACAGAATCTCTTAGCCAAGGTAGTAAAGGAAAGCAAGAAGAGAGGACTAACCGTCACTTGTAAGACGACAGAAAATGTGGTTGTCAGCAAGAGAGAAATTTCAAGACAGGAACTAAAAATTGAAGATATCAAAATCAAGCCATTACGGAAATTTAAATTTCTGGAAAAGCCTTTAACGGAAGGCGGAAAATGTGGCATTGAAATACGAAGGAGCATTGGAATAGCGAAAGATGCCTTCCAAAAGGTAAGCAGTGTATTAAGAAACAGGGAAATCTCGTTAGAAACAGCATTGAATTGTCATATAATATCTTAAAAGAACTGATATTATATGACAATTCATTAATATTAATAATATCGTTGAAGTGACTTTACAGAAGAGGGAAAAAGCGACACCAAAATTCGGAAGCACATTGGCATATCGAAAGATACCTTCCAAAAGCTAGGCAAAGTACGTAGAAACAGTAAAATTCTATTAGAAATAAAGTGAAGAGTGCTGAACTGTGATGTAATATTCTCTTGCATGGCAGTGAAGGTTGGACAATCTCCTCACAGATGAAGAGGAGACTTGAGACAATAGAAAGGTGGTTCTACGGAAGGATGCTGAGAATACAATGGACTGATCATATAAGCAACGATGAAGTTTTAAGTAAAATGGAAAAAAGACACTTATACTTAGAATCTGAAAGAGACAGTTGAAATTTCTGGGACACACAATGAGGAAAGACGGCTTAGAGAATTTAGCACTTACAGGACATATCAAAATAAAAAGGACAGAAAGAGGAAGTGGGTTACCTACCTGACAAGCTTATGTGAAGATGCGGAATGTGGGTTGGGAGGGATGGCAATAAGACAGATGTTACTAAGAATTACAATGGATAGAAAGTTGTGGAGAGCCATGATCATCCACGTGCTGAGGGGACATGAAAAAGAAGTTTTAGGGATGAATAAAAAGCTATATTGGATGAACCTGATAGTTTATATTCTACCAAGATGACTTATAAAACAACAGAGAGAGTATTGGAGTACTTTTTTCGGCTAGTACTGTAGACATTAAAAGTATACCAAGATGGCTTATAAAACAAGAGAGGGAATATTGGAGTACTTTTTTTCGGATAGTATTGTAGACATTAAAAGTATAGGCCTCTTTGATGGAAGTTAATGGTGTCATGGTGAAAGCATAGAATTGTAAGTTCTTGAAATTAGATGTTTTTTAGTTGTATTGGTTGTAACATAGAAGAGTTTAGCTGAAGTTTATAAGCCAATGCTCAATTAAAGTTGACTATTTCTCATCTTACCAAAAATGGTTGAAAATTAATGGAATGGTATCCAACCTCTTGAAGCCCATCATCAGAATTAAAACCACTAGTTGCAGCCATAAGAATTCCTGAATGTTTTTCATTTTGTCCTTCTCCGAGATTGGTTGACAACCAAAACTACAGTGCCCAATCTGCCGTAATATTTAACCCATAGCTAGCGGGGAGAAAAATGAATTAATACTTAACCCATGAGTATTTGTGCAAAGGTGAACGCAACGGAATTTTAACACGGCTCGCTAGTTCTATTTTCCGCACCAGTAAACGTTATGCAGATCGATCATCTTTCCGTCAGTCAGTTAACTGTCATTCGTGATACACAACATCGGTTGTTTAAAGTCTTCGAAGCTTTAATCAACGCCGAAGTGGTTAAGCACCATACATCCCATGACCTGCTCTCCAACAAGCAATATGGTTTCCGCTTTGCTCGTTCTACAACTGATTTGCTTACGGATCATCACTGAAATTGTTTACCAAGATCTTCATCATAACGGAGAAGCTCGTGTCGTCGCTCTAGATGTCTCCAAAGCGTTTGATAGGTATTGGCATGTCGGCCTTCTTCGCAAGCTTCAGGGATATGGAATTTCAGGTCGATTGTTTGACTTAATACAATCATTCCTCTCAAACCGTGTATTGAAGGTCGTTCTCAACGGATTCTCCTCCAGCTCCTATACCACGAACGCAGGTGTTCCCCAAGGCTCCATCCTAGACCCTATTCTATTCCTTATCTTCATCAACGATCTTCCTGGCGTCATAGATTCCCAAGTTGGCATCTACTCAGACGACACTACAGTTTACAACTGTCTCAAAAACAAATCTAGTGTCGTTGACAAAACTAACCTGGCCGTTCGTCTCGAACAGGACCCCCAATCGGTTGTGAACTGGGGCAAGAATTGGCTGGTTAACTTTAACGCCTCAAAAACAAAACTGTTCTCTATTACTCGCCACAGGGAACCATCCCAGCCTATCTTTAGAATGTCTGACGCTCAACTTCTCGAGAACTCCTCTTTGAGATTACTCGGCCTCACATTGATTGATGACCTGAGATGGAACAAATACATCGAGTCAATAGCTTCGTCTACCACAAGGAAAGTTGGCTCCCTGTGCCGCGCCAGGAAAATTTTCTCGCCGGAGTGGAACCTTCAACTTTATAAATCAACCATTCGCCCTTGCATGGAGTATTGCTGCCATAATGGTCTGGTGCCCCTTATATTTGTCTCAAGGTTCTTGATAAGATCCAGAGACGGATATGCAACGTAATTGACCCTGATCTGGCACCTCGTCTGCAGTCGCTCTCTCACAGACGTGCCGTCGCCTCCCTCTGTCATTTTTACAAATACTTTCATGGTAACTGCTCCGAGGAGCTGCTTTCGCTGGTTCCCAGACTTCATGAATTTACGCGTTCTACTAGGCTGGCATCTCGCTCACACCATTTCACTGTCGAAACTGTTAAATGTAGCCGTCTCTTCTACTCCAATAGCTTCATGTCTCGCACCTCTCGCCTTAGGAACTCCTCCCCTCTTCCTGTTTCCCTGATAGCTATAATCTCCAAATATTCAAATGTAATGTCAATCGACGTCTCCAGATGCCCTGATCTATCCCCTATCCTTCTCTTCATCCTTTCCTCTATCACTCCTATTTTCTCTAGCTCCAACTCTCTGTAACCCCTTGCGTGCTAGTGGCTTCCCGCCTTGCTTGGGGTGAAACGCTTAAAAAACCCCCAAAAAAACAAAACAATTTTATTGTGAAAACATTGACTTGCATATTAAATGTGACATCATCTAGTAATTCTAGAGCGGATCAATTTATTACTTAATCGCAATTGAAAACCGATCCTACAATTTATTCCCAGTAGAAAATTATATTAATATTCAACGTAAATATATCTTGAAAATTCTCCCTACGTCGATCAATTTAAACCAATTTTATTGCGAAAATATTGACTTGCATAATAAAATCTGATGTTGCGTCGATTTTTGGAAAGCTTACAGCATCGTAGATGGAATAAACATATACTCAGCCGATTGGCACAATATTGAAATTACTCCAAGCGTTTCAGATCAATTCGTGTGTGAATCTAATCCATTTGCCTCAACAGGAAATTCGCACATCAAAATCACGCAGTTGTATTTAGAAGGTTTATAAGGTCAAATGTTCTTACAAGCTCGTTGTTGATCGGATCTTGGCTGTCAAGGTTTGGGCATCTTGAAATGTAATGTACAAAACAATAAAAATGATTCTCTTAAAGATCCAGAACGACTTTGACCTTTTTTTTTATATCATTCTCTCTTTCTTCTTTCTTTCTTTCTTTCACTTTCGTTCTTTTGTTATTTCTTTATCCATTTTAATTATTTTCATTTATTTTTCTGTTTCTCTCAATATTTTCTTTTTTAATTTGTTCTTGTCTATTGATCAATCGCTTCTTCTTTTCTCTCTTTAATATTTGCCTCTCTCTCTTTCTCATTTTTGTTAGTTCTTTTCTATTTCATTTTCAATGCTTCCTTCTCTTTCTCTTTCTCTTCCATACATCTTCTTTCTATTTCCTTTCAGATATTTTATCTTTTTGTCTGTTATCTCTCTCAACTGCTTTTTTCTTTTTGTTTACTTCTCTCTCTTTTGTTCTCTTCTGCCTCTCTTTTTCTCTTGCGTGTTCTCTTCTATCTCTCTTTTTCTCTTCTTTGTTCTCTTCTGCCTCTCTTTCTCTTTTTATTCCCTTCTACCTCTCGTTCTATTTTTTGTTCTGCCTCTCTTTTTCTCTTGCGTGTTCTCTTCTACCTCTCTCTATTTTTGTTCTCTTCTATATATCTCTTTCTCCGTTCTCTCCTACCTCTCTCTTTCTCTTTTTTCTCTTGTCATTCTCTTTCTCTTTTTAATGCTTTTCTGTGTCTCTTTTTCTCTTGCGTGTTCTCTTCTACCCCTCTTTTTCATTTACGTGTTCTCTTCTACCTCTCTCTTTCTCTTTTAGTTCTCTTCTGCCTCTTTTTTTCTCTTGCTTGTTCTTTTCTACCTTTCTCTCTCACTCTCTTTTTATTCTATTCTACATCTCTGTTTCTCCGTTTGTTCTCTTCTACCTCTCTCTTT
The DNA here is from genome assembly GCA_964036315.1 of Acanthosepion esculentum. Lineage (NCBI taxonomy): Eukaryota > Metazoa > Mollusca > Cephalopoda > Sepiida > Sepiidae > Acanthosepion > Acanthosepion esculentum. The sequence goes on along the minus strand of OZ038484.1, from coordinate 64,714,887 downwards.
CCTTGTTTCTTTTTCGTTTATTTCTTTTAATCTCTTTTCTGTTACTCTGTCACTTGTTTTTATTTCCTTGATATTTACGCCCCTTCTTTCATTCCTTCTTTCTCTCTTTCTTTCTCTTTCGTATTGTTTGTTTCTTTTTTGTTTCTTTCTTAGTCTGTGTTTGTCACTACCATTTAACTCTCCTCTCTTCTTTCTCATTCCTTTTCGATTAATTTTCGAAACTGCTCTCTTTAATCGTTTGAGAGAACCCCGTTTGCCTTCTACCCGCATGACTGATACTAACCTCAAGGAGAGTGACCCGGTGCGCCTTCTCCGGTTAAAGCTTCTCATTGACATTAAGTGGAAAGAATATATTGAATCAACTGCTAGGTCTGCTGCTATGAAAGTTGGTTCACTGTGTCGTGCCAGACAATTTTTCTCGCCACAGTCTATCGTACACATTTATAATTCTACCATTCGTGCATGTATTGAATATTGCTGCCACATCTAGTCTGGTGCTCCGGCTATACATTTAGGGATTCTTGATAAAATCCAAAGAAGAATCTTCTATATTATTGGCTTCGGTTACTTGACATCTTGGCTTCAGTTACTTTCTTTATATTGAAAATGCGGCCCAGAGAAACAAAGTTTGGGAATCAAGATTTCTAAAGAACACGAATGCACAAGTCATGGGTGAATTCAAATTGAAAGACGCTTCTATTTAAACATTGTTTAAAATGCGCTGGGAAGCTTTTTTTTTCTGATAAAAAGACAGCGAAAAAAAACAAACTACAAAAATAGACAGATATACAAACAGATTCCTATGTAGATAGGTACAAACTAGATAAATAGACAGATACACAGATAGCTAAATAGACAAGAACAAACTAGATATATAGACAGATACATAGAGAGACATAGAAACCAACTAGAAAAATACAGACAGAACAAGATAGATAGATAAATAGATAGGAAGAAACTAGATAAATTGACACATATATTGAATGGCAAACTGAGATAGATAGCGAGAGAGAGATAGTGAGGGGAAATATATATATATATATATATATATATATATATATATATATATATATTATATATATATTAGCTTAAAAATGCCCAATCGGTCGGCGTTTAAGCTAGCTACCGCGGAGTGTTCTTGCCTGGGCCTGCATCACAATATGTAGGGAGGAGTAGATGCGAGAGGCAACAATAAACTATAGAAGAACTCAAAATTGAACGTTGCATTTAAGTATTGCATTAATATTTAAGATTGCTTTTTTTAAAATTCAACGGTAATTCTTCTGCCACCAACTAATATAAAGACAAATTGATAAACAGTTATTGGAATGATAACTGGATGACCTTCGCTGAGTTTCGCAGTTAATTTTGATTATTCCCAAATTTATTTCCAAGTTATAAAATTTGTTATTCGTCGCAAGAATTCACGTAGAAAAATCGCCGAAAACAACCGCGGTAATGAAAACTTGGGAATTCAAATTTTCAGGATTGCGGGTCCGGATCCGGTCCGGAATGATTTTAATTAGTTCAGAGTCGGCCTGATTCCAGAATGGTATGATATTTTGGGCTATGGCCTCTAGGAGTAAAGTTGAAAACACAGTTTTATTTTGAAACACTGTAATTTGAAAACAGTTTTTTCATTTGGACATGTGCTATTGAAATTTAGAGAGTTTCCCTTTAATTGTTTTTATCAGTAAAGACCAAGGTGCCGGAATCCGAAAACAATCGCAGTAATGAAAACTTGGGAATCCAAAATTTCTGGATCCGGCCTGGAATATTTTTAATTTTCTCACGGAATCGACCTGATTCCAAAATGGTATGATATGTTGGGCTACGGCCTCTAGGAATAACGTTGAAAGAGTGTAACATGTCACACAGAGACATTCGCATTATATATATATATATATATATATATATATATATATATATATATATATATATACAGAGAGAGAGAAACTCAGATAGACAGACACGGATGGACTGATATATATATATATATATATATCAGTCCATCCATGTCTGTCTATATGAGTTTATATATATATAAAATTAAGTAATTCATCGAGTTTGAAACCTCAACAGAATGCAGAAAGCACTGGACGGCCGTTTCGTCCTATATTTGGGACTCATCAACAGTGCGCATCCATCTATCGGTAGTGGATGTCCACTGCTGATGAGTCCCAAATATAGGACGAAACGGCCGTCCAGTGCTTTCTGCATTCTGTTGAGGTTTCAGACTCGATGAATTACTTAATTATAATTATCAAATCCTCCTAATAATTTCTATCATTTATATATATATATATATATGTGTGTGTGTGTGTGTGTGTGTGTGTGTGTGATAATAATACATAAATTTTTATATATCAAGAACAATTTTAGGGGAAATAAGTACGAAAAATGGAAAATGGTTTTCGTCTGATGCGTTTTGTCGTTTAGGACTTCATCGGACTTTATATTTACTTTGATGCAACTACACATGCGTACGAAGGAGAGACGCTGGGAATTTTAAATTTAAAGATGATTTTTTTTTATCTAAGTGTTTTGGGTATATAATCTAGTCATTTTCATTTAGATTCTGTTTTCTTTTTGTTTATGTTTCCATCACTTTTGTTATTAAATATCCCACATTGTGATAATAGAAGATCTACCAAGAATGGTCAAACGTTGTAAGAACCTGGGCGCAAATTTACTCTGGGTAAACTAGCGATTAAAATACTTTCTAAATATTTTCGTCTTCGTTAACTGTTTTCCATCCAATTAAAGTAGAATTTTAATCTAAATCTTTGGTCAGTCTCGCTACGGTGAGCAACTAATGCATTTAATGTTTTATTTTATTTTATTTTATTTTATTTTTTGTAAAGGATCCATTTGCCTACAGATATTCACATATTTAAATTTGCTGAGATTTCTCTAAAATGTGAAAGTTATTATGGGTAATAAAGTAAATTCCTCCTCCAGGTTTTAGCTTCATATTTTCTTTTGTATTAATTAAATTTGTATTGTTTTAGATGTAGTTGTGACGATTTGTATGTCGAGATTAGATAAATTATTTTCAATTGTAGTTGTGATAGATTTAGTGGGTAAAAGAATATAATTTTTGATTCGTTGGGTTTGTCAGGAAGGGTCGCTATTTTGAAATATTTTATGAGTCTTTCGTTTCGCATTGAATATGAAATAATTAGGGTATTGGAAGAGCTTGAAAGTATTTTCAATGTATGCCTCCTCTTCGTGTAAATTCTGAGTGCTCTTCAGAAGAATCCGATGGTCATTACGGATTTTATTTTGTTGTTATGATGGGAATAGAAATTTATGAGATCATAGTTGATTTTCGGTGGACACTAAGTTTTAAGCTATTGTTAACATGGTGTAACATGATATCTAGGAAAATTAATTATTGTTTTCTTCCATTTCGTATGTAAATTCTATTGTATATTCGACTTTGTTTAGTTTATCTACAAGACCAGTATCACGGGGATATATTGATCGAGTATCATCAATATATTGGGAGTATGTTGATTATTTAGTTAAAATATTTTGAAAATCGCGAGATTCGAGAAATTTTAAGAAAATACATGCCATCACTCCTCTTAGGGGCAATCCCATTGATAATCCAATTTTTTGTTTATGAAAATTATTGCTAAATGTGAAATAACATTGATTAGTGATGAGACGCTAGATTTTTATTATTTTAATTATTGGTAGAGAGTGGTTTAGATTTAGGCATTTTTCGCTGGTGTAAAGGGATTTTATATCTAGAGTGACCATGAGTTTGTCAGTCATATTTCTTTCCCTTAGTTTCTCAACTAGGTTGACTGATTTTTTTTTATATGAGATGGAGAGGGGTTAAAATTTTTGTTATGGCTTTCGTCAGTTTATGAGGAGCGCTGTTTATACCTGAATTGTGATGCCTGTTTTGTGGGTTTTAGGGAAACTGTAAAGTTTGGGTGTTCTAGGGTGATATTCTATTATTGTTTTCATTTTTAATTAGTTTCCTAATCGCCTTATTAAATTCTTGTGTTTCAGTAATTATTTTCTGTTCATTTACTTTTTCATATGTGTCAGTATCGTTGAGGATTAAATTATTTTTTCATTATATGTACTCTTATTCATGATAATCTAACCTCCCTTTCCCAATGAGGTACTGTGGACTTGCTTATTTTTTGCTAGGTTCCTTAGTGCATTTAAGTGTCTCTGTGGTAAAATTCTTTCATTGTTGGTTTCTATAGTGGGAATGGTTATTTCTTGAATGAACCCTTTAGTGAATTTTATGTCGTTTTGTCTGTGATTTTTAACTCTTGCGTCAACTAGATCTCCTTTATGAATCCTGGTAGCGAATTTTAAACCAAAGCTGAGGGCTTCCAGTTCTGCACCGGATAGTTTTATATCCCATAGATTTTCTATTAGATCTGATCTTCTAATATATTTCCACTTGCTATTAGTACACAGGATGCTGAATTTTTATTGTAGTTTATTGATTTTGATTGTTACTTATTCGATTATCGTTTGTTGTAATTAAGCCATTTGCAATTTTTTACAACGTTCTTAGAATTCAACATTTCTAGCTTTTTTTAAAGGTTAGTTTTTTCATTTCTTCTAGTTTCTCGGTAGATGCATTTAAGAAATCACACGCGTAGGTCGGAAATATGTGATAGGATGTTCTTAGTATTTTATCGTGGCAGGATGACTTTTTTTAGATTCATTTATCAAAAGTTTTTTCGATTTCTAAATGAATTGCCTGGTATAGAAAGTTTTTTTTTGTTGCTACTTCAGCTTGTCATCTGCAATTTAAATTTAAATTTTATTTTAGAATATCTACAAGGTGGTCTGAAAATCTTGTCAAACTAACCCTCTCTTTCAAACTATAGGAACTAGTATCAGCCATATGAAATAGAAAATTATATTATGTAGGGATGACAAGACTTTCGGACCACCATGTACATAGTAAAACATCTACAACAAAGAAAATGTAATTAAAATATTAAAAATTATTCTTTTATGAATATAAAATATATATAATATATTCTATCGATAAACAGCATGTACATCGGTTATCGTACACATTTTAATTTGGAATGATATCTACCGAGTAAAACATGATTCTACTTTGGCTTGTTATCTACAAGGAAAAGATAATAAACTAAAGTAGCACCATGATTTACTATGTAGATATCTATCCAAATTAAAATTTGTACGGTGGGAATATTTGTTTTTATATTCTTGTATTGTTTGGTATTTTTCCATATCGATAGTATCGGATAACAATATATAATTTTTATATATCAAGAACAATTTTAGGGGAAAGAAGTATGACAAAGTGGAAAAAAGTTTTCGTGTGACGCGTTTCGTCTTTTAGGACTTCATCGGACTAAGTTTATGTTAACGTTGATGCGACTACACATGCGTACAAACAAGAGACGCTGTGAATTGAAATTTAGAAATATTTTTAATGTGTTTTGGGTATATAAAGAATTTGAATATACAATTGAAAAGAATTTATCTAAACTCAATATAAAATTTGCCAAAGCTACATCTCAAAACAATAAAAGAATTAATACAAAACAAATTAAGCTAAAACTTGATGGAGGAATTTATTCTATTACCAGTAATAATTGTTACAAGAAATACATCGGAGAAACCAGCAGTAATTTAAATAAAAGATCATATGAACACAAAAAGGATATTTTACAAAACAATACATTAAATGCTTTAGTTTCTCAACGTAACGAGACTGGTTTTGATTTTAAAAATTCCACTCTAATTAAAAGAGAAAACAATTTACTGAGATGAAAATATTTAGAAAGTGCCTTGATCGCTATATCATCCACATTAAATTTGCGTCCACGTTCTTACAATGTTTCACTATTCTTGGTCGATTTATTATCACAATGTGGGATTTTTAATAACAAAAATAATGGAAGCACAAACAAAAAGAAAAATAATCTAAATTAAATTGGCTATATTATAGACCCAAAACACATAAAAAACATCATTAAAATTAAAATTCCCTGCCTCTCTCGTTCGTGCGCATGTGCAGTCGCATATACTCAGTTCAATATACAGGGTGTAACAGCAAAATTGTCCAAATTGTGTAACAGCATGGGATAATTGTCCATCTCATAAAATGTTTAATATCTAAACTACTAAACTAATTGTGTTTCTTTTTTTCAACTTTTCAGATAAAACATTTAGCCATCTTGACATACGAATTGTCATACAAATCACTGGAAAACCCTTTGAGTCATTCAGCTGGAAAGAAAACAGGTTAAAATCGTTTTGTTTCAGCCCTATCATGTCTTACCAACTGAGCAATGGTGAGAGGAAAAAAGAACATTGAGGCCTTCAGTAATGGTACCAGCACTCATACTCTGGCATCCATCTTCAAAGGTCATTCCACAACCATCAAGAGAACGGTGAATAAGCTTAAAAAAAGAGGGAACAGTATAGAGGAAAACTGATCAGGAGGTCACAACAGGAAGAGGGATCATTATTTCAACTTAGAGCTAAATACATTCTTATTGTTCAAAGTAGTGGTCAATAGTGTTATAAAAACCTCGGAGAATTCCAGTAAGATATCTTTAATCATTTCTAAGATACAGCGGTTCAAACTCAATCTAAGAATTGGACAATTTTGCTGTTACACGATTTGGACAATTTTGCTGTCACATCCGTTATATATATATATATATATATATATATATATATGAACAGAAAATATACATAACATAAAACCTTTCTCTCCGTGCTTCATTTTTGTCCCATGATTGATATTTAATAAATCTTTATCGTACTAATTATATTGGTATCCTTTCGTTTGTCCTTGTTTTATTAACGAACCTATCTATTTTATACACACACACACACACACACACGCACACACGCACACAAATATATATATATATATATATATATATTTGAAAGAGATAAAAAGTACCAAACGTTTTTGATTATTATCTGGATATTTTCATACTTTATTTTGGATAATATCGCTACACGCGTTTCGGGTATTGTGACCTTCCTCAAGCGAAGAATGGTTAGTTAAATATATTATTTGAACATATTATTTAACGGAATGAATGTTTTCTTCCTATGTAAAATCTTTTGTAACCATTGCCTTTTGCTTGTAGTAGTAAGAGTTACCCAGCATTTGAATCCGTCATGGACTGGCCAAGAAATGTTCTTCTTGTTGAAGGCTAATAAAATAATTAAACGTGGCCAGAGAAAGAGAAAAGGAAAGAGAAGAGGATGTCTTTGTTCTTATCTTTTTATGTCGTCCTGTGTCTTTTTGTGGTATCTTCCGTCCTCTATTCCTGTCTATTGTGTCTTTTGCCAGTACGTATATATATATATATATATATATATATATATATATATATATATATATATATATATATATATATATATATTCTTTCTCCATACATATATATATTGCATTATTATAAGGAAACTTGTATATATATATATATATATATATATATATATATATAGATATTGTATGAATTGTGTGTCTGTGTGTAGGGTTCGTGTATGTATGTTTGTGTGTGCGCGTGTGTGGCCCGTTTAGTTCGTTTGTTTTTGACAGTATATGTGAATGTATTCGTTCTCCATGCATATATATTATATATTTTATTATAAGGAAATCTATATAGTATATGCACGCACTTTGTATAGTGTGTGCGTGTGTGGTTCGACTATTACAAGGAAACTTCCATAGTGCACGCGCGCACACACACACACACACACACACACACACACACACACACACATATATATATATATATATATATATATATATGCTTCGTTGGGTGGGAGCACTTATGTCGGATGGAAGACTCAAGAATTCCCAAAGCAAACTTCTTCAGTGAATTAGAGCACGGCAACTTAGATGCAGACTGATATGTATACACATACATAGACTAATTTGCTATCTAGTCAGAAAGATAGATAAATATGAACAGACTTAAATATATATATATATATATATATATATATATATAATATATATATATATATATATATATATATATATATATATATATATATATATATATATATATATATATAACTCTGTTCATCTAAACTTCATCTAGTTTTCAATAGAAAATTATATTGGGAAAGTAAAAAGAATGTAGGAGAGTTTTATTGACTAAATATAAATTCAATGTTATTCTATATGCCGTGTACCTGAAATAATATGGCGGTTTGAAAAAAGAAACTAATGCAATTCAAATAGACTGACTGTATACGTTTTAAAAGAAAAGTAATTATTGTTGTTGTTCTTTTATGAACTACCTTGAAATTGCATCGCCATGTCGGGAAGATTCATTGGATTCAGTAAAAATAAAAGAAAAAATTTGTTTTTATTTCACTGTCTTAGATACGAGAGGAAATCAGTACGGGAAAAAGAAAAACCGGATCCATACTAATTTGCGAAAAATATATATGAAGACGAAGAAACCAATGTATAAAAAAACATAATCTGGAACATTTATATATATATATATATAAAAACAAATTTGATTAAATAGAAACAACAAGGTGTATCTGTTTATTTTTTATTTTGCTTTTACAACTTTCGAATAAGGTGTTGAGTATTATGTTCGAAGTTGGGGATAAGCTGTCCAAAGTTCATATTTTGTATTTTTTTGTTCAAGTACTTTCGACTTTAGCAGTCATTACCAAGTATGGTGTGGTGTCTGTCTGGTAGTTCTAACTCGTTTATCTGAATCTTGGTTTATTCACAACTTTGAACATAATATTGAACATCTTATCCGAAACTTGGGAAAGTATAATAAAAAAAACAAAACAAAACGGACCTTGTATATATATATATTTTTTTGTCATCCACACACACACACACACACACACACACACACACACACACACACACACACACACATATATATATATATATATATATATATATATATATAAATAATTTTAGAAAAGACTGGAATGGAAAGAGTCCTGGAATTGAAAATGTACTGGAAATTACATGTCTAGTAACAAGCCATTACCCCCACTCTTAGGAAATCTGAGAAAGCTACGACAGAAAATCCTAATGTAAATATCCAACAGGCCGAAAGGTATTTCAAAGGATTTAGGGGATTCACATCGAAGTTCAGTTTTGGGCCTACGTCAGGTCATTCAATATTAAATTGCCTTTTTATCCCAGAAAAACTCCAATCAAAGTAATAAATTGACAGGAAAAAAAAAAACAACATTTGTTCGCTCAAAATATTTTGACTAATATTTAGATCCCCGTTGTACTGAATCCCTACCGAAAGATCTTAATTCGAAGAAACTTAGAATAATGCTGTATACTTACCGTGTTTTTCTGATCGATTACTTGAAAGAGAGATAGTTGAAGATGCGAGTTACAAATTGGAGAGGTCAATAGCGAGCAAGTACAGATATTTGTAACCACCAGGTTACTACCATTGGTAAATTTTTGTAGATGCTCGAATGAGAGGAATACCAAGTGGGTGGCTGGGAGAGCAATTTTTGTCCCTACTCCCATATACGCGACACACTTTCACTTTAAACTTGGCCTTGAGTTATATACCGTCCGTGTGTACAAATACCTACTTTTAGATGCGAGCATGAGACTTTCCAAAAGAGGGGCCCCAGAAACGCATTTTCCTAATACAACAGTTTGACTGGGGCGGTACGTCTATCAAACGGTAACGCAGGTGTCCCAAAGGGAGCTCAGCGAGGACGGAAACCTCGCGTAGAGCAAAAGGGCAAAAGCTCGCTGGATCTCGATTTTCAGTATGAATACGGAATGCGAAAGCGTCGCCCATAGATCCTTTCCGAGCGGAGAGCTCCGTTCCTCCCAGAGGCGTCAGAAAAGTTACCACAAGGATAACTGGCCAAGCGTTCGTAGCGACGTCGCTTTTTGATCCTTCGATGTCGGCTCTTCCTATCATTGCGAAGCAGAATTTGCCAAGCGTTGGATATATAATATGTCTAATAGGTATTTGTACCCACTGACAGGGAACGTGAGCTGGGTTTAAACCGCCGTGAGATAGGTTAGTTTTATCTTACCGATCGGTGTTACGTCGACCGTGGCCACGGCTACCCCGTCCAGTACGAGAGAAACCGGGGAATCGGAGCAACGGTTCGCGTACTCCAACGAGCGGCAACTTACAAATAGAAGATGCCAAAATCAAACAAGTATAAAAATTTAAATGTGTTATAAAAGTCGACGGAGAGAATGAGGTAGAAATCTATAGCTATGTTGGACTAGCGATGTATATATATATATATATATATATATATATGTATATATATATATATATATATATATATATATATATATATATATATATATATATATATATATATATATATATATATATATGTATGTATGTATGTATGTATTTAAAACCATAAAAATCCATATCGGTAATAATTTATTTCATGAATATATTTAAATATTCATGTCTTCAGACCGAAGGTTTTTAAGAAATGAAATCAATTTGTCCAGATGGATAGAAAAAAGAAGAGGAAAATCGAAAGGAAAAAGTAAAAGTAAAATTTTTTATAATAAAAAAAAAAGGAAGAAAGAAAAAAAATTTAAATTTCAATATAAAATTAAAAAAAAATTGGGGAAGAAAGAAAGAGAGAGAGGTGGGAAGAGAGAGATAGAGAGAGGGAAAGAAAAGAAAGGAAAGAAGGAAGAATTAAATGATGAGCCAATGGGTTGGCCTAGGAACAAATTTTCTTTGAAGGGCTGAACAAGTTAATATACTGGGTAAGGGAGGGCGGGATCAAAATTTAAAAAGTTACAGTAATATGTCTAATAGTCATGTCATTTTAGACAGCAAATTTCTTATCGCATTATAATAATCATCACAATTTCAAATTAATAATAATAATAATAAGATGAAGAAGAAGAAGAAGAAAATAATATCCGCCATCAAGAAAATAAAATAAAATAAATAATATAAAATATAAACTAAATAAATGAAAAAATAAATAAATCAAGAGATAAATATAAATAAAAAAATAAAAAAAATATTTGGATAAGGATAAAAATAAAAAAAGATTTAATCAATTCACTCCAAGCAAGGCAATTAAAGTCGCTAAGATGCGAATGGTTACTGAATATTACAGAATGTGAGAAAAGCTACAATTAAGGATAGAGGACAATAAAAAAAACAGTAATTAAGAATACAGAAGATAACGATTGAGATTGCATTTACATTTTTGAAGATCAAAGTTGACGGGAAAGCAAGAAGCCGGAAGAGAGATCCATAGGCGAGAATTGCGATAGCAGAAATTGTTAGCATATAATTTACGGTTACATCTAGCCATTCCAACTGTAAAATGATGAGACCTTACAGCCAACCTAGTACTGCGCTTAAATTCATAAAGTCTAGATAATATAGCAGGAAGTAATATTTATTTTGAAAATGCAAAAATATGGCACAATGTTAAAAGTGTGGGGAGTAGGGGAAGGCTGGTCTTTAATCTATCTTATCTTAAACTTAGCTAGCCCAGATTACTAACCCAAACATACCACAGTAATTCTTTACACCAAAACAACACATTTTTACTTACCATTCTTATCACAGCCACCATAATGACTAAGTGTCTCTATGAAGTTCTAACTAGTTGCCATATGTACAATTTGTCAGTGGTGGTGGTGGTAGGGGGGAATAAAAGTTTAACAGAAAGTTCATCAGAACAATTATCATGAAAGTATGTATAGAAAAGTCACAGGGAAGATACGCTACGGCGGTGGAAAAGTGACTGAAGCCGAGATGCCAGGTCAGGAACAATAATTTTGCAGATTCTTCTTTGGATTCTTCCAAAAGCTAACAAAGTGTTAAGAAACAGGAAAGTTTTATTAGAAACAAGGAGTGATGAACTACTATGTAACATCAGTTCTCCTATATGACAGTGAATGCTGAACAATCTCTTCACAGATGAAAAAGAGACTTCAGGCAGTAGAGATCTGGTTCTACAGGAGGATGCTGAGAATACCGTAAGCGGGCTATGTGGATTACGCGGAAGTTTAAAGGAAAATGTAAACAAAGAAAGGACACTTTAACTTGGAATCAGAAAACAATAGTTGAAAAGTCTGAGAATCAATGAGGAAAGAGGGCTTGGAGAATTTGACATTCACTGGACATATCGAAGGTAAAAGAGACAGCGGTAAACAGCGCGGAATCTATCTAGCGAGCAAATGTAAATGGATGGTAGAACAGACATTGGGAGGGACTGTAAGGGGCAAACAGTGCTGAACGGTACAAGGGACTGGAAGTTGCATAGAGCTATAATAGCCCACTTCGGGTAGGGATACGGTATACAAAAAAGAATTTGTTTCAGTTACTGGATTTCTTGCATTCTTTATGTAGTGAATTCAATCAACATAAGCGCTTGTTGTTTTCTAAATTTCGTTAATATCGAAGTGATGCCTGATGTATGTTAGGGAACAAATGTCTGATCTTGCAAGATCATTCGCAACTAAAAAGGAGATCAGTCCCTTGTCAGAGGAATTTAACAAATGAAGTTGCATCCCACTGGGCAGAGGGAAACCATCGTTAGATCCGATGTGCCTTAACCTACTCTGAGCAGCCTTACAGATCAAGCGAAGTCGCCTTTAAGCGAAATCGTTCCCTTCAATTCTGCTCAGTTTCGCATGCAAACGTAAACAAAGTAATTTTCTAATGTAATGGATTTTTATTTATTTATTTACAGGCCTAATGAGTGTTCTTGAATATTCAGTCTGGGAGACGTAAATAAACTAGCATACCGTATATTCTGGTGTACAAGGCGACCGAGCGTATAAGGCGACTGAGCGTATAAGGTGACTCCAAAATTGTTTTCAAGTGTAGGTTCCGGGCTATATTTACCATATAAGACGACCTCCCCGAAATCGTATTTTAAAATGCATTATATTGAATTTATTATATAAATTCAGTAAGCATATACCGTATTTGACGGCATATAAGACGCACGCGTGTATATGACGTACCCCAATTTTAGCAGGGCAAATCAAGAAAAAATTAGTAATTAGCAAAATTAGTAAATCTACGTACGGCATATAAGACGTAGGGGAATTTTAAAAGATAATTTTAGTAAAAAAAATGTCCGCCTTATATGCCGTCAAATACGGTACTTTCTTCTCGCCCAAATTCTAATGAAAAAACGGTGGGGAGATATTGTGAATTAACTTCCACCAGCGACAATAATTACGGTAGCCTGAATGACTTTTCCCCCGCTAAGTATCCACTCGTTCCACTGTTCTCGAATACGATCTTTAAACGGCTTGAGGCACACATCCAGTTGTGTTTTTGTACAGCATCATCGAAAAAAGAGGCGAGATATTGTAAATTACCTACCACAATATACACTTACCGTTATCCCTGCCATAATGCACCCGATACCCAGTAATGCTAACACGATCTGCTGCTGTAACTGTAAATACTGGTGACGTCACTTTAAAAAATACCGGTATATAAAGGTAATAATGTGAATTAACTTGTTTCAGTAGAAAATATTTATAGTCACCAAGAGAGGGGTCAGCTACCGTTAAAAATCTCATGCTAAAAAGTTACCATAACCCCCCGGATTTAAGGTTCACATTTCATACCTGTAGTATAAGACGACCTCCTATGTGTGGGGGGATTTTTAAAGGTTAAAAGGTAATCTTGTACGCCGAAATATACGGTACTGTTTAATAAATAAATGGAGCGTCTAATCATATATGAGTATTCACTAAAAATAACGTTTAAAGTAATAAAAATCTGTCGCATTGATAAATAAAAAAAATAATTACTTTAGAAAATTACTTTGTTTCGGTTTGGATACGAAACTGAGCAGATATGAACATTTCGAGGAATTTAATACGAGAAGGATTTTACTAAAAGGCACTGTTTTGAACACTGCTTGATCGGCAAAGTTGGTTAAGGCACATCAGATCTAGCGGCGGTTTCCCTTTGCCCAGAGAGAGCGCATATTTTTCTGCCGGAGAGTGCATATTTTTCTTTAATAAGATTTCTCAAATAATTCAGACTGGTAGATGAAAAAAAATACTGTTTAATAAATAAACGGGATGTCTACACAAATATGAGTATCTACTAAAAATAACGTTTAAAGTGATAAAAAAATATATAATGACTATATGTCTAGAAATCTGGAAGTCAAAATGTCTACAATTGAAAGAAAAGAGAAAAAAGGTTAAGGAGCGAGTATAAAAAAACACGGAAAGGACAAATAACTACAACATTCTACATGCACACACAGACGAGTGCACACACAGACACATACACTATAAATAAAAAAAAAACTTTCACTTTAGTGCTCTCAATATATTTTCTTACACACGAACTTGGTGATATTAACACAAGTTATAAGATTCAAGAGTGAGATTCTTTCACCTATCTCGGCCACGGGACAACTTTACAGATCAAGCAAAGTTTGAAATGACCCTATAAGCGAAATCCTTGTATTAAATTCTTCGAAATGTTCATATCTTCGTATCGAAACGCAAGCAATGTAATTTTCTAAGCTAATAGATTTTTTATTTAATAATCCGACATATTTTTATTACATGAAACGTTACTCAGACTTCTAGAATATTCAGGTCTGTGGAGTAAAATAAATAAATATACTATTAAAAATAAACGGAACGTCTACTCAAATATGAATATCAACTAAAAATAAAGTTTAAAGTGATAAAAGTCTGTACTTGGCGGATCTTTACTGCAGCGACTGCCTGTCTGTAATAAAATTATGTCAGCTTGTTAAATAACAATCCATTACTTCTTTTGAAATTTACTTTGTTTACGTTTGGCTACAAAACTGAGCAGATATGAACATTTCAAGGAATATAAAACGAGAAGGATTTCGCTTAAAATCATGTCTCAGATGCCCGAGTCAGTTAAGCCACATTGGATCTGACAACACTTTCTCTCTACCCAGAGTGGCACAGCATGGGCGAGAAAGGAGTTGACGGAACAACTAGTCGGAACTGCATGTGGTAGTCACGGAAGTAAGACAACACAAAGTGCCGTGACTAGCATAGGACCACAGAAATAAAGTTACAAAACACGTCGATGTAATAAATAATTTTAAAAAATTCTCTTTCTCTACGCTCTTTGTTCTGTTAGGATATTGGCAACCATGGCTCTCCATAACTTCTTCTTTTTGTTGTTCTAAATATCTCTTGTTCCTTTCACCATCCTTTTTAGTCTCTTGTTCTGCCATTAATATACCTCGTAGGTTAATCTCTGTTTATCCTGGTTTCTCTTGCCTCCAGCGAGGTGCGAATGGTGTAATTGTTACCAGCCCGAAATGAGAAATCAGAGAGACAAGTTCGAATTCCAATCGGGTTAGCTACATTCACTTACGCATAAACTCCCTTGGAAAAGGCATGAATCCATCTCTGGGTTAAATAAGAAGATTTGTATCTGAAAAGAAACCTTGTTATTCTAAAAATATTTGTTAATATAATATTCATTCAGTTTCTCTTACAATCCAAAACTATGTTTCGGCTTTAAATAAACCTCAAAGAATTGATTAGGCATTAAAACAATTCAATCAAGAAATCAATTTTCATTATTCTATCTTGTCCTAAACTTGTTTTTTTCTTTTAAGATTGGAGACCTTTATTACCGATCAACCCTTGTACTTTTAAAGGGAAATAAATTCACTTCAAGTTGATATTAGGTTCATTATCCTATCTAGTCTAGGAGGCACGGTGAAGTAATGGATAGCGGCTCGAATTGTGGTTTGGACAGCCGAGTTCGAATTCTAGTCGGATCCATTGCATTCACTTACGTGCTAATGCCCTAGGGGAAGGTATGAATCTTCTTCTTCCCTCTCCCTATAGGTTCTACAACCTTGGATGGCAACTGGTCTACCAATATCGAACTATACATGATCGCCTGAGCGTGTATGGCACATAACTGACTGATCTGAAACTTGTTTGATAGTATAGACCTTATTTATCAAGGAAGAGACACTTTATCATCTTAAAACCTTCTTAATTTTGAAGATAAATAATTTTCCTTTATTTTGGTATCAGTTTCATTATACTGTCTGGTCTAAAACTTGTTTTATTGGTGTGGAGATTTTACTCATCAATTAACCCGCGTAATTTAGAAGAGAAATAAATTTTCTTCATTTTGATACCAGTTTCATTATTCTATCTGATCTAAAACTTGTTTTATCGGGTTGAAGACCTTACTTATCAATCAACCCTCGTAATTTTAAAGATAAATAAGTTGCCTTCATTTTGATGCCAGTTTCTATCTGGTTTAAAACCTGTTTTATAGGGGTGGAGAACTTATCCCTCAACCCTCGTAATTTTAAAGATAAATAAATTTACTTAATTTTGACACTACTTTCATTATTATTTTGAAGAGAAATAAATTTGCTTCATTTTGATACCAGATTTATCATTCTATCTGGTAAGAAATTTGTTTTATTATATTGCAAACCGTATAAATCAGAATTTCAAAGAGAAATAAATTTACTTCATTTTGATACCAGTTTTATTTTATATGTTCTCAAACTTCTTTTATAGAATTGGAAACCTTACTCATCAATCAGTCCTAGTAATATTAAAATAATTTACTTTATTTGGTCTTAGTTTCATTACTTTGAGTTTAAATGTATTGGAGACTTATCTATCAATACTGGTAATTTGACACGAAAAAATTTCTAACTTTTTTTTATTTTATATATCGCGCATTTACGGGAAGTGAAACCAAAAGAAAGTAAAGCTTATAAATTGATTGATGAGAAATGACAACATCCGGATGAACAGACACTCAAGCTGGAAGTTCCGTTTCTTCATATTGTTGCCAAGTGAACTTTTCCTGTTTGAATTATTTTGCCAAAAGGTCAGATAAGGATGATCTCTTTGTACTTATAGCCACTTCAACTTTCACTACAGTTAAAGGAATTTTTGATAAACGCCATAATTGCCTCAGAGGCCATTCTCTAATCGCTAAAAAATATTTTCTTGCACACGCAAAAGATATCCGAAAAATCTTATTTATAAGTTCTTCTTTCGCCACGTTCATCTCGCTTTGTCCCTGTTCTCCTCTCCATTCGAACTTAATTAGAATATTCACTGTTTACTCCGTTTTTTTTTTCATTAACGATGTCTCGTGCGTGTTAAATTCTCCATGCCCTCTTTCCTCATTACGTTTGGAGACATTTCAACAGTATTTTTTAAAAATCGAGACTGTGTTTCATTTAGTTTATATTTTTCATAGAACATAATTTCTCCTGTGTTCATTTCATGGATCCGTTGGTTTAGTCCCATCTCTTTCGCTCCAAGTCTCTTCTTATCTCTGAGGAAATTGTTCAGTATTCACTGCCATATAGGAAATTAGATATTATATAGCAGTTCAGCACTCTTTTCTTTGTTTTTAACGACATTTTTCTATCTTTTTATACATTGCTTAGTTTGTAAAAGACATGAGGCGA
The DNA here is from genome assembly GCA_964036315.1 of Acanthosepion esculentum. Lineage (NCBI taxonomy): Eukaryota > Metazoa > Mollusca > Cephalopoda > Sepiida > Sepiidae > Acanthosepion > Acanthosepion esculentum. Next base: position 64,697,436 of record OZ038484.1, on the reverse strand, counting down.
TTGTCCAGCATTCACAGCTATATAGGAGATTAGATATTACATAACCGTTCAGATCAATTTTCACCTCTTGTTTTTGTTTTCCAATGACAATTTTTATCTCCTAATACGTTCCATACTTTCTGAAAGGCGCGGGCAGATTGCCCCGCATTCGCTGTCATATAGGAGATTAGATATTGCGTGGCAGTTCAACACATGCTTTTCTTTGTTTCTAACGACACTTTTCTATCTTTTAATACTTTTCTTATTTTTTTACACGACATGAGTTGATTGTCCAGCATTCACTGCCAGAAAGGAGATTAGATGTTACATAGCAGTTGAATACTCTCTTTTCTTTGTTTCTAACAGCATTTTCCTATCTCTTAATACTTTGCTTAGTTTGTGAAAGGCATGAGGAGATCATCCAGCATTTATTGCCATAATGGAGATTAGATATTACATAGCAGCTCAGAACAATTTTCACGTCACGTTTTTGTTTTATTGAAACCTCTTGTATTGCGTAAAATGAAGATTTGGAGCAAATTATATTTTAAAATATTTCGATAATTAAATGTCCATCAGGCTTTTTGTACTGACTTCATTGAATAAATTGTCTGACCATGTCCCTTCTTCTTCTTCTTCTTCTTCTTCTTCTTCTTCTTCTTCTTCTTCTTCTTCTTCTTCTTTGTGTCGTGTTCCGTCGAGACTTTGGCGATCATGGCTTTCCACAATTTTCTGTCATTTGTAGCTCTTAACAAATGTTATCTTTTTGTTATCTCTCCTAAACCCTGTTCCGCCATCCGTTTACTCAAGGTCGCTAGGTAGGTTATGCGTTGATTTCCAGTGTCTCTCTTGCCTTCAATGTTTCTTGTGAGTATCAAATTTTCCAAGCCTGCTTTCCTCATTATGTGCCCTAGAAATTTCAACTGTTAAGTATTAGTGTCCTTTTTGTTTTCATTTCTCGGAAACGTCGTCTAAGTTATTCTCAACATTCTTCTGTAGAACCCTATTTCTCTTACTTCAAGTAAACCTAGCGAAGTTAAAACACTCAGTGGCTTTTCAGTATGAATTAAAATCTCCATTCAAACAAGCTTTTGATTGAGAAACGTATGCTTTTTTCAAATCTTTGAGATATAATGAAAGACTTTTATTAATATTTTCAACTTTTGAATCCGTGTCTCCATTTTATTCTTCTGTGCTTTCAGACTCAGTAAGGAGTCATCCGCGATACTTCAATACCAAGACTGTATATATATTATTGCTACTAACCCGCATTCCTGGATCTACTAACCCATATTACCAGTTTGTATTATTATGTTAATACATTTATTTTCATTATCCATTCCTGGCGTTTGTTATTCATTTATATCGGATTTCATCCCGGAATCCACAACCTAAAGTGGCATAAATTCGTTCATTTTTTGTAATTATTAGTTATTAATACTTCTGATGAATCATTCAGCAATGTATCCCCCTTCATTGTTTATGACCTCCTCCAACGATCCACTAACTGTTTAATACCTCGACGATAGAAATCACTAGGTTTTGACTCGAAAAATTGACCAAGCCACGTTTTAAGTTCCACACATTTGTTAAACAAAACATTGTTAGAAGGCGACTGAAAAATCTGATAGTCTGAAGGAACTAAATCAGAAGAATATGGTGGTTGTGGCAGAACTTCCCAACCGAGCTCTTTAATTGCATGTTTGGTCATGTTAGCGACGTGGGGCGAGCATTGTCATGTTGAATTATCACACTGTATCGCCGGTCAGTTCTTTTCAGCTGAATTGCCTCTTCTAACTCCTGTTCATTTGGTCAACATATAGCTTAGCATTGACCGTTTGGTTGTTTTGAAATATTTAATCTCCGTATACAGTACATATGTCTCGAGCAGTTTTGTGATCTTGATTAAAAGCAAAGAGAATAAGATTTCGAATATAATTATTCTTGTTTACTTCACATTTCATCTGAAAGAGGTGTCTAATCTGAATTAAATTTTAATAAATTTAGACTGTATTTTCACAGGATAACCAGAATTACTAAGAGGCCCCAAAATGCTACGAATGATTATTCTTCGAGGTAATTCATAGAAAATCAGAAAAAAATAAACGAATATGTGTAAAAACCTTACATGTTTAGCAAATTTGAAGAAGGGAATTAGAATTTGGAATAAAAATGATTTGGACAGAGTCTAAAAATCCTGTTAATGAATGCTATTTCTATTTAGTTAAGAATCAAGGTTGCTACCAAATTCCTTGTCCACATCAAACATGATAGGCACATTAAAAATAATTCAACCTTTGATTCAAAGTTTTCATGCCATTCGTTGTAATCTGAGTACATTTTTTTCGACTATTTGGAGAGTTTCCTTGGAAACCTGGATAATGTAAATGTTGAACAAAGGGGGAGATTTCATGGTGACATCAAAACAATGGAGGATCATTATGAAGGACATTGGGGAGAAAACAAGATAGCTGGTTATTGCCTGTTGCTTGAAAAGAGATTGCATCAATGTTCTTCATCGTAGAAAAGCCAAAGAAAAGAAAGTTTTTCTATTTACTAGCAGGCTTCGCTCGCTCGCTATCTCTTCGCAAAATAATAGTTACTCCCCTTGAACCATGAAAGCAGCAATAACGGCTAGTATAATATATTAATATATATTTTTAACTTCGCATAATCTGTCAATCCGAATCTGAGCTCAACAAAAATCGTTCCCTGCGCCTAACTTTTCTAGGGCTTTTGAAGGAGCTATGAATTTTTTAAAATCGGACCAGTGGGAATTGAGGAGTTGATTGGACACACACACGCACGCACAAACACACATACACTGTACTTTATATATAAGATTGGTCTCATTTTTGTTGTTAAACGCAACGTTTCTGCCGCCGTGCTCTCCAGCCTTCAGCTGGTGCTTGTCGATCAGGGTAACCGTCATTGAATTTCGAACTAAATCTTTTATTTAATCTACAGGGATTGGTTATTCTCATTTCGCTGACCATTCCGTCTTCTGCTTATCCGGTATTGCTCAGTTTTTGCGCACCCTGTTTCCACTGCGCGGCCCAGGGATTGAACTCACAATTTCTATGTCAGCAAATTCATGAACCAAAGTTTTAATCCATTAGACTATTGTCCCGTAGAAAGACTTTACCAGGAAAACTGTCTTAGAATTCTGTGGAATGATTTTCTGTCGTACCATAAGTTGCTTGAATTCAAATAAAGGCTGTTATTGTTGGTAATCTTTTTTTCTTCAAAAATGTAATGCTCGTAATATTTTTTTTCCAAAATCTATTGCTGATATTTTTACTATAAAAATCTATTTTTATACTTTCATACGGTTTCGATCCTAGTTTAGGGGCTCACTATTTGCCTCTAGCTAGCACCCCCCCTAACAGGTGCTTCCGCCCCGGGTCAGAGTGAACCTAGGAACAATAGCAATTAAGAGGTAGTTCTACCCTTCTCGAAACCTCCTGATCAGAGCTCTTGCTGCTGGATGTAGTTTGTCATCATACCCAGGACAAACATTACACGTAGAAAATCTTTATAAGTTTGATATGTTTCCCTATTTAGCTTCATTTGAAATTTGGAGATGGAATGAATCGGAGTTATATTTCAGTTTTTAAATTTCGTTGTTTTAATCATAACACCCCCAAGCAAGGCGTAAATGCCACTAGTACACAGGGGATTACAGGGAGTGAGAGCGAAAGTGAAAGAAAAGACTGAGTATAGCGAGGGTTGAGGAAAGGACAAAAGATGAACGGGGTTCAAGAAGACAGGAGATAGCGATTGACGCTGCATGTAATTTTTTGAAGGTTATAGTTATCAGGGAAGAAAGTAAACGGAAGGGAGTTCCACAGGCGAGAAGTGCGGGAAAATAAACTGTCGGAGTGGAAATAGAAGTTGCATTTAGCTATTTCAACAATAAACAGATAGGACCTAGTTACCAATCTAATAGTACGCTTAAATTCATGTAGTTGGGACACCAGGGGAAAAAAGCTCATCAGAGCAGTTGCCATGGAAATATTTCTAGTAAAGACAGAGAGAAGACACGTCATGTCGGTGAGAAAGTGACTGAAGCCAAGATGCGATTACATTACAGATCTTTCTTTGGATTTGTCAAGAACCTCGAGATGAATAGCAGGAGCACCAGACCAGATATGGCAGCAGTATTCAATGCACAGACGAATGTTAGATTTGTAAATATACAAGATGGATTCTGATGAAAAAGATTTTCTGGCACAACACAGTGACACGGTTATTGATTCAATATACTCGCTTCACTTCATATCAATGGAAAACGTGAGGCCAAGAAGGCACAGTGTGTTGCTGTCCAGGAGACTAGCGTCAGTCATGCTGATTGGTTGTGTAGATATCACATGTATATTAGCGTTAGTGTTCATGTTTGTTTCAGTTTTTTAATTGATATTTGTTTCTAAAGTTTTTACTTTAACTTTTAATTTTTTTACTGAAGAAACTGAATTAAAATTTTGGGTAATTGTCTTCTGTGGTACCATAATTTGTTGGTATTCAATAAAAGGTTGTTATTTTCATCGTGGCTTATGCTTTGTGGGATTGTGGGATCAGTTTCAGGTCCTGTAACTTTCCAGGGTCAAAATAGAATTTTTGGCTGATTTTTTGATAGAGAAAAATCTAGATGTGATGTATAAAATGTATGTGACTTTTTGGATTCAGCACCTCCAAAAATGTTACGATGAAGTTAATTGCTGTTAATATCATGTACCAAATCTTTTATTTAGTTTTTCTGTAAACCTGTGAATACACAATAATAGATAATTTTCACGCCATTTGTGATCCTGTGTCCTCATAAATATTAGTGAATGGCAGAGAAAAAGCTCATACTAAATTCCTCTTCTTCTTCTTCTTCTTCTTCTTCTTCTTCTTCTTCTTCTTCTTCTATATGATGTACCTCTTTGAATCGTGTCTCTCCATCGTTTCCTGACCTTTGTAGCTCTTAATAAATGTTGTCTTTTTGCTATCTCTCCTAATTCCTGTTTTGTCATCCGTTTACACAAGCAGGTTATGATCAAAAGTTCTTTAGTATTTTTGTTTTTACTTAAAAAAAACAAACAGTGCTCGATACAGAAGCAGAGCATAAAATTATAATTATTTAAAAAAATATGATTCCATCGCAACACAGAAATTACTATGTTTCGAAACTGGTTCACAAGAAATATATATATATATATATATATATATATATATATATATATATATATATATATGTATACGAAATCTGATCAAAAAGTATAGGGAAGGAGCTATAAAAGAAAACTACATATCAATTCGGTATTTAAATCTCTATGTGTGTAAGCACTTTCGGCGTATTCACATCAAAGTTCGAGACTATCATGCTAAATATATTTCGTTAGAAATATACAAGATACGAACTCTCTGGTGAATACAGGAAAGGTGATAAAACAAAATTATTATATTTAAACAAAATTAAACTAGCAACATAACTAGCAGCAGCAACAACAACAACAACAAAAATCTTTCAAAAATGGCTAGCGTTAGCCGAAAGTGCTGCTTCTATTTTCCGTGTTCCTTCAGACCGTGGATGACGATGGCTATTCACTCCCCTCTCTCTTCCAGCACTTAGTAAGCTTTGTCTTTTCTTTATCCCTCCCAGTTCCTGTTCCTTGTTCTGCCACATGAAGCAGGTTCTTCGCCTAGACATCGAAAATATACATTTACAAATACGAATGGGAAATAAGAGAAATAGCTGGAAACATAAAGAAAAATTAATTATGAAACTTTTATCTGTTGTAATCAAATTAACACACACATATATACATATTCTTATCCACAGACAGACAGTTTCGTAGCTCATCATCAAAGAAAGGCGAATTTTTACATACTTACTCTGTGAATAAACACGCTAATAACTAACAGTGCTCAATTCAGGGAAGAGCTTTTGGAATATTAGTACTAGTAGTCATTGTTAACAAATTCGCATTAATCCTTCAAGAGTGAACAACCGAATTCATTCTTATCCACACAGATCAGGGCCACAGGAATGTAGGACGCCCATGGCTAAGGTACAAAGACAAGCTGAAAAGCAACTTATCAGCTGTCAATATACCACATAACACCCTTGAGCGCTTGGCCTTGGAGCGGGTAGAATGGAGATCAACGTGTTTTAGTGGACTCAGCAGTTTTCAGTCTGCTTATCTGAATCATCTTCAAGAAGCGAGAGCAAGAACTAAAAGGTCAGCCAATCTAACAGTGTTCTCATCTCACAATCCTCACTCTTGCTCCATATGTGGCCTCCTTTGTAAATCCCTAGCGGGTCTTAAATGCCACAAGATTATCGCACAAAATTTCATAACTGAATCAACTAAGTTGTCAGACCCTCATACGTCGAAACCGACAGGAGAGTCCATTAATATATATATATATATATATATATATATATATATATATATATATATATATATATAGGCTCCTGAAAAATTTATTTCGGTTGAGCTCTCTGGGGAGGAAGTGTGGGTTTGTAAACAGTGACTATTACGGCTCATAATGCAAGACTCTTCGGTAAATCGAATCGAGTTCTCTCTGTCACTGTGTGTTTATCTAAAAATAAATACGCTTAAATTCTCCTTCATCCCTGCCGTGCGTCAACGGCTTGGTGGTAGAATCCCCGACTGACACTAATTCAGTTGGGTTTCGATCCTAGCTAGAGGCAAACGGACGTCTAGCCACACTGATGAGCTGTGATACAGCGAAACAGTCTGTCTGTGGATGACTATATATATATATATATATATATATATATATATATATATATATATATATTGCTACAGATAGAAAAACGTATTCTGGCAAAGTGTTTCGTTCCTTGAGGAATTTTATCACAGGTAAAAGTGTACAGATTCATGAGGAAATTATAAAATATCTGGGAAAAAAAAAATCCCTTTCCATAACAGTGAAAATTCTTCGAATATTTTAGAATGTTCTTGGATTTAAATTTGAACACAACTTCATTTTTTATAAAGGATACTATTTTTGAGTATACAATTACAAATAAATTTCCCTATCTTGTCATTTCAATATATATAATGGAAGCACGGTTGACTAATGGATAGCGGCCCGGACTGAGGAATCGGAGAGCCGAGTTCGAATTCCAGTCGAATCCATTGCATTCAATTACGTGCTATTAACCTTGGGAAAAGTATGAATCTTATTCTTCTCTCTCCAGCTATGGTAACTAGCAGGACAGATCGGGTTCTATAGCCTTTGATGGCAACCTATTGCGGGGAAAAATCTGCCTCGTCAGACATGTATGGAAAGATCGTCTAAGTGTGTATCACGCATGGTACATAACTGAGTGATTTCAAATTCCAGTTGTGTTATATATATAGGTTGTGATGGATAAATTATCTTCTCTATTTTTTTATGCAAAAATGAAAATAACACTAACATCTCATTTTAACAAATACATTTACCAAAATTACACAAAATATTTTGAAATACTAAAGAGTAAATACATTTAATAAAGTCGCCCTTGTCTTCAACCACGGCCTCCAGACGATCTCGGAATTTACTGCAACTCTTCTCTGAGGTCTCCTTGTTTAAGTTGGTGAATGCTGCTATAATCCTTGCCTTCAGTTCTTCTTTGGTGTTACAAAAAGTTTTGTTGGCCTCTCGTTCAACTACACTCCCCACATATAGTAATCAAGGAGGTGCAGTCTGGGGAGTTAAGTGGCTAGAAGTAAGTGGTGATGTGGTTACAGAAATTGTTTGACAGCCAAGGGTTCTCTTGGTTGTGTGGCATGGTGCAGAGTTCTGTTACCAGACATAGGGTCTTCTAGCAGTCACCTTCTTGATCCAGGGCAGTACTACTTCCTCAAGGCACTTGCTGTAGGCCTTCGTGTTGAGTCTGAGGCCTTCACCAACAAATTCGAGAGTTCTTTTCTTAGAACGATCAGTGAGTTTTCCGAGCTGCCGTACCTTTGTAATCACCATTAGACTCATCTAACTCTTTCCGAATCCTCTGCACTGTCCTCAGATTGGCACCCTAGCACTCTGAAATTCTCCTATTGAAGCTTTCGGTGCGAATGCTAAGCAGTACAGCATGCCGTTTCCAAATTTCTGGCGGAGTGAATTGCGTCATGGTGCTCTCTGTTTCTCGCAGACGGTGCCCAACTGACCCTAATATGCCGTTCAGTCGACAAAATCAAAAACAAACAACGCGCATGCGCGAAATTAAAATTATTTACAATTTACTTATCGCACCTTGTATATATATATATACGATCTGATGCAGATGTACAATAATGTTGGGTGTCCAGCGACATTTGAGTTGCTTACACTAACTACTAACGCATGAATATATAGATGTTTCCTAAGCTCATCTTGGCACAAGGTCATAGATATAGAGCACTCAGTAAAGATTAAATTAACTAATGCATAGCTTGGCTTCGTCTGGCATAAAGCCACGGCAATGGCGAATTCACTAAGGATCAAACACATTTTGAACGTCTGCAGCGTGTCAAGATCAAATTTCAATTAATACAGATATTGAAAAATCTTCGGCTTAGGTTTGGCATGGCGGAGTTGGGGGTCTGCTATACAAACTCTCCAGCTATAACATCTTTAGTAAAGTCTACACATGTCGTGGGCAGACTGCGGCCTGCATACCACGTGCGACCCGTCTGGTCTTTCTGAATGGTACGCTTAATTTCATAAGGAAAATAACATTTCTTAAAATTTTATTTTGTTTCGTTCTCACTTGTTCATCCACACACTTTCTCATACATAACCGCACCAGTTCTGGGTAAGACGATAAACTACGTCCAACAGCAAGGCCTCTGACCAGGAGGTTTTGAGGAGCTTGGAACCACCACCTCTTAATTGTTGGCGTTCACAAGTCCACCCTGGCCCAGGGTAGTAGCATCTGTTAGGGTCCGAGCTATGGGAAAATAGTTAACCACCCCAAGAGGGGTCAAAACACTATGAAAATGTAAAAATAAGTTTTAATACCAGAAAAACTTTGTAAAAAATTATTACCAGGAAAATTTTAATATCAGCAATACATTTTTGAAAAAAAGAAATATTGTCAGAAATAAATTTTTTGAAGAAAAAAAAATTACCAGCAATACATTTTTGAAAAAGTATATTACCAGCAATAAAAATTGTCAGCATTAAATAACCCATTAAGGTTGATATGCCGTAAAAGAAAGCAATAAAACCAAACCAAACATAACCCTGTGCATAAACAATGATTAAGTACAATGTTTCCTGAATTTTAGGGAAACTAACGTCGTCAGCATTTTCAAACCATTGGAGATTTTCGCTAAGGGAGATCATACGTGTAAATATCTTTTGCTCTTGGAAAACGAAACGTTCGTAAGAATTTTTTCTCTAAAGGAGAAATCTTTTCATTTTCGAATGAATAAATGAGAAACAAATCCCCGCAGCGACATGTAATAATTACACTGTCATCAGTGATAATATTATATCAAGATTTCAATTTTTTAATTATAAAAAAATATTTTCTAAAAAACGAAACATTCTTACCATTTCTAAGGCATATGCTTACGCATATGGTCTTCTGTAGTGAAAGTAGCTGAGGTACCTACTACGAAAAATTACCATGATTCTTTTTAGTATTCCCGCCCGCCTTGTGATGAGCTATAGATCATCCGGCCCAATGATCGAAAAATGTTCCCATGCCTGGTCTACAGAATCATTAAATCTTCTTCCTCAGTGATGTTCATAAAGGTCGTTGTGAATGGCTAGACTGCTGAAGCTCATAGGATCGATGCAGACATCCTCTAAGACTCTCTTTTCGGCTCTATTCTCTTTCTGATTTTTATTAACGATTACCTAGGATCATTCTCAGATCAGTAGTAAACATCTATGCAAATGACATCACAGTTTATAGTCGCAAGATAATTAGAGACTTGCAGCTGATCTCTCCTCTGAGTTTAGCCCAACAACTTAATGAGGAACTGACTTGTAATTTTCATTACCTCAAAAACGAAGCTAGTGTCGTTTTATCTTCACTGTCAAAATCCTGATTATTTTCACGACGAACAGTTCATAAATTTGAACGTCTGTTTCTTTGAATTCTATTTCTGTCTTTTGCCACTTGTTCTTCATTCGAATCGGTCAAATTTAAAATGTCTTTTTTATGAATTCTCTTTTTCTTCATTTTCAATAATAAGAGAAAGCAGTGGCTTCGTTCTGGTCAGCCTTCAGAACAAGGGTGATTTAAATAGAAGGTAATCTGTGTTTGGTGGTATTTATAGGGGGGGCTGTTGCGCTTTAAGTTCGTCCCAGATGTTCATGCTGTGAACGCTGACCTTTATTCTCAACTCAACAACTGCAGTGGCTATATGATGCTTTGAACGCCCGCTCCCCGGCCTTGGTCACTAGAAGAAGCGCACTCCTACAGCATAACAATGCCCCAACACCCGCTACAATTGTAACCAAGCACAAACTAGAATTGGAGTGGTTTTTCTGAGCCATGACTCATTCCCTGTGCGGACGGAGTATCAACAATGTGGATGAGGTTGAAAATGGGTACAATGAGCGTTAAAGTAAGATTCTGGAGCAACGACGGCAACATACAATAGAATATAATGGCATATATTTTGATGAATAAACCAGTTAAATGGTATAAGTGTGGAATTAAGATTCTGGCGCAACGATGGCAAAAAACAATAGAATATGATGGGATATATTTTGATGAATATACCAGCCAAATGGTGTACGCGTGGGATTAAGATTATAGCACAACGATAGTAACAGACAATAGAATATGATAGGACATGTTTTGCAGAATAAACGCTTTTCGTGTGTAATTTGTTTGAAATATTAATTAAAGCTTGAAATACGAAAAAACAAACTGTTGACTCAACCTAGTATTAACGATCTACCTAGGAATGTTCTCGGTTCAATCGTCAATATCTATGTAGAAGATATAACTTTTTATGGACGCAAGGTAATTTGAGACTTGCAGCTGATCTTTCCTCTGATTTTGCTCTAACAGCTCAATGGGGATATAACTGGCTTATAATTTTCAATGCTTCACAAACGAAGCTAATGTTGTTTTGCTTCACCGTTCACACCCTGATTGTTTTTTTTCCAAACACGGTGAATAGTCAGTTCCACTCTCAATGAAGCGTCATGCTTTGAATATATATTGGGTAGCAAACTAAATCCAGACTTAAAGTGGAATACATATATACGATCTATTGCTAAATGAACAGCGCATTCTACTTCTGCCATGTTTTATCTTTTTCACGCGCCAGATTAGACCAAAGATTGCCGCCGAATATTGGCTGGAGTGCTAAATCCTCACTTTCTAGCTTTTATAAAGTCCACAACCGTTTACTCTAACGCTATTCCCATAGCAAATGTTCAGATGAGCGCTCTATTCTTTAGTTTCACCGTTTCAAACCTTTACAGCTAAGGCCCGCTATGCTGCTCCCATGGAGCCGAATCATCTTCATTTCTTCCATATTCCAAATGTTAGGAGAAAGTTTCCACCCAGAGAGCTTTTCTCCAAGAAATGCTATTTTGTGGATCAGACCTCCACTCCACTGCAATCTTAACCACTTCAGGTAACGGATCAGTCGTTATCTATCCCCCTTATCCTGATAATCTTCCCTACCTACCACTTGCCATTTCATTCATCACACACTTTATTCAGCATAACCATTTTAATAAAACTCTACTTTGAGTGCACTTTGTATTAACTCTAGTCTGAAAAAAAAACCCGAATGTTTTGTGCAGTTATTTTACAGGACATCGCTTCTTCTTCTTCTATTTGCCGTGTCCCTTCAAGAGGTTGGTGAACATTGATTTCCACAATTTCCTGTCCTTTGTAGCACTTAATAAATTTAGTCTTTTTTCCTGTCTCTTAAGACTTTGTTTTTGGAAGCCATCTTTTTCTATCTCAAGACGTCTTCAGATTTCAGTGGTGTACTTTCCGTCCTCTGTCATCACACTTCCCAGATATTACGGTGTCATAATTGTGTTGGGCGTTCCGACTGAGAATCGAACTGTGTACAGTGAATATAAGCGATAAGTTATACGTCGCTAGTCGAAAAAGAGAAATAAAAATAGAAGTTTGTCTTGTTTGTTGTCTCGCCGGATATTTGTCAATAATGTAATTTTGTATTGAGGATGTTCACTATGGAAGAATCGTCCTGGGTATGACGATAAACTACATCCGGTAGCAAGACTTCTGATCGGGAGTGGAGATTCTGATGAGCGTGGAATCACCTCTTAATTGCTGTTGTTCCCAGATCCAACCTGACCGGGTGTGGTAGCATAGTAGGTATAGAAAAACAGTTCCCCCCCTCCACAAGAATCAGCAGTAAATTTTTATAATAAAATGACCAACAATATATTTTTATAGCAAAATGACAATCAATGCAACACTAAAAAAAAATATAAAAATACATTTTTATAGTAAAATCTACATAAATCTAATCCACAAAATATATATATATATATATATATATATAAACATACCTTTACTCTGAAAGTATAGAATTATGTACAAATTATCTATAGTTGGAAGCATAAATTCACGTACAAAATATTTAGATTTCGGCATTAAATAACCCAAAAAGGTTGATATGCCGCCAAAAAAAATCAACCAAGCAAACAACCAACATCTATGACCTCGTTTATGACATTAGTCCTTAAAATATCCTAGAATTTCTTAAAGAAATCAAACTATATTCCAAAATATAACTTCAATAAAACTACAGCATAAAATACACAGTACTGAGTATCATCTACCATGTATTCAATTGTGAAAGAAGAATAATGTATATCATATTTTTATCACTTCAATGCTCCCCAAAAAATTAAATTTTTACATTAAACTACCAAAAAGATTTCTCTACACATCTATAGGTTGTTATTTTTTTAATAATTTCTCAAAAAAAAAGTAAGTCAATATAGCTTTTAAGACGTAAGAGAGAGAGAGAATATTAGACAAAGAAAACATTATTAAAAAGAGAGAACAATGAAAGAACAGGAATTAAGTCAGAAGATAACGATTGACGTTGCATTTGAATTTTTGAAAATCAAAGTTAACTAAAAAAACAAGAAGACGAAAGAGAGTTCCACAAGCGAGAAGTGAAAAAGAAGAAACTGTTAGCATAGAACATGCGGTTACATCTATCCATTTCAACTGTAAAATCAACCTTGCCGTCAATCTACGCTTAAATTTATAAAGTCTAGGTACAAAAGATTTAAAACTCATCAGAAGAATTACCATACAAATATAATACCTCATCTCAGAAATATAGACAGATACTGCATACAAAATATTTACATTTCGTCATTAAATAACCCAAAAAGGTTGATATGACGCTAAATAAAATCAACCAAGCAAACAACCAACATGAATGAACTCTTTTATGACATTAGTCCATATAATATCCTACAATTTCTTACAGAAATCAAACTATATTCCAAAATATAACTTAGTCAAAGCTACAACATAAAATACACATATCACTGCCTCTAATAATCATGTCCACCATGTATTCAATGGTAAAAGCATCTATAACATATTTCTAACACTTCAAAATTCCCAAGAAAATTAAACTTCAGCATTAAATGACCCATAGGGAGTTGATGTGCCGTTAAACAAACAAATCAATCAACTATGGAAGAATGTTTCCCCGATCACCAGATTTTTTTTGTTTATATTTCTTACTGGGACCGAATGCAACCAAAGCTAATTCACTTTTACAGGTGAATTTCACACCAAAAGTGAAATATGACGGAGACATTCATGCGTTTTGGGCAAAGTAGTCATGCTGGAGCCCATCATCTTCCAAGTAAAACTACAGCCGACGTCTTCCAACTTGAATATATGAGCGTTGCTTCCACTGAGGGAACATTCCACCTTGGCTGTTGCCCCCGGTCTAGAGAACCCTTCGCCCAGCCATGTGTTGATTACAAATGAGATGCTATAGAAAATCTGTTCGCCATATTCTACGTCAAGTGCATCACAAATGAAAAGGTGCGAGACACCTCGGGCAAGAAACAGGCCCGTTGGAAGACGCCATGACCACTGTGAAGATGATGAGGTTGAAATGAAAAGAATCAATAATCTTTTCATCATTAACCTACAAGGTACAGCCTTAAACAACAGAAGACGATGAAGACATTGGAAAAGGACGTCACTGAATGGACTGGAAGACATTTTACGGAAATCTAGATACTGACACGCAACTGAAATATGTCGAGGAAACTTATCAGGTGACCAGTAACCTTAGTATCACAGAGAGAGAAAGAGAGCAAGAGGGCGAAAGAGAGAGAGAAAGAGTAGGGAAGAGAGAGAACGGAGGAGAGGTAGTGATAGAGGAAGACTACAGCGGGGATAGAGAGAACAGCGGAGAGATAGAGAGCGGGCAATATATATATATATATATATATATATATATATATATATATGTATACGTGGACTCTTTTTTGCTAATTATATATATATATATATATATATATATATAATTAGCAAAAAAGAGTATATATATATATATATATATATATATATATATATATATATATATATATATATATATATATATATATATATATATATATATATATATATATATATATATATATATATATATATATATATATATATAATTAGCAAAAAAGAGTCCACGTATACTTCATATAGTTTATAATGTGGGGCACCTCAAAGCGGTGTAATGGTTAGCGAGCTTCTCTCGCTAGAACAGTTACGACTGAGTAATGTGTTCGATCCTCAGAGGGTGCCTCCTTTTTTCGGCCTTGTGCCACATTTAAGCTACGCCTGGAAAATCACTATAGTTTATAAAATAGAGTAGATAAGTTGGTCAATAAAAACGAAAGGGTACCGATGAAATCTGCACGAAAAACTTTGATTAATATTCACCAGGTGACAAAAATGAAGCACATAAAACTCCCTACCACCCACCACCAATCACAATTTTGCACACGAGAAATCAAACAGGTACGGCTTTTTTTCTAATAATTCCACCTACAAGCGGAATCTACCCACCGCATAAACCTAATGTTGGATAGTCACCACCATCTCTCTGTTTATTTTTCGCATCCGCTAATGAAGAACACAGGTGTGTTTAAAAATTCCGAATTTGGAACCTCAATCTCCGTGCTTCAATTTTGTCACCTGGTTAATATTAATAAATGTTTTTCGAACTAATTACATCGGTACACTTTCGTTTGCCTTTGTTTTATTGACCAACTTATCTACTCTATTATATAAACTATATGAAGCACGTAGACAACGAACAATTTTAAATTACAAAATTGTACTTGGATTAAATGAAAATTACTTATAATACATTCCTTCTTGGCACGAGTACACTAGTATATATTTTTATATAATTTATCCTCTGAAAAGAAAAACTTTATTAGATCGCACGAGAAATTATATAAAAAACTAAATAAAAGCACTTTGTCAGTCGTTTTTAATGAAATGTGCTTGAAAGAAGGATTGCTGCCTAAATACACAAATTTTAGTATATATATATATATATATATATATATATATATATATATATATATATATAAACACATCTTCTTTTGTACGTTTTTCCTCTTTTCATATTATCATTAACTTTATTTTAGTACTCACAGCGAGAAATCAAACAGGGAACGGATTTTTTCTAATCATTTCCCCTACAAGCGAATTCTACCCAACCTCAAAAACTAATGTTGGATAGTCTCCATCGCCCCTCTGTTTATTTCTCGCATCCGCTGATGAAGAATACAGGCATGTTCGAAAATTCCGAACTTGGAACCTCAATCTCCGTGCTCCATTTTTGTCACCTGGTTAATATTAATAAATGTTTTACGTACTGATTACATAGGTACCGTTTCGTTTGACTTCGTTTTATTCTACTTTATGTACACGTGGGCACCAATCCTTCACCAAATGGTTTATGACATAATAATAAAAGATTAGATAATCTCTGGGCTAATTAAATAACATATAACAACAAAATAAGGATGATTCAAGAGGATCTTAATTTGGATGCATATGCTGATATATGTGAGTGCTGGGGTATACATGTATGTATGGGGAGGGGGGTGTAGGTACATATAAGTATTAGGGTAGGTATGCGTGAGGAGATACACTCATATATAGGTATATAGGTCACCCTATATATAATCATTATATATGATTCAGCATATCCAATCCTGGGTAATCATATCCTAACTACTATAAGATGACTTCCTAATACTTAATATAGGGTACAAAAGTTAATCCAAGATTTTAATAGGTAGACTAAAGGGTCGCTTAAAGCTAGCGCAAGTGTGTATGTACTTAAATGATGATATCTAAGTGTGGGTTAGGGTAGTCAGCTATACGAATAGGTATTATTGACGTGGATAAACGCATCCGTTTTCGTTAATTTCCGTGAATTCCCGGCTAATTAAACTTTGACCATGTGACCATTAGGATATAGGTCAGCCCATCGCTCTCTGTGTGTCTATCTATCAATCTATCTATCTATCTATCTATCTATCTATCTATCTATATAGAGAGAGATAGATATATCTATCTATCTATCTATCTATCTATCTATCTATCTATCTATCTATCTATCTATATATAGAGAGATAGATATATCTATCTATCTATCTATCTATCTATCTATCTATCTATCTATATATATAGATAGAAGGATTGAGAGAGAGATAGAAAGAAAGAAAGAGAGGGAAAGGGAGAGCACAAACGCTTTTTATGCATTAAATCATAAATTTGAACGTCTGTTTCCTTGAGTTTTATTTCTATCTCTTACCACTTCATTCGTATCGGTCAAATTAATAATTTATTTTCCTGGATTCTGTTTTTCTTCACTTTCAAGGAGAGGAAACGAAAACCGTGTTACTCGAAAAAATTGGCTTTCTTTTAAGATGCATTTCATCTTATAAAAAGACGATTTTGTTTCTTGGTAGGATATAATTCTTTCGGGATTCGTTTCTCTGTAAAGTTTCAATAAATGCGCCTTTCTGCAAGCGCTTCCTTGATATTTAAATTTTTGTACTTGCTCGATTCTTCATAGTTTACATCCTAGATTGTTTCTTTTGTTGACAATCATATATTATATCTTCTTACTAGTCCATTCTTCTAGCTTTCATTTATCACATTCTGTAAGAATTCCTGTAGTTTTATTTCGACGTCTGCTATCAACACTGTGTCATCTGCATATCTTATATTGTTAAGATTGTAGTCGCTAATAATGAATCGTGGTAGGTGTTCTAACTCTCTCAAGATTGTTTCACTATAAAGGTTAAATTAGTGAGAAAACACATCCTTGTCTTACATCCCTTTTCTATTTTTTGTGTATTGATTGAATTCATATTCTATCTGTATGCAAAATTTTTTTAATTTTCAGTGATCGGAAAATTTCACAGAAAAAATTCGTCACGGAGAAAACGGTTATAATTTTGGTTTCTGTATTGGAAATTTTAAAATAGATGTCTACTTTAGACAATGAAATAAAAAGGTAAAAGATCCTGTTTAAATAACCTGACGGACACAAAGTAAGGGCCCAGTTTAGTACCATATTTCCATTGCAAATCCAAGCCTTGGTAAACTTATTTTGGGTAGATATACACTTTATATTGATAAGCAAAAATTAGCCTTGTTTTGTTCATTTAACAGCATATCAACTCCTTATGCGCCATCTAATGGCGAAATTTAATTTTCTTGGGGGAATTAGTAATTTCTTTTAAAAAAATGTTTTTTACCGGTGAGTTTTTTTTGCAAAAACATTGCTATCAATTTTTCTTTTACAAAAATCTATTGCTGCTGCTATCTTTTTGTTTTTTATATATATAAAATGTATTGCTGCTAATATTTATTTTATTTTACTTTTTACAAAATCGTGTTGCTGGTAATTTTACTATGAAAAAAAAAAAAAAACGTCACAGAGAAAACGGTTATAATTTTGGTTTCTGTTTTGGAAATTTTAAAATGTCTACTTTAGACATTGAATGAAAAAGGTAAAAGACCCTGTTTAGTTAACCTGACGGACACAAAGTAAGGGCCCGGTTTAGTATCATAATTCTGGATTATTCGAATATCCTTCCCACATATTACCTAGCAGTTCCAACAGTTCTTTGTAACGTACCTTATCAAACGCATTTACATAATCTATAAAGCATAATTATACACTTAGGCCCCTCAATCTTTCTTTATCCAAATTCGTGACATCGTACCAACCTCTGCAGTTTTGGATCGTTCCTCTTTGAAAAGTCTCCCGGCATCCTAGCTCTCTGAGAAACTAATCTTAACTCTCCAATCCCCTCCTCTGATTTCTCGATTTCTGGCTGTCTTCCTCTCTTTAGGAAAGACTCTAATGTTCACATGCATGTTTATGTCGGCGAACATCTCCCGTTGGCTATGAACCCTCTCTTGAATCTCCAGACCATTCTTACATGTGTCTCCGTCTCTCTTTTCTAAACTCAGTCAGCTATCTCTTCTTTCTTTACCGTTCCCATTCCTCTCATGACTGTTGCGCGCTAGATAGTATTTTTGATAATATAGACAAGGTCATCTCCTTACACCCGTTTGCAAAATGCGTGTCTGGTGTTTTCTCCTGAGTGAAAGCTGGCATCGATGCTTTCATTCCAGCAAGGAAATACCAAGTTAAATCGCGTTCATCTCCTTGGTTCTCACCTGCATGCTCGGCCGCTATAACCCACAGGAATCACTTCTTCGGGCTGCACCAGAGTGACACATCTGATTGCAACAGACGTCTCTTTGTCTCTGTTCGTAATGAGTCCAAGCGTGGATATTATCCATCATTCACTGTCAAGTAGGAAGACTGATATTATCTAACAGTTTAATATTCTTTTCTCTGTTTCCCAATTAAATTTTCTCGTTTCTTAGCTTTTGGGAGGCATCTTTCACTATTTTCTCTTATTTTAATCATTTCACCCCAAGCAAGGCAATAATACCACTAGGATGCAGGGGATTACGGAGAGTGAAAGAGAATGAAAAGTTCTAGTGAGGAGAAGTGAGGAAAGGACAATAAAGCAACATAATTCAGGAAGACAGAAGATAGAGATTGACGTTACATCTAAATTTCTGAAAATTGTAGTTATCGGGGAAGCAAGAAATTGGAATGGCGTTCCACAGGCGAGAAGTGACAGAAAAAAGAAGCTCTTAGAATAAAAAATATGGTTGCATCTAGCTAGTTCAACAGTAAAACAGCGAATCCTAGTTGCCAATCTAGTAGCACGCTTAAATCTATGTTGTCGAGGCACTAAGGAAAAAAGCTCCTCGGAACAGTCGCCATAAAAATATTTGTAGAAAAGACAGAGGGAAGTCACGTCACGTCGATGAGAAAGTGACAAGTCGAGATGTTAAATCAGGAGACATTATCGCACGCGTATGCGAGATCGATGGACACGAGATGTTCATTATCGATACGAGCAGTCAACTCGTCGACATAGTCCCTGAACGGGCGCATTAAGTACAATGGTAGAAGGCGTACGAAGCCGTTTACTCTAAACCAAGGCCACGCCGATAACAGTTGGATAAATTCGCTCAGTGTCCTCTGAAGGCTACCTCATTAAGAGATAGCACGTCCCGAAGTGGTAGACAGGTAAGCGAAAACTCAAGGTTGCTGAGATAATGCGGTGCTGGCGCTCAAGACTAGAAGACTGGATTGCCAACAAAAAGATCCGCCCACATAGAGGATCCTTCGCGCCCCCCTTCACGAATTCATGATAGAATAGTTTACGAGGCCGTGAAAGGTCACCGGACGGAGGAATGACCTTCAAGGCTGCCTGACACCCTCGGAGGAATCTCGACTGATTCCGGGGCTTACGATGGCATCCTAGAAACGGGAGGAGTCAGGGTAAGGCTAGATAAGGCGTCACTAACACTCCTCTCCAAGATCGAGTTCTCTGTCAACGCACGGCTTAAGAAAGCCAATCTCGATGCGTGCAGGTCATCAAGTGCGGCATTCAAAGCCCCCCCCCCCCGACATGGATGTTGGGCAACAACCTCTAAGCAGACCTTATGCTTGCGACCACCACACAAAATGGAGGACAACAAACTCACGGGTGCCTTCGTACGGTTCTTGTGGACAGGGAGTACAGACAATCGATAAAGGATAAGAGGAAAGTCGTAAGTTGCCCACACCTCAGTCCTTCCCTTCACGAACAACAGCCGTCGGAGCTAAGTCCGGACCACCTCTCCGCCGGTTGTTTGTACCTCTGATCAGCTGGTGCCCGGGCCTGAAACACACTCTAAGAATGCGGACGGGCTTATCTGTTCAACTAAAGGACCCCGGAAACAGCACCCATTTTCAAGCACCTAACTGCAAACCGAAAGACTTGTTGAGGTTAATCTTGATCCCCGTCACCTTCTCGTACCATTCAATCGCTTTCTGTACCACAACAATGTCGCTGCAGCACGACACGAAAATAGATACGTCATCATCGTACGCGGAAACTCTGGATCGAGCGCCTCTGGGGACAGCGATTCCATGTACGGCCATACTGCACGCCCTGTCCCTTAGCCGGCGAAGGAGGGGCTCCAACTTTAAAGCGTAAAGTATGGACGACAGCGGGCAACCCTGTTGGACTGACCGTGACAGCAAAAGCACGTGACAGCTTTCTGTCCACCTGTACCACAGCACTAGGGGAGCGATACAGGAGGCTGATCCACTTGCAGAAGTCGAGTTTGAATCCGGCGGCCCGCAGGACATGCAGGACAGCAACCAGGTACTGATGGCCAACTCTATCGAACGCCTTGGATTGATCTAAATTCATCAGCGCAGCTTGATCGTCGTCTTTTACACCCTTTGGAATCGTGCGGAACAGATGTAGGTTGCTCTGAATTGTTCGTCCCTTTACAGCACGTCTGCTCGGGTCCTAACAAACTCTCGGCAACTGGCTGCAAAATCTCCGTCGGGATCTTGACCAAAATCTTTAACTCTGTTTTTAGAAGAGTTATGGGCCTATAGTTATCTAAATCCCGCCCACCGCCCTTGCCTTTGTTCAACGGCGTGATCACACCCCGGGAGATTCGGTCGGGGACGGACACCTACCGGTATCAGTTGTTGAACATGACAGTCAAAATCGGTAAAAAAGATGTGCGACAGACTCAAGCACAATTCGTGTGGCAGGCCATCAAGTCTCGGAGACATGCCACAAGAAAACGAACTTTTTCAATGCCAAGCTTCGCCCTCTGTGATCTCACCTTCACAGTTAGTCGCTTCAGTTGACTCAAGCCGAGGGAAGTCAGTAAAGATAGATAGTGTCCGGATATTCTAGACCTAGCACCTAACGTTATCCGGGCACAGACATGTTTATGGTCCGAATAGCCTAAGCAGTGTAACATGGGACAATCTAGCAAATCTAGATCGACCCTTTTCACTAACATTCTATTCGGGCTTACCCGGGTAGACGGTCACTTAAAAGCCCGCATCTACATCTCCCGCTATGAGTGATCGAGCCAGTATCTATCGAGAAGACCAAACTCGCCGATCAGATCAACCAAGCTTCACCAGATTTCTCACTATCTTCTCACCCACTAATTTGGGGTCCAGAACGGCATCCAGTCCCCTCATTAAGAATAAGCGCGACCAATTCACTAGGAATGGCCACAACCGACGGAAAAATGAGACACTGAATAGACAACAAAATCGCTAGACTACACGAGCATCAACCTTGCAAAAAGTGTGTCTCCTAGATCGCGGCCATATATACAGCAAAGGGCAAAAGATTATGAAGCAGGCGGACAGCCTTACCCCGATCTCTCAAGCCCGTCGCATTTAAGCTGGCTAGTTTGATATTCATATAATAGTTTTAACCCCTTAAACGTAGACCAGACGGAAATCTGTTAGGAGCAGGACCCCGGTGTATTGACTTAGGCTGCCGGAGCCGATATCGGATGTAATTCGTCTGTCCAGGACAATACAGCCAACATCCGTGGGGAACGTTAGTTTGAGCGCTCTGTATAGTGAGTGATGGAGTAACACCTGAACCCTCCCTGCACATAATTTGGCTAACTTCTTCAATTCTTCGGACCCTACTTGAGTCATTTTTATGCCCGGAAACTATTTTTTTGGTGGCATCAAGAAAATTCACTCTCTTCAAGGAGAGATCCATTTCGATCGCCTTCCTGTCAACTTGGTAGATGGCCTCCTCCTTGGGGAAGGCTTCTTTTTTGAGGGGGCTGGTTTGGAGTTTGCTATCGGGGAGGGAGATGATTAGTTCATAGTGGGAGAAGAGGGGAGGCTCCTAGCCTTGTCAGTACACCTTTTCTGTTTCGCCAAACAGGTGCTGATTGGGACTTGGCGTGTCCCGTGGATCTCTCCGTCCTGCTTCGGCCCGACCTTTTTCCTTTCATGACATTCTTGTCTTCCTCTTGCTCCTCCTTCCTTTCCCTTTTCAAAGAAGAAGAACACGGTGGAGGTATATGCTCCACCTCCATGTCATACTTTACCTGTTGTTGCTACTGTTGTTTTTGCTGTTACTGATGCTGCTGCCACTGCTGCCGTTGATGTCGTTGCTGTTTCAACTGTTCTTGTTGTTGCTCTGGTAGCGGTTGTTGCTCCTGATGTTGTTGTTCCTGCTGTTTTTGTTGTTGCTGTTGTGGTTGCTGTTCTTGCTGTTGGTGTCGATAATGTTGCTGTTGTTGCTGCTACCTCCCACTCTGTTCAGTTGTTGGTGTTGCTGCTGTTGTTTCCGACCTTGTGGGACATCCTGCTGGGGAGATGGGGTTGCAGATTTTGTCCTTTCCTCATCATCTTCTGCCATTAATTGGGGCCTGATCGAACTTGTCTGGCTCCACACCTTCTACCAAAGTTGCAGATTGCTGGGATGGTGGCGCCAGGTTCTTGCCGGGGCACGCCTTTGACAAGTGACCCGGGGCGCCACCAGAAGTGGGGCCGACGGTCCTCCACAATTGCGAATATGTTGCAGCCACGACACGTTAAAATGTCGGAGATATCCATGAAACTTTTATGAGTCAGTATCACTTGCAGGAACACCTACCCTGGGGCAATGCCTGCTTTGCTTTTTGCCCTTACGATATCCCTGACTTATCCATAATAGGCAAAGAATGCCCTCAGAAGGTACTCCTCCATATGTAAGGGAACCCCGTGAAGTGTGATGTTTATTTTCCGGTTTTCCCAAATATTCAGTTTGCAATATTATCGATTTTGTGGTGAAGTTGCTTTCCGTCAAATCTTTCGCTTCGCACTGGTCGCTAACAGAATGTCCCACATGGCGTTTGATCTTCGCGCCAGTATTTTGAAGCTCTTCAGAGCCTCCTCCATTATATCTCTGCTGACACTAATCAACCTTCTTGTTTTCACATCCGTGGTCAGCAGGGAGATCGCATCGTATGACACCGCCTCGGAGACAGAGGGAAAGGTCAACAGTTCATTTCCAACAATGACCTCTTTGTGTTTCCCCTTTTGGGTTTCATAGAATTCCAGACCCTTCTTCGATCTGCTCACCGTCCATACTAAAGGAGTAGAGGTCGGTCGTTATTCCGGCTGCTGAGGAGACGCTCCCATAACGGTGGGGGGTCCCACAATAGCAAGTGTACAAACAAAATCTAAACGGAAAAAGCACAATGTCACAAATACACAAATACAAATAAACGTGTCAGACAGCAATAACAGACAAACGTGGACAAAAGCTGGTCATTTACAGATATCTCTATAGATGATTTCAAAAAGATTCAATCTTGCTGGGAATAACTGCAAAACATTCGACCATTCCCTTTTATAAGCAGAAGCCCACAAATGAAGGCTGGGAATTTTCTTCTTCGCCAATAATATAGGTCGGTTTGCAGTTTCATATGATGCAATGTCGACAAAATATTATAGATTGGAATATATATTATAGGGTATATTATAGTTTATAAATAACACACTGGTCAGTAGCGGACTGGGTCTGAAAGATATTGGTTGTCAGGAGAGAAAACCAACCCACTCACAACTACAATGCAATCATTCAGTTTTCATAATGAATAAATAAAATTTTCAATAAATACATATGGAAAAAGTGTACAATTAATCTTTTAGGGAAAAATGTGTATTTCTTAGTAATTACAATTATACATGTACAGTAAATATTACTGGTAGTAGATACGAACTATAAATATTTAATATTATATTTTAAATTATTTATTTATTTTAATTCCAAGTAATTGGTTAATATTTTAAATAGTTTGATGAACAATTTGCACATTAACAGTTTAAAATCACAATAGAACATTGCATGCAGTTCACTATATTAAGAGCAATCGTTTGTGTTCATTAGATGATTGTTCGCGTTTGCCAATAATTGCTTCTGTATCCATGGCGGAAATCGTCCTGTGTGGTCTGCCGCGAGATCTTCGTCAGTTTGTAGATGGCGTGTCGAACTGATAGTATACCATCGTAGATTAAATAAGGAGTTCAGTTTGAAATTTCCTGAAAGTTAGGGGGATCAACAGAAGCCTGAAGAAGGTCAGAGGGTACAACGGCCAAAATGATGATATAATAACAACAAAGATGAAGACATTATTTCGAATATAAATAATGTAAATAAACTATAAAAAAGGGAAACTGTGAAGAGTCATGATCGCTTACACCCAAAAGGGAGATGGCATAAAAAGTCCTTGTCCAATCTGATATGTATTTAGGGATTCTTGATAAAATCCGAAGAATCTGCAATGTTATTGGTCCTGACCTGGCATCTTAGCTTCAGTCACTTTCTCACCGCCGTAACGTAGCTTCAGTATGACCTTTATATAAATATCGTCATGGTAATTGTTCAGGTGATCTTTCTTCGTTGCTACCTAGACTTTATGAATTTACGCGTACTACTAGATTGGTGGCAAGATCTCTTCATCTTACAATTGAAATGGTTGGATGTAACCGCAAGTTCTATGCTGACAGTTTCTTCTCACTCACTTCTCGCTTGTGGAACTCTCTTCCAGCTTGTTGCTTTACAGCACTGTTTCTCAACCGGTGCACCCGGGTGTACTAATGCGCCCTGAAAGGTAGTCAGGTGTGCCTCAAGCTAACAGAAGCGTGAATTATTTTTATACTTCAAAACCTAGTACATGGCTTTCATGTCTAAGTCAAGTCTTTGTCACTTGATATTTTAAACTGGATGCTAAATTCCTTAATCTTTAAGAAGGAGTGCATAATCATTTGCCTTTTGCTTTCCTTTAAATCCCTTCCTTAAGGGATTTAAATCAATTATCGGCCTTCTTAAAAAAGAGATTCTTCATAAATCCTTTTAAATTAAAATTGTACTGCTATTGTTCTTTGGGACTAAAAATGGTACCTATTAAATGTACTTTCCTTTCTAAGCCTATTATGGTGGATGACAGGTTAAGCCTTCAAAGACCTTTATGAATAATTAGAGTGCGCCCCAGAGTTTTAGTTGTTTTACAAGTGCGTCCTGAAGTAAAATAGGTTGAGAAACGCTGCTTTCCAGACAAGTTTGATCTTCAAAAATTTAAATGCAATATCAATTGTTATTTTCTGTCTTCTTAATTCCTATTCTTTTATTGTTCTGTTTTTCTTTTTCTCATATTCTCTCACACTCAGTAGCTTCTTGTGTCGTAGTGGCTTTATAGATTTACTTGAGGGTGAAATGATTAAAATAAAAAATTCAAACGCAGATGAACGGAGATAAATCTATAAATAAGTTTGGCCATTTTAAGATAAAAACGAAAAACTGGTTTTAATAATATGATAAGATTTTTTGCGAAAAATCAATTGACCAGTAAACAAGGAAATTGGATTAAGCAGTAAGAAAATATTTAAAGACACGGAGAAGAATATGAAGAATATTAAGACCATTAGTTAAAGGTATAAAAGCGATCAAACTACAATCTTTTAGTAAACGCTCAATAAAGAAGTATATAATTCGGACGGACTGATTTCTCAACAGTAATTTTTAGTATCTGTCTTTATTTCTGAGATGTGATATTATGTACACTATTTACATTAGTCGGACTATTGTCCTCATCTTTGTCGCCATTTTATTACGGCCTTCTTCAGTCGGTTGTAATGTCGAACTGAACCCTTTAATTCGCTCACTGGGGTAGACTGTTCTAGTTCCACGTGCCATGCTGATGAATGTAGAACTACATTGGATGCACCAGATAACAGTGCTTCATGGAATTAGTCATCTAACATGATTTATAGTAAAACTAGTAGAGAGGTGTAGTAATGCGTTAAGCTTGTATTGTAGATAGTAAAATTGTATGAAGGTATCAAGATAAATGCAAAGAATTATTGTAAGTTTTTGATCAAGGCGTTTTATAGACTTACAAGTTACAAACCAGAAACTCTGAGAGTATATTTATTGAAAATCTATGACAAAGTGGAAAAGATTTTCGTGTTGCGTGTTTCGTTCTTTAGGACTTCATCAGTCTAAAGTGATGCCTGCGTTAATGCGATTGCATATGCGCACGAAAGAGAGGGGACGCCGAAATTTTAAATTTAAATTTAATTAAAAGAAAATATTAATAGGTATATTGATCTTCGCGCCAAAAATATAATACCGTTTTAAAAAAAAAATAAGCTGGACGTCTACGCAAATGTGGTTATCCACTAAAAATAACTGTTTCAGGTGATAAAAATATATCTCTAACAGCTCAACGCTAGTGGTGGTGGTGGTGGTGGGGGGTTGGTTACATTCAGTGCCTGAAAAGCCAAACTAGTGATATTTACCATCATCAAGCAGACCCGCAAGTGAAACTCGTACATATGATCCGCCGCTAAAGATAACTGGAAAAATGGGGAAAAAAACTCCTCCTACTAGCCTTTATCTTAGCAAGACACAGATCAGACGGAAAATGGAGGGGGGCTGCTGCCATACATGGGCAAGTGCTGTCCAATCTTCACGTTCCAGTCTCGATAAACTGCAAAAGCATCTCCGCGTCCTTGTGGGCATGAATCGTTTCCCACCCTACAACCCTTATCACACTGAAGGAACCTTGCAAGCCTCTTGCTCCCCTAACCCTATTTCCATGTAAAGTGCTCAGACGAACTACATTCATGAGTTCCACCAGTTCTAACCTTCCCGGCTAAGACTCGCCATGTCACAAACATTGTAGCGAAAAGCCCTTATTCACTTCGTATTCCATTGGACAGATGTAAGTTCCACTCGAGCACCTTCTTCCCAGGAACCGTTACTTTGGGGAACCGACTCCTAAGAGGATGCTTCCCCGATCACTACAATCTAAACCTGTTCAAGTTTAGGGTTAACTGTTATCATTTTCCACATATAACCATAAACTGTCTTTCTTACCTCTTAGTCTGTAATATTCTACGTTGAGTGGCTTCTTCAAGTTCGTGTTATTCGGGAGTCTGTCGTATTGCAATTTTACTGCACGCTCTATTCATCAGAATTCGGGTGATAAGTTTTGTTACGTGGCTGTTTAGACTGATTGACCGATAGAGCTCGCATTTATTTATCTTCTCTATTCCTATTTCTGGTTTTATTCGTTTCATATGTACTCTTGGGTGCCACATAGACATCGGTGGGTATGTTTCCGACACCCCTAAATTGTTAAGATCACTTCGTTTTTTTTTAATTTTTTATTTTTGCACGTTTTTTTTTTTAATTTTACAAGTTTTGACATTTTTAATGAGTTTCCGGTCACATCTTTGTAAAGAGCCTTCTGTTTACAGCATGTAGAGAAGAAATTCCGAGCCCTCAATTATTAAGATTTCCCCTTGTAAAAGAGTAAACTTTCTGCTTTTACATTTTTTCCTGTAATTATTTTATTTTTTTTACCCACCTCCTTTTTATTTCTGTTAAAAGAAACGTTCTCTAGGACTTTCTTTTCTATATTTTCTCCTCCAGTGTTTCACTGCATTTATTTTCTTTCTAGTTTTTAAAAAATACTAAATTTCACCCAGTATAAGGCTCGAGAGCCACTTAAGTTAGACAGTTACAGTCGAAATAGTAATGATGAATGAGGTGTTTGTTGTGAAACATATGAGAATGTATGGAAGTGAAGATTATGATGAAAGGAGAAATTAGCCTTGACTTGAATATGTCAACACTGCTGTATTCAGAGAAGCACTCGTTGGACAGGGAAAACCTACTTACTAGCTTCCATTTTAATTCCAAATTCTCAGCGCCTGTTTAAACTCTTTCGCAATCACACGCAGCCACGCAAACTCACACACACACACACACACACACACACACACACACACACACACACACACACACACACACATATATATATATATATATATATATATATATATATATATATATACACACACACACAAGGGCACACATTTCCAACTTAACAAAAGATCTCAGGTGAAGCAGTCGACAAAGGTGTGATTCACTTGTACATTGGAGGTACTAACCTAAAATTGGGGATAATTAATCAGTAGGTGGGGATCGAATGTTGTACAGAATTATGTCGCTATGACGTGTGAGCTTCAATCTTTTCGCTTTACGTAACAGTTATCGGCAGGCGAAGAGGAATTGACGAACCGGGTTCAGTTCTCGTCTGTTGCGTTTACTTTGCTCTTGGGAAAGGCGTGAATCCATCTCTTCTCTCGGGTGGACACTAGTATTGGTTCCTGTTTGTCCGTCAGTCTAAGAGAAGGACAACTGTGACTTCAAAACTAGAGAAAACAACAGGAAACCACCCCACTACCTTTCCAAAAATGTTTTGGCAGTTTATAGATACTAAAAAAGCGTTCTGAAGGAATATAGTAGGTAAAAAAAACTTTGAGTGGCATATATATATATATATATATATATATATATATATATATATATATATGATAATTTTTTAAGGTATGCTATATTTATGGGTAACCACCTATAGTCATCAGTATGGAGAAATAGTATAGTGAACAGAGTAGAGAATAGCGGACCGTATAGTAACAGAGGATAGAACAGTAGTGGTGATCCGTATAGTAATAGAGGATAGACTAGAAATAGCGATCGATAGTCGTCAACTACTTCCTACACATATCCATTTGGTCATATATCTGGTCACGTGGTCTACTTAATTCACTGATGGTATCGCATGTGTTTGCTCACTGGTGATCTATGTTCAAACTCTAGTGCGACACTTTATTCCTATATAACACCTCCCCTTTGAGATAACTTCTTCAGGAGTCTATATTTCTTCAGCTTTGGTTCAATATTCAAATGTTCCGTTGCTGTTCTTTTTATTTTACTGTACCTCCTTGGTTCACTAATTTCTGGTGGCGTGAGTGCGTCAAACTTGTCATACAATATTTCCATTGGTACCTAATTTCGTGAACTTACTAAATCAGTGAATCACCGCTTTAACTAATTAAGGTATCACTTATGTTCCCACCTTTGTCCCTGTACCATGTGTGTAATTTTCCCGATCCGTTTTTTTATAACGCCATCTTCCCAGAATTCTTTTCCACATTGGTACATTTAAAAAAACACTTTATCACCAGGTTTAAAATATTTATTTATATTATTTTGATTCCTTGATGTTCTCGTCTTCCGTTCTAGTAGCAATTTGTTAAATACAGACTTAATCTTCCTGGCAAACATCAACTCTGCAGGCGACGTTCCAGACACGGTGTTCAGGTTTGGTGTTATTCTGCAAACACTCAAAAATTGTAGCATTATTTCATCTGACTCCTCTCCCTCCGATTTTTTAATGTCCTTTTAAAAGTATCGACAAACCGTTCCGTTTGTCCGTTTGATCTTAGGTGATAAGGGGGAGTTGTAATATGTTCTATTGCTAATGATTTGCAAAATAACTTAAATTCACTAGACGTGAATTGAGTCCCGTTATCTGAAACGATAGAGTCAAGTACACAGAACCTTGCAAAAATCTCGTGTAATTTATCGTTACCGCGGTAGTCGGTCTTATACATTTTAATATTTCTGGCCATTTAGTGTAACTATCAACTACCACTAGATAGTATGATCCGTTTAACGGTCCTGCTAAGTCTATATGTATTCTAGATCATGGCATATCGGTTTTCGGCAAAGGTTGAATTTTGATAGACAGTGACTTCACCTCCAGAACACAACCTCTGCATGATTTCACTAAATTTTTGATATCTTGATCTATTTTGGGTCAATAAGTATAACACTTCATTAAGGATTTCATTCTAGAAATTTCTGGATGTCCTCTGTGAAATTCTTTTAACATACATCTTTGCAACGATGCTGATATCACCACTTTCTCTGCCTACGTAAGTACATTATTACATAATGAAAATGCATTATTTCCAGTAATATTTTTTCCTTGAAATCTTAACTGCTTCTTCATTTTCATTATAAAGTCATCTTTTTCTGACTTAATCCTTATTTCCTTAATGTTAGGGACACTTCTCTTACAGTATTGTATTATATATTATTAATTTCATTTTCAGCCCTTATCACTGCAGTTACTGTGTCTTCAAGTGGTTTGCAGAATGTTGGTATTAGTCTAGACAATCTTTCTGCATGACTTAAATTTTGGATGGTAGAAATTCCATTTTATAATTGTAGTTCAATAAGATAGTTCCCCAGTGCTGCAGTTTATTTGCTGTATATGTGGGAACACCCTTTTTTGATCCATATATGGACCATAATGGACAATGGTCAGTCTGTAGCATGAATTCTCTACCATGATTCGTAGAAAATATGATTGCCAATGCTTCCTTTTCAGTTTGGCTGTACCTTTTTTTCAGATGAAATTAATGATCTTGAATCATGAGCTATTATTGGTTTTGCTGTTCCGTCCTCATATTTATATGTTATCACTGCTCCAATACCCGAATCACTTGCATCTGATGCAGCCACAACCTTTAATTTCGGGTCAAAATGTGCTAGTTACAAATCTGATATTAAGACTTTCTTGATCTCTTCGACACTTTGACATTTATCTGTCCAATTCCATAACACATCTTTCTTTAGCAAGTTATTCAAGAATGCTCTTAATTCGTGCATGTTTGGTATATATATATATATATATATATATATATATATATATATATATATATATATATATATGTATATATATATATATATATATATATATATATATATCAGTAATTAGCAAACCCTAAAAATGCTTGTAACTTTGTTACATTTGTTGGAGCAGGCATGTCTTTTATTGCGTTCGCTCTTGAAGAATCCAGTATTCTACCGTTTTCATTGATAATTTGTCCTAAATATTTAAATCTGGACATAAACAATTAGAATTTTTCTTCATTAATCTTAAAACCATATTCTTTGATTCTCTCAAATACATTTTACATCTTCCGTATCTTGCTCTCGGGTCTTACTTTTAATAAGTACGTCATCCAAATATACTTGAGCACAATCAAAATCGGTAAGCATGGTATCTGTTATCTGTTGGAAGATGCTTGGGGCTACCATTTTACCGAAAGGAAGTCTGTTGAATTTGCATAACCCTTTATGAGTATTAATTGTTAATAGTTTTGAGTAGTCTTCGCTCACTAGTATTTGTAGATAAGCGTCTGACAGGTCCAATTTAGAAAAAAAATGCCTCCATTCAATTTGGCAAAAATTTCCTCTAGACTTGGTAACAGGTAGTTATGTTGTTTTCAACTTTCATTTAACCCCGTTGAAAAATTAGCACATGCACGGATTTTGTTATTTTTTTAAACGTAGACTGTTGGTGATGCCCACTCAAAATAGTCTATTTTTTTGAGATCACACCTAATTTTTCTAGTCTGTTTAATTCATTATTAATTGGTTCTAAAGCCCCAAAAGGTACATTTCTTTTTGGCTTAAATGTCGATGTTACATTCTCTTTTAACTCAAACTTAGCTTTTGTTTTTGTGCATGTCCCTAGACCTTCTGAGTAAACTTTAAAAAAATCTTTTTTCAGTTCAGTTTTCAATTTTTCAGTTGCCGTATTAGTACTGTTCGTAATAACATTTATCTTATTGCAAAAAGAGTTAATTCGAAGGTCCCAAAGATCAAACAACGCAATTCAGTTTGTTCCGAACAAACTAGCAGTATTCTTTAATACAAACACCACCGATTTTTTGGTTTTTCCAACAAAAAAAAACAAAACATTACAGCTGAATTCACCCAGAAAGTTCAATCTTTTTCCTGAAACTCCATACGCAACTTTATCAGAAGTCAATAAACTGGGTTTATCCATTTTTCTCCATGTCTGTTCATTTATAATAGTGATATCAGATCCTGTATCTAGTTGTAATTTTATTTTTACATCATTAATTTGTACAAAAACAAATTTCCCCTTAAGATGTCTTGTTAATTTCCCTTTTAGCCTTCGTGTCGTTACTCCATGTATTTATCATATTCATAAATGTTTTCTTTTTTCTCCATTCTTTTGTATCTGCAACACGTACTTTTGTGTCCTAATTTCCCACATTCGTAGCAATTTTTGTTCTTGAAAAACAATCACTTTTAAAATGCTTACCTCCACAACCGTGACAAGTATTAGGTATTGAGGGGGGGTATCGTCTTTTTTTCCTGTTCTGTGCCTTTGTAGTGTTTTCTCGAAAAAGGTCGGGCACTATGTACATGTGCATTGTCTTTTTCCTCAAACCTTGCGGTATCGAGTTTCAAATTCACGATACGTTGATATTTTTCTGCTATTTTCTGGAGAGTTAATTTGGAATCCATTTCTAATTTAGCAAGTATCCTGGATCTTATTTTCGCGTCCTTAGAAGTTAAATCCTATACGAATATCAGGTGTTTAAATGAATAAGGAGTTAATTCATTTATCTTGAACATTTCACATTCTCGATTCACGACTCCTACATAAGTGACAAAATCTTTATCCTTGCACTTTACTAAGTTAAGACACTGCCATCGTGTATTAAATAATGAGCTCCTATCACCAAAGATTTTTGATAGAATTAGAACAGTCTCATCAAAATTTATCTCTCCTGTTTTTTTTTAAAAAAATATAATTTAGATATCTTTCATGATCAACAGGGGACAATTTCCTTAATAATAACCGAACTTTCTTTTCATCATTCCAATGCGAACAATCCCTGTGTTGGCTTTCTTGTTGCTGCAAATGTTGTTCTTTCTGTAATTGTAAGGACAGACTGAACTTCCAGTGCCCAGCTATTCTAGGCCTAGTACCTAACATCATCCGGGCACAGATGACTCTATGATCTGAATAGTCTAAACGGTGGAACGTGGGACAATCTAGAAGATCTAGGTCGGCCCTTCTCACTAACATTCTGTCCAGGAAGCCTACATGGACAAGGTCAATCCTTGCATCCAGAGAACGTTTGACTGACAAGGAAACAGCTCTGGCCTGCCGGTCAAACAAAACTTTCCCAACTAGCATCCATTGGGCAGACAAAAAAAGTGGATTGTAACGCAATACATGTCCCAACCATCTAGTCATAGAGGACAGACTAGAAATAGCGATCGTTGGTCGTCAGCTATTTTCTACATATATGTGCTTCTTATATGGTCACGTGGTCTACTTACTTCAATCACTGGCGATCTATGTTCAAACTCAATTCAATCACTGGCGATCTATGTTCAAACTCAATTCAATCACTGGCGATCTATGTTCAAACTCAATTCAATCACTGGCGATCTATGTTCAAACTCAATTCAATCACTGGCGATCTATGTTCAAACTCAATTCAATCACTGGCGATCTATGTTCAAACTCAATTCAATCACTGGCGATCTATGTTCAAACTCATGCGTCGGCAGCGAAACTTTATTCCTATACAACAAAAAATGTATTACTGGTAATTTCGTTTTTTAATATATAGCTGATAATATTTTTCTTACCAAAATAAATTTTTTATACCTTCATAGTGTTGCGATCCCAGTTGTTGGTGGTGGGGGTAAATATTTGCCTATAGTTGGGACCCTAACAGGTGCTACCACCCGGGTTAGGGCGGACCTGGGAACAACAGAATTTAAGAGATAGTTCCACGCTCCTGAAAACCTCCCGATCAGAGGCTTTGCTGCCGGATGTAGTTTATCGTCACACCCAGGACGGTTCCTCATGGTGGCATCCTGTATCTTCAAATACTTGTTGATTCTTTTAATGTATTAAATAGCCGAACCAATGTTAGTACGTCCATGCTTTGGTGTCCACTACAGAAGGTCAGTTATGAAATCATCGTTATTTCTCCATGAATATCCGGATAAACTTGTTCTTTTCTTACACTTGAGATGGAAGGTAGATAACCGTAGAGCTGTTTTCTTTTTAATGCGAAGTCCAATCCAGGATAGAAAATTACTGCGCAGAAGACACATGGGCGTGGAATTTGGGTAAACGGAACTCTTCTTAAGAACAGTTTTGCTACCACGAAGTCACAAGTCATCGTGACTGAGGGTCTGAGCATATTGGTCTTGTTCAAACAATCACACCAGATTATGCATTCTCTCCCAGAAACTGTAACTAACGTCCACTCAACATAGTTGCATTATAAACGACAGTCGCTCTTTGTAGAAGCACAAATGTAACTGAGCAGGCATCTGCAACAATGATTAGCTAACCGCCCTCTAGACCAGTTTAACTGCACGTTCACTTTATTTATTTTGGGGCTTATTTGGGCAGCATTTTTTCATTTATACATGTTTCCTAGTTTCTGGCTCATATTAAAATATAAATTCTTCAATATTTAAGTCCTTTCGGCTTTCATAAGTCATTGGAGTTTGTTATGTAGGTTTCTTCATTTTCAGATATTGCGTCTTCGCGTCTTCACGACTTCACTTGACAGTTCATGTCGTTATTTATTTATTTTTATTTTTATGCGTACAGACGGAAAATTGTTGAAATTTTTTACGTTACTGTTCAATTAAGAATTATTATAAAAGAATTATTCAAGTGAGGTAATTAACCTTAAAGAATGAAGAATAGCTAAAATATCTGCTAACGTCATCATGCCATATTAATGAGAAAAGATATAGAAATAATGCTGGTAGGAAAGAAAGAAAGAAAGAAAGACGGAAAAAGAAAGAAAGGAAAAGTTAAAGAAAAGAAAGAAAAATATAAAGAAGAGAAGTAAAGAGAGAAGTAAATAAATTAATAAAATTAACAAAAGAATGAAACAAAGAAGGAAAACCGCAAAACAAACAAACAAACAAACAAAAATAAAAGAAAGAAAGAAAGAAAGAAAGAAAGAAAGAAAGAAAGAAAGAACACAAAAAGGGAAGTAGGGAATAAAAACCAAATATAACGAAAAGGGAAAAGTTAAAGTTTTTTAAAGCTAGAAAGAAAAAAAGGCTTATGGCCATATGACGGTGAAACACCAGTTCCCGTACGATCACCGAAGTTAAGCAGCGTCGTGTCTGGTCAGTACCTAAATAGGTGACCGCTTGGGAATATCAGGTGCTGTAAGCTTGGATGTACGAATGGTATAATGAGTTGTTTAGCGGAGAGTCGAATTCCAATTCCAGTTGGGTTCGTTATGCGCAAATACCCTTGGGAAAGGCATGGATCCACCGCTTCCCCCAGCTATGGGTTTATTAGTAAAATTTGTATCAGTAAAATTATTATTATCTAAAAAAATTCTTACAATCTAAAATATTTTCTAGTTTTAAATAACCTGCAAAGGGTTGATAAACCGTAGAAAACGAATCAATCAATCAATAGGAAGAAAAAACCCAAAAAACCAAAAAATGAAATGAAAAAGTGATGAAAAAATAATGTAAGAATGTCAAAGAATAAATATATGAAAAGAAAGAAATAAAGAAAGAAGTAAAAACAAAACAGAAACAAAAAAATGAAAAAGGAAGAAAACTTTCACGAAAAGAGGGAGAAAGACAGTAAAAAAAGAAAGAAAACAGAAAGAAAAAATAACGATGTGAAAAATAAAGAGATATAATCAGATAAAGAAAGAAAGGAATAAAAAGAAGGAAAGTAAACGAGAACGAAAGCTTTTACGAAAAGAGAAAAAGAAAAAACAAAGAAAGGAAGACAGAAAGAATAGAGTTAGAAATAAAAGAGTTGAAAAAAGGAATAGAAATAACAATAGAAAGAAAGAAAGAAAAAATAAGGTAGAGTTGAAAAGAGAAAAGGTTTGAAGAAAAGCAAAGAAAGAAAATGGAACGGAAGAAAACTGAAAGAAAACATCGACAAAAAAGAAAGCGTTGAAGAAAGAAAACAACAAATATACCAAAACTAAGAAAGAAAAGAAGGAAGAAAGAAAGAATGACAAGAAGAAAGAAAACGAAAAGGAAAAATTTTACGAAAAGAAAGAAAATCTAGTGAAAAAAAGCAAAAACAAATAAAGCAAAGGTGACGAAAAATATCGATAGTAAAGAAAGAAAAAAAAATAGAGAGTCGAAGAAAGAATGGATTATAAATAAGAAAACTAAGAAAGAAAAAAGAAGACGAAAAGGAAGACTTACAAAAAAAAAGAAGAAAATGTAGTGAAAAAATAGCAAAAACAAATGAAGCAACTGAACGAAAAATAACGATGGAAGAGAATTAAAAATAGTTGAAGAAATTAAGAAGTTAAGCAAGCAAGAAAGAAAGAACGAAAGAGAAAAATGATGCCGTTTTACAGAAGGTGAGAGAATCCTGTAGCATTATGGGATAGAAATACAGAATTTGGCAAGGGGTTTTTCCGTCTGGATTCCGAGACGTAATTAAACGGAATAAATGAAAAAAAAAGAAAAAAAAAAAAGGAAAAAAGAAAAAAAAACTTTTAAAGTGTTTTTTTTTTCTTAATCTAGGTTATTAGGCTACGAGCCATATTTGACCAGCGATAGCAAGCAGCTTGGCGGTAAACGGATTTAATTACGAAAAGTTAAAGGATAAACAAAATTAGCACACGTCTTCTAAAAAAAACAACTTTTTTTCTTCTTTTATATACTATGTCTTCTCAGGACGTTGGAAAAAATGGCACTCCATAATATTCTTTTTTTTTTTACTAATATTTACGCTATACAAGGCCAAAGAGCCACTCAATGTAGAGAGTTACTGAAAGAGGTTGTTGTATGGCCGGTAAGAGTTATACTTAAGAAGTGCAGTTTATGAAGATATATAGCAAAAATAACGGTTAAAACTAGACTTGAAGATTGTAGGGATCGGAAAAGTAACCTCTCGAGTGTGTGTTTTACAAACTAGCGGTTCGTGGGAGGAAGCTGTCCGAGTGTCTTCTTTTTAACTAATGGGATACGAAGAAACTGGGGACGCTTCATGCAATTGAACGCGACATAGCGGGTCTTACATGTGAAGGTCTGAACTGGTGGAACTAAGTTATTTAGCCCGTTAGAACATTTGCTATGAAGATAGCGATAGAACAGCTAAAGGCTTGCAGGATTTCGTCTGTGAGAAAGTGGTTGTAGGTTGGAAAATCCTTTCTGTGTTGCTTTGAGTAGCTCTTGCTTCTTTACCACCTTTTGTCTTTGTGGTCCTTGTTCTGCCACCTAGTCACCCAAACCCGTCAAATAGCACACTCACACTTTCACCGGCTTCTCTTGTCTTCAGTATGCAGGAGTTCTTAAAACGTAATCATTGCTCACATGACTTACCACACAGGGGCAAATGAAACCCAACAAAGTACTGTCAGATAAATTTGCAACTGAAAACACGATATCTAAAATCGGTTAAAGATTTACTATAAAAAAAAAATTAAACCCGTAAATAGATTTAAAACGAAATTAAATACATCACTCGAGCTCGTATCAGGTAGATGTGCCCGTCGGCGGGAGGATAGTATTGTATCTCGTGTTTTCGATATAACTGAGTGAAATAAATAAGGAAGGCAAACTCGTAGGTAAGTAATGAAACAGAAGGTTTACTACACTTAGCAATTGACCTAATGCTCACTGTGCTCAAACGCCACTTAACTCCGCTTATAAGCGGACGATTCCATTCATTTATGTCCTATATGACAGATAGATGGGGAGATATATAGATAGGAACAGAATGAGACATGTAGGTAGGTAGGTAGGTATTAATCCCCACGTTCACACAAACGAAATATGGTTCAAGGCCGAGTTGCAAATGGGATTCTCCCGATGTTATGAAAGGAAGCTTAACAGTATAGCCATACAGAGAGTGACCCACACCTCCAGGAGTGACCCAGACCGCCAGGAGTGACCCTACCGCAAATGACAAGTAGAAATCGGATACTATTCAGCATCAAAGGAAACCGATTTAACTGATGATGGATAACAGTAAGAAAGAACATTGCAAATCGACATTCTTTCATTCACTGTTTCTTTCTTTGAAATTGCTCAAGTGCTAAAAATCAAATAATGTAAGTAAAAAAATTTGGTATTTGT
Organism: Acanthosepion esculentum; assembly: GCA_964036315.1. Taxonomy (NCBI): domain Eukaryota; kingdom Metazoa; phylum Mollusca; class Cephalopoda; order Sepiida; family Sepiidae; genus Acanthosepion; species Acanthosepion esculentum. The sequence goes on along the minus strand of OZ038484.1, from coordinate 64,659,240 downwards.
GATATGCCGATGAAACTTGTTTTTCTTTTTTTGCTATGCAACTACAAATATCGAAATTCTCAAAACAAATTAAATACTATTACAAATTTACTAATATCAATTCCAGTTCGCAAACCTTGGAGATAAAATTAGACAGGCATACAGACAGACAGACAGATAGATAGATAGATAGATAGATAGATAGGAACAGACTGAGTCAGGTAGATGTGTACGTTGGTGAGAAGATAGGAAGATATATAGATAAGAACAGAATGAAATGATAGGTAGGTAGGAGGATAGATAGATAGATAGATAGATAAATAGATGAGAAACAGACATAGATAGGAATGGAGTGAGACAGACGGGTAGGTAGGTAGGACTGAAGGAGGTAGGTATATAGGGTAATAGGATATATATATATATATATATATATATATATATATATATATATATATATATATATATATATATATATATATATATATATATATATATATTCGGATATATTTTAAAAAACTTTAAAAAAATATTTCTGATGGAATTAAATCCAGCAACTAGTATTACTGGTCTTAACTTAAAGGGTAAGTATATATTATGAATTCTTAATTTTAATTTTTGGAAATTCTTAATTGTATTTTTAGGTCAGTTATCAGCTATTGATTAATAAATAATTTATATAATGGGAGGGAGCTAACTTAATCTAATTTAATACATTTTAATAAGATTTAATAGAGTTAAATATAAAATAATAACAATATTAAAAGGGAAAAAGAAGTACCAATACTACAGAAAAAATAAAGTAAAAATAATAAATGAATAAAGTATAACAAATACAAAATAATATATATATATATATATATATATATATATATATATATATATATATATATATATATATATATATATATAGTCAAACCTAATGAGCCAGACAAACCTACCAAGGTTTCACTTAGGCAGATTTGCCTAGGTGAAACCTTGGTAGGTTTGTCTGGCTCATTAGGTTTGCTCTACGTTTGTATCGAGCTCTTTAGTTAGTTGTTTACTCGTATCAGGGTTTTTTCTTTGGGCCTTGAACCTGTATCTGTGCGATTATTTTCGACAGACTTTCATGTTCCTGGCTCTTTCTTTTTTAAAACCGTTTTTTCCCTTCGTGATTGATTTGGCTATTGTTAAATCAAGAATTCGAAGGTTTTTCGACACGAGTATAGTTACCTATATAAATATATATATATATATATATGTGTGTGTGTGTGTGTGTGTGTGTGTGTGTGTGTGCGTGTGTGTGTGTGTGCGTGCGTGTGTGTGTGTATGTGTGTGTGTGTGTGTGTGTGTGTGCGCGTGCGTGTGTGTGTGTATGTGTGTGTGCGTGTGTGTGTGTATATATATCAAATAAAAAATCACCAGCAACTCCGGGAATTCTTTTCTTATCAGAACGATCAGAGTGAGTTTTCAAAGCAGGTATACCTTCGTGATCACCATTAGACCCATCCAACTCTTCCCTAATCCTCAGTATTATCTTCAGATTGACATCGAAACACTCTGAAATGTTCGTATTGGAGCAAATACCAAGCAGTACAGCATATCGTTTCTAAATTTTGGGCGGAGTGTATTGTGTCCTGGTGTTTCTTTTCTTATAGACTGTGCCCAACTGATCCTACTATACTGCGCAGTCGACAAAATAAAAATAATGCACTCTGTATATATATATATATATATATATATATATATATATATATATATATATATATATATGCATGTCTGCGAAACTCAAGAGTCGCGTTGCTGAAAAGCTAAATGACAAACATATTTGTACTAATTTTATATATACAGGATTATTGAAAAGTAACTCCCTATTTTATGTTTGAGTGGTCAGTCAGGAGTCCTTGACTTAGCGCCCTGTGACTTTTTCTTTGTTTAAAGGAGCAAGTCTAGTATACCAAACCAAGACTTTGGAAGAATTTGAAGGGCGAAAACAAGAAGTTATGTCTTCCATACCATAAGAGTTCCTGGTGAAATCACTTGACGCGATTCCTGGTCGGCTCGAGAACCTGGTAGCGAAATCTGGTGCCCATATCGAATTTTAAAGAAAACCGCATGCTAAATGCTTTCCTCTCGTATCCATTTCTTATAAAATTATAGTTAATAAATAAATTATAAGTATTTTAACGTGGGGTGTTACTTCTCAATCACCCTATATATATATATATATATATATATATATATATATATATATATATATATATATATATATATATATATATATATATATGATAAAAATTGTAAGGAGGATTTGATAATTATAATTAAGTAATTCATTGAATCTGAAAGAAACCTCAACAGAATGCAGAAAGCACTGGACGGCCGTTTTGTCCTATATTTGGGACTCATCAGCAGTGCGCACTGCTGATGAGCCCCAAATATCCTCCTTATAATTTCTATCATATGTATATCATTGCTTGATCTGGCTTTTAATGCTTCAGTTTGACCGGCTTGGTGATAGTAGTCGTGGCTCGGGGGGGTGTGTGTGTGTGCGCAGTCCTATGGTTACAGAGAACTTCAGTTGAGTTCCACCACGGAATATGTGAGCGAGCGGCGCTATATTGAGTCTGATTTGCTATCTCTTTTGAACCGAGGCCCGTTGGAACAGTTGGTATGATGTTTGCTTGACAACCTAACTGTCAGGGTTTCAATTCTCGGTAGTGGATGCGTCCAATGCTTTCTGCATTCTGTCGAGGTTTCTTTCAGACTCAATGAATTACTTAATCATATATATATATATATATATGTACAGGTAAAAAAAAAATCCGTGGGTAAGTAATCCAAGTGAATTCTATTAATATTAAAACTTATCCACAACAGAGAGCTCAATATATTTATTATAGCGCGTGTTATATGCTTTCAAGTATATTGATGAGTTAATGTTACGTTTACTTACCTGTTTAATGGCTAGATGTTTTTTTTGTTTTTTGGGTTGTCCTTAGTTATTTGTTATTGAAGTTTCCCTTTGAAAAAGAACTCTTTATGCTTTTATCTATTTTAATTTATAAGTTAATCTATATTTAATTTTAATCTGTTTAATCTATTATAATTTAATCTATAATTATTTTTTAACATATATGATTCTATCTAATCCCTTATATTTTAATCTATAATTAATCTATATAATCTTTAAATTTAATCGTAATTTTAATCTACGTTTAACCTTTTATTAATAAAAAATTTAAAATAATTTCCCTTATTTTGTAAAATTTTCTTTTAGGTTATTACTTATCTATTTATTTCTTCCTTTATCTTAATATTTTTAATATTTTATATACTATATATTTTATATACTAATAATGTTTTAATTTTTTTTTATTATTTTATTGTTTAATGTTAAAATTAAATAATAGTTTTAATATTAAATTCTAATTTTTCTTTTGTCTACTATCTTAAAAACTCTTCCTTTTCTTAACTTTAATGATTGTATTTTCCGATGTCATTTTTTCAAATTTTAATTTTTCCTATTTGAACAAGAGTTAACATTTTAAATATAGGTCATTGTTAATCTTAAAACGTTTTTAACTTCTGTCTAGACTTGCATAATTTTTTTCCGTGTCCCCTTCACTACTTTGGTGTTTCTTTTTCTTTTCTTCCTCTTAAATGCCTTTTTCCCTTATTTGCGGATTTTTCCTTTGTCTTCCTCTCTTTTTTCTTCTTTTTTCCTTCATTCTTCCTATCCTTTTTTAATTTAGTATTGACAAGCTCCAGGGAGTTTATCTCGACGAGCGAAATAGCCATAAAAATGGGGTACAATTGAGTTTCTTTTTTATGTAATTCATATATATATATATATATATATATATATATATATATATATATATATATATATATATATATATATATATATTCTGTTGTATGGATATTAGTTTGTAAATCTGGGTTTCACGATTTTGCGATCATTAGACAAACTGGTTTATTTTTTAAAAATGGATCTATTTATGCTTGTTTGACTATGTTCGGTGGGAGGGGTAATTTCTTTCTGTACTTGCTTGGGATATATAAAATAAAGATAGTAATAAAATCTGTTAATTTATATGAAGATGGTGAAGTGAGTTCATATTAACATCTTTGGGAAAAAGTCCAGAAAATTGAGGTGGGGAGGAAGAGAGAGAGAGAGAGAGAGAGAGAGAGAGAGAGAGAGAGAGAGAGAGAGAGAGAGAGAGAGAGAGAGAGAGAGAGACAGACAGACAGACAGAGAGAGACAGAGAGAGACAGAGAGAGACAGAGAGGGGGAATTGGGAGAGGGAGAGAAAGAGAGCATCATTGGGCTGGGAGGAACTTGGAAAAGGCAGTATTTATTGGCTCGTCAACCATGTGCTTTAGTCAGGTTGCCACGGATTTCAACATGATATGGTTTACATTACTTAACAAAGTTGGCGTTTGGGGAGCATCCTCCTACCCGTTTGATGTAATTTGGAACCATCTAGGCCTTAGGTACACGTGATGCGAGGAAAATAGACGAGTCCATTGGGGACAGCAATAAATAATTTCTATCATTGGCAGGTTTTTGCAGATACGCGCATGTGGCATGCGCAACGGAAAAACGGGTGTTGCGGCGCCTGAGCAATTTTTGTTCCACGTATACAACGGAATTGCACTTTAAACTTGGACTTGAGTCGTAACCGTTCTTATGGACAAATACTTACTTTAGATGAGAGCATGAGACTTTCCTATAGAGGAAATGCCAAGGGGCTTGAGAAATTTCTTTTCCTAACCAAATGTACGCGCGCTTTCAACTCGGTCTAGTGCCATATTTCGTTCGTGTGGACGCGGGGATTGACACCTATCGGATATATGAGCCCGAGGCATCTCCAAAAGAGGAATACCAAAAGTACTTGAGAAGTTTTATCTCCAGTCTCTGGGTTGGAATCCCATTTTAAATTTGGTCTTCTTCCAAATTCTGTTTTTGTGGGCGGACGGCTACATTCTATAATTGAGATGAGAGTTGATGACACTCAAGAAGAAAAATTCCAAAGGAACTTTTGAGTTGTGGAATCCCACTTTGAACTGAGCAATATTCCGTTTAAGTTGGTGTTTGGATAAATATCCTTTATTCCGTCTAAGTTGGTGCTGGATATAAGAAAATGAAGTATGCCCAAAGGGAAAATGCGATGTTTTTTTTTACAGTAATGTTCATCCTGTACAAGGCCTGCGGATCACTCGAGGTAGAGGGTTACGTTAAGAAGCAATTTATGACGATAACAGTTTACCCAAGACTTGAACAGGTTAAGATTGTAGTGATCGGGGAAACATTCTCTTGGGAGTTTGTTCCATAGGGCAGTAGTTCGCGAGAAGAAGCTGTTCGAGATGAATTTACTTCTAACTGATGGATTACGCAGGGAATGTTGGTAGTTTGCTATTATGTAAGTGGATGGCGTGTTCATGCCATGAAGGTTTAAACTGGAACCAGAGTACTTTCCGTGGAAGTAGCGACAAAGCAGCGAATGGCTTGCCACATCCCGCATGTGAGAGAAAGGTTGAAGGGTAGAGAATAATTCGTCACCTGTAAGGGCTCGGAGACCCTTTTGAGCTCTATCAAGGCTGGAGAGTGAGGTTTGAGCAGATCCGGCTTAAATATGACAACAGTGCTTCATTCTCGGTCTGAGCTGGCTCTTGTAAAGTTAGAGGAGAGAAGAAGGAGTCAGGTACAGTGAGCTGACCATTTCACTTGCATCCTTAGCAATGGATCATATGGACGAGTTCCACTTGAGGTGAGGTGCAAGTTTCAGGTCCAATTGTCTTTCAAGACACGCTACTTCCTCGAGGAAACATCCGTTCACAATGACTGGTGGTAGCTCGGGATCCGATCGGCGATGATGGAATGTAATTAGTTTGGTTTTCGAAGCACTGAATGTAACCAGTCAGTTTATACTCCACTGGGTAATTTGCGCTAGATCGGAAGAGAGATAATTTACCAATCTCTGACCCTCAAGAGTTTTACAGGTGCGCCCTTTATACAGTCGCATCATCAGCATAGATAGTTTGGTTTTAGGGGTGTTGAAAGTTAAAAGCCAGTCCCCCACAACGAATGCAATATTTGAAAAATTACCAACAATACATTTCATGATCTACAAAATATATATCTAAAATCATACCTTTACTGTGAAAGTATAAAATTATATACAAAATATCAGCAGTTAAAAGCATAAAACTACGTTCAAAATTGAGGTCGATATGCCACTGTTGTATCCTAGAAAGGGTTACTGAATGAGGAATAACAAAAACGGATGTTAGAAATGAAATGGTAATCTTTATATCATCAACAAAATACAATACTCGCCAGCGGCGTGAAGTAGGTAAACCACTGCTAGTGGTGGACTACTTAGACAGCATATTACCCCCACTTACAATAGTGTCCAACGTATTTATGAAGATTGGGACATACCCATTAGTGTTCATAGGCACGGTATATAACAGCCACTAAACAAAATGAACTAAAAACCCAACATGAAAAAACACTTTCATGACATTAGTCCATATAATATCCTACAATTTCTTGAGCGAATTGATCTGCCGTTAAAAAAAATCCATTAATCTTATACTTTGATCGAATTTTGGGCTTTTGCATTGGGGGGAATCCCTAATATTGGAGAGAGAAACATGTTTAAACATGTATTCGATACTATAGACAATATTATTTAAACTTATTTTTTGCCGGATTTCTGACTGATGGCGTTGAATTATAAGACAAACTGGTAAGAAGTTTGGCGCTAGAATGTTACGCAGCAATCGAAATTCTCAGTTATATGAAAGCCATGAAAGCATGCGAACATTCAAATATTGCATAGAATGATGTCTGAAAAGAGAAAACTATTTTTTTTGTGCATCACAAGAACCAAGGCCTCATTTCCGTCAATAATCGGCGCAGACGGCGACTAAGCGAAAATTATCAAAGCTTTCGTACAGCTCGCTATTCTGCCACCAGATATCCGGCCATAGCCAATTGTCAAAGAGTCATTGAAAGAACAAGAAGATATCATCCATTGTCTGAAATAACGTTGCTTATGGCATTTGAATCACAAGTGCAGCTGAAAAATTCTTCATAGACACGTTGAAAAATAGGATTTATCATTTGAAAAAGATAGGCGACAGTAAACAGTCATTATTTTAAACGATAAACTTGAAGATAAATAATTTCAATCCCTTTTTGTGCCAGATTCATTATATCTGGTCTAAATATTGTTTCACGGGATTGGAGACCTTAGCAAGTAAGCGTTGAAATTTTGAAGAGAAATAAACCGGCTTCATTTCGACACCTGTTTCATTATCCTGTCTGGACTGAAACTTGTTTTATAGAATTGGAGACCTTACGAATCAATCAGCCTTCATAATTTTGAAGAGAAATAAATTTCCTTCATTTTGATACCAGTTTCATAATTCTATCGAGTCTAAAAAATGTTTTATAAGATCGGAGACCTTACTTATCAATTAACGCTCTTAATTTTGAAGAGAAATAAATTTACTTTTCTGTCTATATTTCGGAGATGAGGTATTGTAATGATTTACACTATTTACATTGTTCGGACTGTTGTCTTCAAGGACACATGGTCCAGGGGATAAAAAACTTTGTTGAATCCAGTGACTTGACCCAAAGATTTGTGAGTTCAATACCTGGTTATTGAAGTGGTGAAAAAAAAAGTTGAATTAAAGGGAGATAACTGAGACATCCGGAAGAGGTTTTGTACCCAGTATAGTTGGTCAGTTATCAGTTATCTCCTGTTAATTCCCCTCTCCAAGTTCTCCACTGCCTTAACCAGGTATTGAACTCACACTCTTTGGGTCCTGTCACTGAATCTAATTAACGCCTTTATCCACTGGCACAGTGGATAAAGGCGTTAGTTAGAAAAATGATCTGGGTTCACCTCTAAGCTCAAATATTCGCCCAGTTACATTTCCTGATGACAGCCATCAAACGTTTCTGTGGAAAAAGAGCAAATGATGGTCTGTATCCATGTCAACTGCTTGAAAAGTCGCGAGTTGAGAGCTCCGTTTTTGACAAAATTCGAAATTTTGGATTGTCTGATCTCAAACCTTCCCTAGTGGAGCTGGAAATGTTTTTTGAGGGCAGTGCCTGACATTGGAGCATATAATGAATGCCTTTCACTTCTGGAGCTCGCTTTTTCATACAAACTTAAAATCTTGGTTTTGTACCCAGTATAGTTGGTGACCCATCTATACAGATGAAACCTTTTGCGAAATATCAGAGGCCTTAGTAGATGTTTAAAGAGGAGAACAAAAGAGAGACTCATCTTTAAAAGAACCTTAGTGCACATACCTCGCAAACACCATCAACTGGGAACACGATGCCACATCAGTTGAGTCATCGAATTGAATTGAAATACCAAATGCTGTAGACATGATCACCTAAACAACTTGATCGTTGATGTCAATGATCATGTCGCTGATACTCCTTTGAACAGTGTTTGTTAGTGGAGTAGCTGCAAGCCTTGTCTCCAATTCATTTCCCGATATAATTCCCACCATTTTGAGAGAACAAGGATGGATAAAATTTTCTTCAATTGTATGTATTTTTTTCTGCTTTGCTACCTGCAGTAGGGTATGTCGATTTTGGAACCGTGGTATTGCACCCAGTTTTAAAGATGTGGTTTCACATGAACAACGCAAAATATTATTTCCCCAAAATCTTAATGGGACAAGGAGTGGATTGTTAATTTTAACGCCTCCAAAACGAAACTTCTCTCTATCAATCACCTGAAAGTCCCCTTCCTTCTTCCCATCAGCATGGCTGATGCTAACCTCAACGAGAGTAACTCGTTGCGCCTCGGGCTAACATTATTGATATATTCTTATATTGAATCCATTGCTAGGTCTGCCGCTAAGAAAGTTGCTTCACTGCGTCTTGCTAGACAATATTTCTCTCTTAAATCTTTCTTACATATTTATAACTCTATTATTCGTCCAAGCTTCGAACATTGCTGCCACATATGGTCTGATGCTACTGCTCTATATTTAGAGATTCATGATATAATCCAAAGATGAATCTGCAATGTTATTGGTCCTGACCTGGCATCTGAGCTTCAGTCACTTTCCCAACGCTGTAAAGTTGCATCACTGTGCCTTTTCTATAAATACTTTCATGGTAATTATTATGGTCCAATGTTAGGACCAAGGAAGAACAACACGAACACAAGAGTAGAAATAACAAAGATATATTACACAGAATAATAATACAAGATGTGGAAGGTGTTAGTATGACTGTCAGTCTGGTTTGGAGTGAACTACTATTGGCTCGACCCGATTCCGTCTCGTCTCTCTCTCTTGAGAGGCGCAGTATTCATAGTGTCAGGAAGGTATAGGTAGGTCCCATAACAGTAATTGTTCGGATGAGCTCTTCGCTATGGTAGAAGACCGTCTTTTCCCCATTCCCCCCATTTTTGGCCTTGTGCCATATTTTCTGTATTTGAAGCGGAAATAAATATCGGTCTTCGCTATGGTACCTAGACTTTATGAATTGAAGCTAGATTGGCGACAAAGTCTCATCAGTTCACAGTTAAAATTGTTAGATGTAACCGTAAGTTCTATGCTAACAGTTTCTTCTCTCACACTTCTCGCTTGTGGAACTCTCTCCATGCTTTCCAGTTGACTTTGATCTTCAAAGATTTAAATGCAATGTCAATCGTTATCTGCTGTTCTCGACCTTTAATAATGTTTCTCTGTTTTTCTTATTCTTTCGTACTCAGTACCTAATGTGCCTTAGTGGCTTTACTTCCTTGCATAGGGTGATAGGATTAAACAAAAAACAAACTATTGGCTAGTTTTAAATAATTTGGAAGAGCACTGCAAAATGAATTGAAAAAAAAAGGAAAAGAAAAACAAAAAAAAGTCAGTCCGAGGGAAAATCGCAACCATTAAAGCGATTGTTTTACTAAAATCAATTAGAATACTCAAGAGAGTGGCTGGAGTATTGGAAAGATTTGCTGTCACTTGATCGCCTCTGTAACCCAATGGTAGAAAGGAAAATCGACGAGAGTAATAATAATCCCTAGTCGTAAATCAGGACTTGAAAGAGAACTGCAAATGTTGTGGACCATGAGACTGAAAGTAGTTCCCATAATTAGTGACGCACTCGGAACATCATGAAAGATCCACGAAAAGATATTGGAGGATGAGTTGGTGATTTGAAAACTTGAAACCCTTCCGGTCACGGAACTATTCAGATCTACGAAGATAGCATGGAGAATTGCGGACTTTCTGTCATTCGATATCCAGTAATGACTACTAGCGGCGTTAGATATGATAATGCATGAGATAAATATAATGTATTGGTAGTACTAGCAGAGGCGGATCGTAATGAAGAAGAAGAGGAGGAAGAGAAGGAAGAAGAAGAAAATAGAAGAAAGGAAGACGCGGGAAAGAAGAAAAGAACATGAATAAAAAGAAGAAAATTTAAAAGATAAAGAAGAAAAAGAAGAAAAAAGAAACTAAAAAGCGGAACAAGAAGAAAAAGAACAAAGAAAAAGAAGAAAAGAAGGAAAGAAAAAGAATAAGAATAAAAGAAGAAAAAATGAAGACAAGAAGAAAAAGAAGGAAACGCAGAAAAGAAGAAACGAAAAAGAACAAGATTAAAAGAAATAAAAATGAACAAAAGGAGAAAAAGAAAGAAAAGAAAAACGAAAGAGGAAAGCAAGGAGAAACGAAAAAGAAGAAAAAGGAGACAAGAAAAAGAACAATAAAAAGAACGAAAAGAAAAAGAAGGAAATGAAGAAAAAAGAAGAAAGAAAAAAGAAAAGAAAGGCAGAAAATAGAAAGGGGAAAAGAAATGACTAAAAAATAAGAAAGGAAGACACGATAACGAACAAGAAGAAAAAGAAAAGAAGGAAAAGATGCAAAGAAAAATGTAAAAAGAAAAAGAGAAAAGAAAAAGAAGAATAAAAAGCGAAAAAGAAAAAGAAAATGAGAGAAAAGAATAAAGAAAAAGAAAAGAAAAGAAAAGAAGAAAAGGAGAAAAAAGAAAAACAAGAGAAAAGGAAAAACAGATAAGGATGATATCAAATTTTATTATTATTATTATTATTATTATTATTATTATTATTTCAGTCAGGAATTTCTCCTTTATTCAGTACTCAGAGAAGTCAGCGCCTTTTTATTCAGTGACAGAGGAGTGATTCCAGCGGCCAAGCCTTGCCCACTTATTTAAAATCATTCCTCTTAGCCACCTACCAACGTCCTTCCTCGTTCGTTGAAGTTGGCTTGAAAAAGAGATTTGTTTCCATCTCGGCTGTTTATCAAACCAGAATCATTCATTCATCATTTTTTTTTTTTAGTTTCAATATATTTCCTTTTTCTTTCCATTTCTCCGCCACCTTCAAACACTTATTTAAATAAAAAGTAATGTTTTAGTAGCATACAAGTTATTTTACCACTACGATTACTAATTGCGACTACTACGGCAACAAGTAATATTCGTTCTGTAAAAGAGACGAAGCCTCACCGTAGCGGATTAACATTGCGAACGACGGTATATAAAGTCCTTTCTTAAATGAATCTACTTTTATATACACTGTCCCATCATGTGTGATCATAACTCTCCATCACTTCCTTTCTTTTGTTGCTTAAATGAATAAGATTTTAATTTCGGAATATCCCTAATGTTTTGGAGATAAAGTTCACAAAATACAAGCGATGCAAAATATTTTTAAAGAAATGACAAATTAACATACATATGTATATGTATATAACGAGAGAGAGAGAGAGAGAGAGAGAGAGAGAGAGAGAGAGAGAGAGAGAGAGAGAGAGAGAGAGAGAGAGAAAAGACAGAAATGGAGATAGATAGAGAGAGAACGATAAACATAGAAGGAAGGAAAGAGGGAGAGAAGCAGGGAAAGAAGGAGAGAAGGTGGAAGGGAGAAAGAGAGAGGGAAAGCGATAGCAGCAAATAGAGAGAAGAAGGGAAAGAAAGAAAGAGGAGAGAGAGAGAGGAAGAGGGGAGAGAAAAGTACAGAGAGAGAGAGAGAGAGAGAGAGAGAAAGAGATAGAGTAGGGGAGAGAGAATAGAGGAGAGGTAGACAGAGAGAGCATGATCAGATTGGGCGAGAGAGAGAACAGAGAGAGGGCAAGATAGAGAGAGAGAGAGAGAAAGAGAGAGGGGAGAGAGAGATGGAGTAATAGAGAGAGGAAATATATAGGGAGGAAATATAGAAAGAGGAACAGGGAAAACAGAGAACGAAAAGAGAGAGAGAGAGAGAGAGAGAGAATTAACTTCAGTCGCAACGAGGTTTCATTATTTCATCTGGCTGCATACCCGCATTTATTCGTTCAATTTTGGATAAACAGCATGTGTGAAAAGTCCGAGTATTCGCCTTACAACGTGTTCGTGTGTCGACAACAGCGGCGTCATCCCTCACGCGTTGAGGTTTCGTTTTGGAGATAGTAATAAAAAAACAAAAATACCAAAACAAAAAACAAAACGCACAGGTTTTTGCAGCCGGCGTTACAAACCTCGTTAAACTGTTAACTGCTTTATTTAATGAGGTAACCACAGCTGATCATGAAACAACGCATATATAGGCAGAACGAAGTTTTTGTTTGCCCGTCTACACGCTTTTTATCACTGCACATGCTCAAACCGTGACACAAGAATCGCTTGCCACACATACATAAAACGCGCGTGCGTGCACACACACGCACACACACACACACACACACACACACACACACACACACACACACACACACACACACACACACACACACACACACACACACACACATGTGCGCGGACAAACGCATTCGCTGCGTTATAGTAGTGTATTCACATAAGCACGCCTACGTTGTTCTCGTTATTATATCAACAAACACTCATGGAGAAAACATATACGTCTGTTGGTCGTGTACAGATGACATATCTGTATCAATTTTTAACGGAAATGCATACATATACATCTCTTTACTCACGCAGTCTTCCGACCTATATACAGCGGTAGAAGAATGGATGTATTTTAAGCGGTTTTTATATTCGTTTGTTTTTTTAATCTCAAAATCAATAAATAAAAAAATAAAAAAAATATTCCTGTAAATATATAAATAAATATATATATATATGTGCATATATATATATATATATATATATATATATATATATATATATATATATATATATATATATATATATATATATGCACACACATATATATATATATTTATAAATATATATGTATGTATGAAATTTACATATCGAGTCTATGTAGAGTTGTGCGAATTTTCCCGCAGATTGGACATAGAAATATTTATTATCGCTTTGAAAAAGTTCTCAAAGGGATAAATAAAATGTGATACTATTTTTAAAGACATATCTTAAAAAAACAAAAAGAACTTTACAGCCGCCAATAGTATTTCTACAACTTCTTATAGTTGTATAATTTATGGTAATAAAAAAATATAAGTAAAAAAATTGTATAAAGAAAATTCCTTGAATAAAAGATATACAACTGAAAAAAAAAATTACAAAAATTATAGAAATCAAATTAACCAAACTTCACCATGCCCCTGAATGGGGCGAACGAGAAAGAAGAGTCCTTTTCTGGTTCATTGAATTATACAGATTACAGTCGCAGTAAAAGCCTAGTTCATCCATTCTGGGCCAACACCAGCTCAATTTCTTCGGATTACCACATCGGGACTGGAGTAGTAATGTGTATTTCATTGTTTATGTCCATTTTCGGAAACAGTTTGGTTTTACTCGTCATTTGCAAGTAAGTCATTATTTTTCTAAATAATTGCAAGAGAAGAACAGGTATGAATTTCTTTCTTTTTGTTACGCTTTCCTCAGAAGTAATTGCAAAAGACATTGCCTGACATTATCCACCTTAAATTGTAAAATGAGTTGTAGCAAGGGAGGTAACTGATGACTACAAAAGTTCATATTCATCATAAAATCGATTTACGCGCGTGTATTTGTGTTTTAAAACAATTTAAAAAAAGATTTTAGTGAAAAGTATGAACGCAACTATAGAAAAGTTTGTAGCTAATACTTATCTATCTATCTATCTATCTATCTATCTATCTATCTATCTATCTATCTATCTATCTAATACATTATCTATCTAATGCATTATCTATCTTATGTGTAAATATTAATTAAAGTGAATATTCCCCCATATATATATATATATATATATATATATATATATATATATATATATATATATATAATAAAAAGTTAATGATCAGAGATCAGAAAACAGTAGTATTAAAAAAGTGCTACTTTTGTTTCAACCTTCCGATATCTTCAAGCGATTTCGGTCAATTGATTTCCTAACGCGTTATTTAAAAAAAAAAAAAAAAAAATATGAACGCTTTATTTAAAAAAAAAAAAATGAATAAGCGCATGACGTGAGGTATGGTAGAAGGTGATGAGGAGGTGAATATCAAGTGTACTGGAAATGTATCGGTAGGGGATTAAAGGAAATATATAAATATTAATACTTTCTTTCATCCCACTTCATATGAATTGAAAAGGAACGTTTTAGTTTGGATACAAAGGGTTTTATAATTACTTTCTCTGATTCAAAAAGTCTTTTTGGTCTGGAAATGTTTTTTTTTTGTTGACAAAGGTTGCAGATGTTGCGATGATTGTTGTAAGGTTTTGCTTTTTTTAAATTTTCCAGTTTACAATCGGATCGTTTATATTTTTTCCTCTGATTTCCACACATGGTTGGCTAGTTTAGTAGAATTTCTAAGACTTTCTAGCTTAAAAGATGATATAATTGTACCACCTCTTTTAAAAGTTACCCTCAGTATCAATATGTATATATTTTCTGGCCATTTGTATCTGTTAATTCTGCTTTGTAAATTACTGCTTCAGTTTTACAAACTCCATTTAATGGACTTCTATTTTTATTTCTACAATTGCATATTTAACTGTTAACGATGTTATACAGCACGTTAGTTTTGAAATTTCTGGCGTTTTTTATTTTTTATTGTGGTTTCTAAATTACTATTACAGCTGTAGCTTAATTTAAATATGTTTCTATTAAATATTTTATGTAATTCGGAATTTTTGGGGAAGTGTTTATTAAGTAATTTGGAAATTTTTTTTCCCCTATTTTACACTTGATCTCTTAATTAAAAGGTGGGGGGGGGGGTTAACACCAAATAATATTTTTTTCTTTTCTTCGAATTGTCTTCATTCGTTGTTTTATTTGAAGTTTAAATTCCAGTTTGGTTTTATGATCCGCATCTTTTAAAGTCCTTCCGTATTCTTTCTTTTTATCTTCGAAAATTATTTTAGTAGAGGAATTTCTAGACAACCTAGACTCTATTCCTTTGGGGATTTGCTTTATTATACTCGCAGGGTGGTTGGATCTAACATTCACGTACTTGAATTTTGTGCAGGGTTTCACGTATGGGGAGACACTGCCAGTTTGTAGATTTAATTCTACATCCAAATGTTTGACAATTTTCTTATTCACCTTCGACTTCTATTTCAAACTCGAGGCTTTTGAATACTTTGAAAAGCGCTTTTCTTATATTGTAATTTGTTCTTCCGTTGTCTGGCACTATCTTCAGTCCGTCATCCCTATGCAGGCCGTGGTTGTTTATATGTGCAATTTTGTTGATTTCATATAAAATATATAGGCCTATTGATTCTGAAACCTCAGCACCATCAAACAAACCTTGTAGTACATCGAAGCTTCTCCATTGTGGGATAAAATTGATTTACGGCAATATAATATGTCCATTTGTTCATTTACGAAGCCTTTGACGAAATACTAAGCCCCAAGCAGACCTTTTTTAG
>OZ038484.1:64605962-64638462 GCA_964036315.1 Acanthosepion esculentum | reverse complement strand
AGATGACAGAATGACAAAACAATTAATGTATGGAGAATTTGAAATGGGAAAATGACCTCAGCACAAGCCAAAACTTCGTTACAAAGATTGCCTTAAAGAGTCACTATATAAGTGCAACATTGGTCTGGATAACCGGGAGACTTTAGCGGAAGACCGGGTTTCTTGGAGAGATGGTATTCCTGATGGCGCCAAGATATTCCACGAGGCATCGCAAAAATATGCAGAACTGAAGAGAGGAGTTCGGAAGGGATCTCTGAGTTGCCACGAGGTGCCAAACTGGCCATGTGTCCAATGCAATCGAATATGTCTGTCAAGGGTAGGTCTTCTAAGTCACAAGAAATCACACTAACACCAACAGTCTATTGCATATGACGATTTCGTAATGACATGCTTTGAATGCCTGACCTGTACTAGGGCGTGCAAGTCCAGGTCGGGCCTGACAAGGCATATAAAAAGACACATTGGAAATGATGATGATCAAAGTCAACTTCCAACACCCGGAGATGATTTGATATGCCACATATGTAACAAGAAATGCAGATCGATGGCTGGTTTTATGAGGCACTGTCGTTCACACAACCAATAAATGCAGTGTTGTGGGTGAGGAGTTTAACTGATGGACTGGACATGTCTTCTAAATTACTAACATATATATATATATATATATATATATATATATATATATATATATATATATATATAAAAGTGAATATTGAAGTCAAACCTCAGAGGCGACAGACTGTTTCATGCTAAACGCAATCATAGGGCCTGTTGATTGCGTGAAGCATGAAACAGTCTGTCGCCTCTGAGTGTCAACTTCAATTCTTTTTTATATTTATATTTACATACGCTCTATATTTAGCACTTTATCCAGTAAATATACCATACCTTAAAACTATATTTCTTCATATATATATATATATATATATATATATATATATATATATATATATGAATTGGGATCAAATACAGATCAAATATGGATCGGAATCCGACAGAATGATAAGATAAAGAACAAATAGGAAACGTTTAACACTCTAACATGTTTCATTGTTATTAAAGCTTCATCAGAGATTGAGATATGGAGAAAAAGAAGAAAAAAATTCTGGTATTTTCACTTTTGTGCTGTTTGAATTTTATTGGTTAATTTTGTTTCACGCGCATTCGAATTTTTGACCCTACGTTAGTATAATTTGTAGTGTTCCCAATTCTAGGAGAGACGACATATCCATGCGATGTTTCAAGAAATTAACGGATTCCAAACCTACATAAAACCCGTAAATATTGCTTTATGTATGTAAGTGTATAATACTTCTAGTTTATCTGTGTAGGATTCAAATGAATATGTATATTCGTAAGTGTGTATTTGTGTGTATGTGTGTGTATGTATGCAAGCCTGTGTGTATGTCCAGTAGACATGTTTGTTCGTTTTTCGCATGTTGATTTGGGAACGTTTTTTTTATGTCCATGCCGTTTGTTTTAGATAAGCATACATTAGATTCTTTAAGAATGGATTCAATAAAGTCTGGTGACGTAATGTTTTTGATGTGTGTTTATAGTTGGTAGCCTAAGCTCTTAGTAGACATACTTACGAATATACATTATCATATATTTACTAATCATAAATGCAAAAGCTTACTACATTCATTAAACCCAATGTTTTAAAAAGAATTTTGAAATTGTTTTGTGTGTGTAAACGTGCCGATTTTTGTAAATACGGACGTCCATACACGACATTATTAGAAAATAAGAACGATAACTATAGTAAATTTGAAGCCAAAGTGCCTAAAAATCAATAAAACGTTAGATTATGGAGAATATTTTCCTAAATTTTTAAGATTACTGGGTAGTTCAAAATTATATATAAATGGCGCCCAATTTATATTCCTCAAGTAAGTTTTACCGATATATCAACCGCTGAAAAAAATTAGATGAACTTCTGTTTGTCAGTTAAGTTGTCGACACCACAAATAAACAGCTACCGCCGTGTTTAAACCATAAAGTAATATTTGTTTCAAATCAGATTAATTAAACTTTAAATCAGCTAATATTCCTCAAATAAATTTTCAGAAAAGGATATTTTAATTTTGAAAGATTTTTTGAAAGAGAATTACATTGTGATGAAAGAGGGATGAAATCGCGCTAAAATCAGCAATCTTAGCAATTTCAAAGCTAAAACTGTTTCCAGTCAATTTAAATTAATTTTGAAATACAGCAAAGTATTTTGCTTATTGGAAATATTAAATTTAATCTATTGGCTTGAAATTAAAACTAAAACAAAAGCTTCAAGAAAGATTTTTTTTTATTTTTAAAAATTAACTTTAAACCTTAGGTATCGCGTTTCTGTTGTGGTACAGTGACTAAAGTAATGTTTTTCTTGATGGAATTGTATGTGTTGGAAGAGAAGAGTGAGATATAAAAACGCAAGCGACGATTTTAATCATGCGCCGATAGGATACGTCGAAGATATTGGAACGCCGAAAAAAAGAAATTAATTTAAAAATTTAAATTTTCTTAGATGAAATACAGAGTACGATAGATAAATTGAAAATAACACAGACATCTTATTTTAACAGATATATTTACCAAAATTACACAAAAAATATCTTGAAATAGGAAAGAGTAAATTTATTTAATAAAATCACCGTTGGTTTCAACTACGGCTTCCAGACAACTTCGGAATCACCTGCAACTCTTCTGGACGTTTCCTTGTGTAAGTTGGTGAATGCTGCCATAATCATTGCCTTCAGTTCATCTTTGGTGTTACAAAGAGTTTTGTTGGTCTCTCGCTCAACTGTGCCTCACATATAATAATCAAGGGGGTTACAGTTTGGGGAGTTAGGTGACCAGATGTAAGGAGTAATGTGGTCGCAGAAATTGTCTGACAATAATGACTGGGTTTTCCTGCTTGTATGACATGGTGCAGAGTCCTGTTGCCAGACATAGAGTCTTCCAGCATCCAGCATCTTGACCAAGAGCATCACTACCTTCACAAAGCACTTTTGTTACTAGGATCTGTGGTAGATATATTAGTATTTATTAATTTTTTTAGGATAATTTCGTATTGTTTATAATTAGAATATATTTGGTTGCGATATAAAAAATTGATATGTTTGGAGTTAGTCGAAGAAGTATTATATTCTATTTGCTTAAAATCAAAATTAAAAATAAAATGAATTATATACTACACTAAATTTAGTATATCTAATACAATCATTCATAATGACTCGTCCCCACCTACTAACGTGTTGTACAAAACCAACATCGTCTGTGAATTTAAATCTCCTCTGAGCAATTGTATCTCCAACGGTAAAAATAATATTTATGCTGGAAACACTACAACAACGTTGTCTCGGCGGCTGAGTTTTTATTTGGATGATATGTCCAACATTTCTAAACATTTACAACAACATACCTGTCCACATTCGCAATTCAGAAAAAACCATCAATGACACGTACACTGGGACGAATTATTCTCATTCATTTCGTATTCCATTAGTACGGAGGAAGTTCCACTCACACAGCATTTACCAAGAGCTACTACTTTGTGGAACAGCCTCCTGAGATTATGCTTCTCCGATTAGTACTTTTTCATGAAAAGAATAAACATAAACTGAAAATTCTCGAAAAGATCTATATTAAAAAATTGAAACCAAACCTTAATAAAATTAATTACCAATATTGCACAAATATTTTAAAATGTGTACAATAGATAATTTAAAATGTCAAGGTTTTCACTAATAGTTTTTACTACTTATTTCGTAAAAACTCTCCACAAATATACTTAGTTACCTCCCTTGAAGTGGTGTCAACTGATCACGCATTGACTCAGCGTTCTTCACTCCACAAGTAGGAAATTTAACTTTCAGACGAACAAAACAATTTTTCTTCGAAAATAATGAATCTACATTACTATATTTTTCTTGCAATAACCAACACCCTGGTTACATTGAGATATGTCGAAAGTACTCGGAACACGGCGATTTTCTCCCGTCTTTCAATAACGACATCACAAAGTTTGTCCGTGAATATATATATATATATATATATATATATATATATATATATATATATATATATATATATATATATATATATATCGGCTTGGATTGAGGAATCGGAGAGCCCAGTTCGAATTCCAGTCGAATCCGCTACATTCACTTACGTGCTAATATCTTGGGAAAGGTATAAATCCTCCTCTTCTCCCAACTATGGGTAAAAAGCAGGACAGACTGGGTTCTATAGCTTTTGATGGCAACTGCTCTAGGAGAAGGACAACTCTGAATTCTAAACCTGTGGAGTGTCGTTGTGGTACCAGGTTTCCGTATTCGGCTCCCCAAAAAGTGGTTAGTTCTGCACAAAACCTTCGCCACTATAATCAAAATATTTGTGCAGGTTGTCTGGCTGTCACTTCCTATGAACTGAGGTGCCTGAACCTTGTATCAACGCGGGAGAGTTCACGATATATATATATATATATATATATATATATATATATATATATATATATATATATATATATATTTGGTTAGTTGGTTGTTTTTGTTTAACGGCATATCAACCTCTATGAGTTATTTAATGCACAAATCTATATATTTTGTACGCAATTTTATTTTTTTGCGGAGTGTGTGTGTGTTTAGAGGGTGATTCTAATTGTTTCAGGCTTATTAATAGACCCATGGCTGAGGAGGTGAGAGGAGAACTGAATTCATAGCTTTCCCAAGGATTCCGAGTTATTATCCACACGTCCAAGCTTACAGAACCTTAAATTCCAAAACAGTCAACCATCTATCTATCTATCTATCTATCTATCTATCTATCTATCTATCTATCTATCTATCTATCTATCTATAGAGAGAGAGAGAGAGAGAGAGAGAGAGAGAGAGAGAGAGAGAGAGAGAGAGAGGAAGAAATTGAATTTACGCTGTTAACACATAACGCATCCATAGATATGCAACTCCTGAAGATGCTCTCAAATGAGAATGAAATTACTTTGGCAAATAAAATAATTATTTGAAAGAAAATTTTGGAATTTTTCTTGATCAGTTTTCTACAGCCACCAAGAAATTAATTCATGGACATGAAAGGTTTAAAATTAAAATAAATAGACATAATACGTATAAATTATTTAACCAAACATGCTTGAAATATATATATATATATATATATATATATATATATATATATATATATATATATATATGAAGCCAAGCATAGAAATAAGTCGATGACAATTCCCATTTAGAAAAACCAGACACAAATTCTTTTAATTAGTTCTAATTAATTAATCCAAAGTAATTAGTCTTAATTAATTATATAGTAAGATGAAAACTTTACATTATTTTATCCTGCTACAAACTCGCTCGTACATAAAAATAATATTAAAGCGATGTAGAGAAAAAAAAATCTAAATTCACTAGCGTCGAGTTTGATAAAAATCTTAAAATGGAAAAAAACTTCCATAAAATAAATGTTCTACTTTTTTATATAGTAAATATTCATCTCTTCCTGTTAAGACCTCACATAATCTTTTGTGACTATTCTGTTGCATCAACTCACATACTGATGCTCTAAGGTAAGGCATGAAGTAATTTCTTCTCCCTCTAGTTATGCATCACATAGCAGTGTAGACTGGGGTCCCCAGCCTTGGTTAGCTGCCACTCTAGGAGAAGAAAAACTCTGAATTCAAACCTGCGACAAAAATAACGGGAAACATCATTTTATTTCCAGAAAAGTCATTGCAATTCACAAATAATAAAGAATCGGAATATGTGGAGGGCCATGATCGCCTACGTTCTGAAGGGATATGATATCAATAATAATAATAATAATAATAATAATAATAATAATTATTATTATTATTATAAATGGCAAATATCCTGACGAGCTATATTCCTTAGTTCCACCTGTTCAGACCTTCACAGCTAAAACCCTCAATGTCACGTACACTGGGACGAATTATTCTCATTCATTTCGTATTCCATTATACGGAGGAAGTTCCACTCATACAGCATTTCCCAAGAGCTACTACTTTGTAGAACAGCCTCCTGAGATTATGCTTCTCCGATTACTAAAATCTTAACCTCTTCAAGCCCAGGGTTGACCATTATCTTTCCTATGCATCTTCAGAAACTGCACTTCTTTACTCCTCTTCTTACTCTCATGCAATAACCTTATTCAGTAGCCGTCTACCTTGAGTCTTGTATTGCGTGAACAATTAGTAAACATTATTATTATTAACAATAATAATATCAAAGACAACTGACCACGTAATATCGACACCCGGTTGTTGCAAGTACCCGGTTGGTCAATATATCGTGCATTCATCCTCCCTCGCAAAGAAAACTGGAGGGAAAATAAGTCGAAACAAGTTGTACAGAATGAAGAGGTTACCATCCTTTGGAATTTCAGCGTTCATACTGATAGGTTATTCAAAGCAAATCAACTTGACATAATTTGTGAAACGTTATGTCGAAAAGACATGTCTTCTGATAGATGTTGCAGTCCCATCCGACGAAAACGCGTCTTTGTAAACGTTTGAGAAGCTAAGATAATACAAGGACCGCGAGATAGAAATCAGTAGAATGTGACATCTTTGTGAATTATATTAAAAGGAGCAAACAAGTATGTGAATCAAATTTCTTGTAGCCCCAAAATAGGTGAAATAAAAAAAATGATTAATGGTTGCTTCTCGCATGTTCTATAGATTTCTCTCCATAAAATAACCAAGATTACGTATTTTATTTCTCCATGATTGTATGACACTTCACCTTTTTGCATCTTCTGATACATGGTGTCTCTTTAAGCCTGTTTGAGACTTGGGGACAACTAGTACCATACTAGACAAAACAAAGGCAAAATAATAATAATAATAATAATAATAATAATAATAATAATAATAATAATAATAATAATAATAATAATAATAATAGAAATAATATTAAGAGAATGTGTTTTCTTATTGACATTATAGTCAATGGGAGAGTATTTGGAGAGTATCATGACTGATTGTTGAGAGGGATTTTAAAAAAAGTTTGCAGGCCATTTGAGAGTCAAATCTAGATTTTACGAACAATCTCAATCGGAGACCATCTGTGCGAACTGGGTTACTGGAACTGAAGCTATGTCAATTCGGGCCTAATCTACAATCATTGAAAGGATTCCTGGTAGCCATGCCTTGAAGAAATGTAAAAACATTTTCCTCACAAATACAGTTCACACATCAAGGACAGCTTTATCTACGTAAAATGTGTGTGATCTTAGATTTATTTTTTTTTATTTATAAAAATGACCGGTGGAAAATGTCATGAAGCTATTTCTGACATTAGGTCTCTGGTTGATATCCGCAAGGAAATGTGTATCAAAGGAAATAATAATGATGATAATAAAATGATTGACATAACTCATATATATATCAATATTTTCAGCACTTAGAGAAGGGCGAGATTTAAGAAAGAAAATAAAATAAAAAACTTAGTGTTTGATAATGTTCAGCAAAAATTTGACAGCATGTCTGCCATAAAGTTACGCTTAAAAATTGTATAGAAGTATAAAAATATAGAAAATCTGCAAAAAATTATGTCTTTGTACAAACTTCGCTTCTCTTGAGAAAAACAACTCTACTGGTACTGATCTTTTCTTCTTTCTTAAATCGCGCTCTTTGTTAATAATAATAATATAATTAATATACCCACAAACATAACAAGGTAGCGAGATATATGCACTAGAAGATATGCAAGAAGTACAAAATCGAAACCACTGATAGATGGTGGGACCACCAACCAGACACAGTTACCCAAAATAACGATGTAACTATCCTCTGGGACATGCCAATTCAAACTGATAGAGAAATAAAAGCCAACAGACCTGATATTATCATAAAAGACAGGAAATTCAGGAAGTGTATGCTTATTGACAGAGCAGTACAAAAATACCTCTATGAAGATTATCGAGAAATTGTCCAAATGCAAGGACTTGGAGATCGAGATTAACAGGATGTGGGGAATGAAGACTGAGACTGTACCAATAGTAATCGGAGCTCTGGGCCTCGATAGAAAAGAAATGAACAATTTTACTAAGTGTCCTAGGTAACATCAATATACAAGTTGCCCAGAAGATAGCCTTTACTAGGAACATCTCATATACTAAGAAAAGGGCTATCAATTAAATGACAATTTCCCTATAGGGCGTAAGGACCATAGTTTGGACCCGGCTCTACAGGATACAAAGCAGGAAATATAACATATACAAAGAAGAAGAAGAAGAAGAAGAAGAAGAAGAAGTGTCTGCTTATTGACATTGCAATGCCATTTGAAAGAAACAGCCCCATGAAAATTATCGAGAAATTGTCCAAATACAACGACCTGGAGATCGAGATTAACAGGATGTGGGGAATGAAGACCGAGACTATACCAATAGTAATCGGAGTTATGGGCCTCGAGAGAAAAGGAATGGACAATTTTACTAACAGTGTCCTCGGTAACATACAGGTTGCCCAGATGATTGCGCTACTAGGAACATCCCTTATACTAAGAAAAGGGCCATCAATTAAATGACATTTCTTCTATAGGGCCTAAGGATCATAGTTTGAACCCGGCTCTATGGGATACAAAGCAGGAAACTTAACATACAGGGGCAATAATAATAATAATAATAATAATAATAATAATAATAATAATAACAAAAACATTAACATAATTCATGATGCAGTACCAAACGAGGCTATAATGGATTCTGATCTTAACTGATTGAGAGAGTTAGCATGTACACGTTTTCAAGTGTTTAATTTAGACGAGCTATTTTTAATCATTTCAACCCCCCCCCCAACAAGGCAATAAATCCACTAAGACGCAAGGGTTTACTAAGAGTCAAATAATCTGAGGAAAATCATTTATTAGGGAGGGAGGCCAATAAAAGAACAGGATTCAATGAAACAGCAGATGCTGACTGACATTGCCTTTAAATTTTTGAAGATCGAAATTAACTGGAAAGCCAGAAGCCGGACGAGAGTTCCACGAGTGAGAAGTGTGCGAGAAGAAACTGTTAGCATAGAAATTACGGCAATATCTAGTAATTTTAACTGTAAAACGATGAGACGTAGCTGCCAATTAAATTTAATATTTCCGATGAAAAAGATACTTTCAAATACTGCATTTCAAATCGAATTTAAATTGATTTGAATGATTTTTTATTATCGGTGAAATCTACAAAATCGTCCATATTGATAAATCTGTCAATAGTCTATCTGTATTTTTACAGTCTGTTTTTATCTATCTATCTATCTATCTATCTATCTATCTATCTATCTATCTATCTATCTATCTATCTATCTATCTATCTCATTTCTGTTGCCACAAGTCTCTTTGATGCGATTGTCCAGTAGTCACTGCCATATAGGTTGTCTTATATTATGTAACAGTTCAGTTCCTTTTTCTTTGTTTCTAACGAAATCTTTCTGCTTCTTAATACGTTGCTTAGCTTTTGAAAAGCACCTTTCGCAAATCCAATGCACCTTCGGATTTCGGTGTCACACTTTCCATCCTCTCTTAAAACACTTCTTAGATATTTAAATTTTTATATTTGCTTTATTTTGCAATATATTTGGATTTGTAATTTGTATGTTGAGTTGTTTCTTTTATTGACAACCATACATTCTGTTTTTTTTTTACAATAGATGTTTAGTCCTTTCTTCTCGCTTGCCTTTACTGTAGGAATTCATGTAGTTTTCTTTGTCAGCTATCAACTCTGCTTATCTAATGTTGTTAAGATTGTGTCCGGTAAAAATGAATACTGGTAGGACTTCTAATTCTCTCAGGATTGCTTCAATGTAAAGGTTGATGGTCGCTCTTTATTGTCGTGGAGAACCTTGTGTGATCTAATGACTCTGCGAGCGATGACGTCGAGTGTTCTAAACCCCTGTTAGGGTCACCCTTGGTTAAACGAGGACTCAAACTAAGCGGGACCAACCCCAACGGTGGAACAAGAGGATGATGAATACAACAGATCTCAACCATTGATCCAGCGGATGAAGAGGGCTACGCATGACGGACATGCTACAGAAGGCGCCACTCAAAATGATAACAGTTAGCAACAGTCCGTTGCAGTTTCCTGACTGGATTCTTTATGTCTCATTCCACATGTGTCGCAGAGGAAGGTCATGAAATCAAACGTGCGGGTCGCTTCCTTGGCAAGCCAATGTCCACCTTAAACAAATTCACGCTATCGGAACTCTGATTTTCTCTCACCTCCAAACAACACCCGCAGAATCAAACGGCGATAGGGAATGAATGAAGAGATCAAGTTTGGGGGAAACTGGAAGCTTCTAGTCTCGAACCTGCACGTTGGCGGCGAACTTAACGCCATCATCATAAAGGAAGCGATCAGCAAAGAAGAATTTAAATTCATGGATACGAAAAGTTGAGAAGACACCCATTCTATTTGTCTGTATTTACTTATTTCATTCTCTATTTGTATGCTGCTAAAATATGTTTGTTGTGAAGCGTATGACAGGTGGATTTTTCACTTCTTTTCGAAAATCAACATTGCACTCTGCATAAAAGCTGTGGTTTGATCCAATAAACACTGACATCAAAATTAGATTCATAGCTTTCACCAATTTTTGAGCATTTAGTTTTAAGAATCGTCTGAAAAATATGCAGAAATAAATAATTTCGGTAGGCATTTGCTTACAAACCGACTTCATATTTTACTATTTCAATAACTGCTGTAACTTAGGGAAGGTTACTGAATAGAATAATCACACGAAGTTTGGTAATGAACGATAATACTTAGGACAAGAACAACACATATAAGATTCGCCAGCGGCACGTAGAAGTAGACAACTGCTAGAAGTGAGTCAAGTGAATTCCACAATTAATTTCCAACTGCAGGATATCTACCAACCGCCCCACGCGGTCAGATATGGCACAAGACTGAATTTAATGTGGGGTAGCCTCGGCTAAAAATTACCCGTAGACCCGGTATAAATCGGGGTCGGGTAGCTGTTTCTCGAGACGAGATTCTGCCCTTCGACATAGCCTCGTCTGGGGATCCTCTCTGCCTCCAGGCAGAGAGTTTGATCAGCACAGCTGGAGACGAATCTCCAACTGCAGACCAA
Source organism: Acanthosepion esculentum (assembly GCA_964036315.1). Classification (NCBI taxonomy): domain Eukaryota; kingdom Metazoa; phylum Mollusca; class Cephalopoda; order Sepiida; family Sepiidae; genus Acanthosepion; species Acanthosepion esculentum. The sequence continues at coordinate 64,627,346 of OZ038484.1, read as the reverse complement.
CATACAGTATTTACTACTGTATTTATGTGAATGGCGACATTAGCGCCCGTAGGTAGGTTACAGCAATAATAAACCCAAATAAATAACTTTTGTATTATATACATTGAATGGAAAATATATTAAAACCACAATTCTGATTATGAATCACCACAAGCAAAATACGTAATTTTTGTACCGTATTCTATAGTAAAAACTGTATAGACAAGATTACAAAAAGAAAAAAGCTACTCAATGAATAAGATTTGTTAGATCATTTGTTAGTTTATAATTAACAAAGACAAAAAATAGATAAAACTGTATATAACACCCCAACACTGTTGGACACAAATTGTGAGATAAAATGTGTTAAATTTGCATTGTTTATTGAAAATGACACTAAAACTACAGCGATGCATAACATATTACATCATAATATAGCTATATTATTCAGTATAATTTCCCGTTGTAGCAAATGAAGATCTTATTTGAAGGCACAATGATTTATTAATAATTAGCTTGTCATGCATCTTGTCCATATACAATTTGTAAAGCTGCAGTAAATTAAAAATTTTATAAGACTTTGCTACAAGGCTTTCACGAATCACCGGAATGAAATTCCAGCGTTACGATTTTGTACCTAAACGTATTTTTTAAACTCGTTTCCTCAAAAGACGGTAATGATGTGGAAAAATATTCTGTGTTGTTATTTATCACCTCAAACCCCAAATTTCAAATTGACTGCAACTTAGGGAAAAAACTGTAACTTAGGGAAGGTTACTGAATAGAATAATCACACGAAGTTTGGTAATGAACGATAATACTTAGGACAAGAACAACACATATAAGATTCGCCAGCGGCACGTAGAAGTAGACAACTGCTAGAAGTGAGTCAAGTGAATTCCACAATTAATTTCCAACTGCAGGATATCTACCAACCGCCCCACGCGGTCAGATATGGCACAAGACTGAATTTAATGTGGGGTAGCCTCGGCTAAAAATTACCCGTAGACCCGGTATAAATCGGGGTCGGGTAGCTGTTTCTCGAGACGAGATTCTGCCCTTCGACATAGCCTCGTCTGGGGATCCTCTCTGCCTCCAGGCAGAGAGTTTGATCAGCACAGCTGGAGACGAATCTCCAACTGCAGACCAACATACAGTATTTACTACTGTATTTATGTGAATGGCGACATTAGCGCCCGTAGGTAGGTTACAGCAATAATAAACCCAAATAAATAACTTTTGTATTATATACATTGAATGGAAAATATATTAAAACCACAATTCTGATTATGAATCACCACAAGCAAAATACGTAATTTTTGTACCGTATTCTATAGTAAAAACTGTATAGACAAGATTACAAAAAGAAAAAAGCTACTCAATGAATAAGATTTGTTAGATCATTTGTTAGTTTATAATTAACAAAGACAAAAAATAGATAAAACTGTATATAACACCCCAACACTGTTGGACACAAATTGTGAGATAAAATGTGTTAAATTTGCATTGTTTATTGAAAATGACACTAAAACTACAGCGATGCATAACATATTACATCATAATATAGCTATATTATTCAGTATAATTTCCCGTTGTAGCAAATGAAGATCTTATTTGAAGGCACAATGATTTATTAATAATTAGCTTGTCATGCATCTTGTCCATATACAATTTGTAAAGCTGCAGTAAATTAAAAATTTTATAAGACTTTGCTACAAGGCTTTCACGAATCACCGGAATGAAATTCCAGCGTTACGATTTTGTACCTAAACGTATTTTTTAAACTCGTTTCCTCAAAAGACGGTAATGATGTGGAAAAATATTCTGTGTTGTTATTTATCACCTCAAACCCCAAATTTCAAATTGACTGCAACATAGTTTCAAAATCGACCTGCCCCAGTGTAAAAGGTTCCTTTGTTTAACTTGTTTTTCAGTTTTGCTGATTAACACATGCTTTATGTGTTTTGCGTGTTAACTCCTGTTACAGGGACGACTAAATTATATTAATAGTTTAAAGTGAAGTGCGGAAAACTTGCTGCACTGAACTCCTTGGTGGAGTAACCTTGCCAACAATCTGAACAGGTGTCTCTAAGCGACATACTCTTTAAGAGCGTTAAGAAGCGTTTCTGCATTGCAATCCAGTACACAAACCAAATAGCAGTCTCCAGTCTCTGGATTTTCGGCTTCTAGATCCATTAAGAAGTACTCGATCGACGTGGATTTTTTTCCTTTTGGAAAATAAAGCAACGAATATGACTAACCTCCAGATAATGCGTAGAATATTGCTGCCATATATATTAGCTCCTGCTATTTATCAAGAGCTCCTTGATAAAATCCAAAGAAGTATCATCAATATTATTGGCCCTGATATGGCGTCTCGGCTTCAGTTACTTTCCCACCGCCGAAAAATTGACTCCCTTTGCTTTTCCATAAATACATTCGTGTTAATTGTTCTGATGAATTTAAGTGCAGTACCAGACTGACGACGAGCTCTTACCAATTTACAATTGAGTTGACTACATGTAACCGTAAGGTTTATGCTAACAGTTTCTTTTCTCGCACATCTCGCTCCATTCTTTCTAGCCAAAACTTATCGGCAAACATTTAAACTCAATGTCCATCACTTCCTGCTGTCCTCCTGATTGCTTTTCTTTTGTTCTCGCTCCTTAGCAATTATGTTTCTAACTTTTCCACACCCAGTAACCTCTTGTGTCTAAGTGGCTTTACTGCCTTGCATGGGGTAAAAGGAAATATAGACGAAATCATAAATTACCAAGTTAAATACCGAGTTCTTGTGTCAAGTTATTCAGTTGTCATGGCAACAAGACGCATGCTTACTCCCATCGCAGTCGAAGAATTTACTAATCTAGTAATCTTTTATGGGTAGTATACATGGCGTTCTATATTAACAGGCCTCTGCATAACGTAGCGACTTCGATTGACTGGAGGCCGGCTGACAATTAGATCGTTTGAGCGAACTGCTGCGTACTGTGTACTCTTATGTTGTTGGCTCGAGAAATTCAAAGGAATCTTTAAATTTTACCTTTGGTTGGAATATCATTTAACTTATTTATTTGAAGTAAGTATATTTGATTATTTTTTAGTTTGAGTCCATACATTATTTATATTTAAATTGTAAAAAGTAAACTTTGGTGCTTAAATTTACTCGCACAAAAAAAATTACTTAAAAGTTTAAAGCCTTAACATTTTTTAATTAAATTTTAATTCATTTTTGGCATTTTCCCTATTAAAGTTTGTTCAACATTTTTTGATTAAAGTTTAAAGAATTATTTATTGATAAAATGCAATTCTTTTTGAGTAATTTGTGTTATTTTAAGAAGCAAAACAAAACAACGTTTAACAAATTTGAACAGAATTTAATTTAGTTTCTTCAAAGACGTAAAGAAAACTATTTTATTTTTATTACAAAATGAATTAAAAATGTTTTGTTTTTTTTCATCAATTCAATGTCATTACTTAATTTGATATTTATTTTTGATATCGCTAAAAAACATTGTTAGTATGAGTGAAAAGTAAAACATAACGTCAACGAAATTAAAGTTTAATTTTCTCAAGTTTTTAACCATGATAAAAAATTAGCATAAGTCAACATTTTTCTATTAAAAGTTTAAGTTTGAATAATAAATTTGAATAAAATTTTAATAGAGAAAGGTTCATTAACATTTCTCTATTAAAACTTTATCCAAGATTTCCATTAAAAGTAAAAAAAAAACAAACAAAACAAAAGAATTTCTTCGCGCTTTTGTTTCCGAAGTTAAAGTTAAAATGATTATTTTTATTACATTAGTTACCATTTGGTGAACTGTAAGTATTTTTTTACTTATTAGAATTAAAGAAAAAAATTACAATAATAACATTCAACTTCAAATTGAATTTTTTAATTTCTAGTTTAATGGCACTATGCAACTATTACTATTTTTTGTTTGATTAAAAACAGTTTTATTGCTGATAATTAAACGATTAATAATATTGTGCAAAACTGCAAACCTGACAGTATTCTTCAAACAAAACCATACCCTGCCACCATTTTTTTTAAATTAAGAAGTGGATTCTCAAGCTGAAGGCAACTCTCTAAAATTTTTGGTTTTAATTAATTGTGTGTATTTGGGCAGAGTGTATAGATAAAAGCTGTAATTAAGAGTATAATTAATTTAGCTTGAAAATTTACTCCTAAATTGAAGTAGTAAGAGAAATATTTGTTAAAGATGTTTAATCTACCATTTCAGATACTACTTAATTCCTAGCCATGCCCCGGAAGTGCTGTGTGTTTGCTTGCAAAACAAATTACAGAAGCCAGCAAGACAAAACTATGTGTGGTGAGATTAATAAAATACCAGTTTATCGTTTTCCAAAAAACAAAGACGAGAGAGAGCAATGGATAAAATCAGTTCCAAATGCCAATCTAAATGTTACTAACAATACTGTTATTTGTCAACAACATTGGCCTTCAAATTTTGATACCATAAAAGTTAATGGAAAAATACGTCCAAAAAATCCACCATCTGTATGGCCAGGTGTGCCAAGTAGTCAAATACCAACACCCTCAGCTGTTCAAAGGAATATAAAAAAAACTTCCAGTACTGTTAGAAATCAAATTGCTGATGAATGCTTTTTTAGAATTAGATAAAATTAATTATACAAATTTGAAAGAAAGTCTACTTAACAACAAAAAAGACTTTATATGTCCAGTTGTAGCATTTTTGGATGAAAATATTTTAACTGTTCAATCATCAAAATCTATTGATGGTATTCCTCTCTTTATGTTGAAAATTTATAACAATTTGCACTTTGAAACATTTCATTATGGAGTTAAGTGTTATATTAGCAGCCTGTCCAAAAATCATATAAATGCAGTTGATACTTGGTCAAAACTGGAAGAAATCATCCGATATTTAAATTCTATGGCTTTTGATCACAAGAAAAATATCCTGAGTCAACAATTTTTAGCAATGGCTCCCAAAATGGTTGGAATAAAATACAGCTCAGATATAGTTGTGCGTGCTTTTGGGTACTATGCAAGATCACGGACATTGTATAATGAATTAAGATATGATTTTCAATTACCCTCATTAGCAACATTAGGAAGGATGACGTCAAAAGTTTCAAAACTTAAAGAAAAATCTTTTTTGTTATCTATACTTAATACTCTTAATACCAGTCAGAAAGGGTGCATAATTCTCCATGATGAAGTATATATCAAAAAGATGTTGCTATATCATGGCAAACAACTATTTGGTAAATCAGTTGACAATCCATCTGTACTTGCTCAAACAGTGCTTGGTATAATGTTGATATGTCTCAATGGTGGTCCAAATTTTCTTACAAAATTGATTCCAATTTCAAAATTAACATTTTTATTTGAACAAATTGAGTTAACAGTCCAAGCCATCACATCTGTACCAGCTAATGTAAAGTCTATTATATGTGATGGCAACCGCGTAAATCAAGCTTTTTTAAAATTATATCCTACACTTCCTGAAAAACCTTGGTTAACCGAAGATAATAAACATTTGCTTTTTGATTATGTTCATCTGTTGAAAAATATTCGCAATTTGTGGCTGGCAGAAAAAACAGAAGAACTAATCTTTGATGATGATGGAGTAAGTCGAGTTGCAAAATGGACACATCTTAAACAGTTATATCGTTTTGAATCTGAAAGACTAGTCAAACTTTCAGATTTAAATGAAATTTCCATTGCTCCAAAGCCAATAGAAAGACAACGGGTTTCTACTTGCCTCAGAGTGTTTTCTGAAAAAAAACATATAATGCACTTCTCACTCAGTCTGAAATAAGTGCAGGTAAGAATGATACTGCCCTCTTCATAAACAAGGTTTGTGAAGAAGGTTCAGAAATATTTGACAATCTGGAAAATTTAGAACCATCTCTTTCCAATGAAATAAAAATGGCTCTTGTGTACATAGCTGGATATATTACAAGAAATGATAATCAACCCAGTGAATGTGAAACCCATTTTTATTATGAAAAGTATGGAAAATATACCAAATTAATTGACCGTGGAAAACTAAAAGTTCCTTCTGACCACACTTATCAATGGTTATTTTTTTGTTTCATCCTTTTCCATACAATAAAGGAAAAGGTTTGCTATAAATCATTAAGTAACATTTTTATGTTTATTTCTGAGTTTCATTTTTTCAGCATGCAGAAAAAGCATGCTTCTATTTTTGCAAATATAGTTTTAAAATTTTTTTGCAAACATGGCACACCTAGATCAGAAAAAGAACCAGCTCTAAAAGTTTTGAAACTTTCCTAGAATGATTTTGTTTTATTTGTCTATATTTCTGCGATGATTGATTGTTATGTACACACTTCGGCTGATGTCTTCCAGCCTTCTCGGGTTCTGTTTGTCAACCCCAGTAACTGTAATGTAAATTTAAACCAAAGTCTTTATTCACTCACAGGGAATAGATTGAATAAAGGATTCAATGACACCTGTAAATAATATAAATTTCTGATTCAATATATCTTTTACCAGAAATCATAATTACCCCTTTGTGTTGTTTAATAATTATCAGTGTTCATAGCAAAAATACATATTTTGATTTATTTATCTTTCAACACATCCTATTATCCTCAGGTGTGAATAAAAATGTTATTCTAAGTATTTCATAAAGTGGTTGACTTCATTTTCTTCTAAAATTTCTGAAAATCCTACATTTTTCAATAGGCCTCCAGTCCTGGCTCTCAGTTGCGCCATGACTTGGCCTGGAGTATAGAACGCCATGGTAGTATACTATTTAATCTTTTTTTTCGATTATTAAAAATGTTTCTCTTTTATAAATTGAAGAAAGGCCAGTAGTAGTAGATTTGTAAGCGCTTTCTTTGGAATGTAACTGTTATCGACGCGCCGAGATCAATTTCCGACCGGTTCTGTCTCTTTCATTTCGCCTTGATACAGTTGTAATAGGTATGAAACCATTTTCATGCAGCTATGGGTTAAATAGCAAGGGAAACTAAGCTATCATGCATCAGCTTTTAGTCAATTTAGGAAAACTATGACTTCAAATCCTTGTAAATTTTAGGTCAGTCTGTGCACTCTAACCTTGTTTGGGTAATCAGTGTAAGAGGACAACGCTAAATTCAAATTCTTCTAAATAATAGAACAGACCCCAATATTTCGCTTTGGGAGGGCAACCAGTCAAGGAGAAGGAAAACTCTGAATGCAAATTTAAAAATATTATAAGAAAGAATGTGTAGTGCAACTAGTCTAGGAGAAGGATTAATTGCTTGATTTGTTTTTTTACGGTTTATCAACCTTTTTCAGGTTAATTAAAACCAGAAAATATTTTTAGATTGTAAGAATTTTTGGAGATAATAGTGATTTAATTACGTAAATCTTACTAATTAACCCATAGCTGAGGGAAGAGGTACCTTTCCCAATGTTATTTGCGTGAATATAACGAACACGACTGGAATTGAAACTTTTCTCTCCAATTTCCAATTCCAAGCAGTTATCCATTACACCACCGGCACATCCAAGCTTGCAGTACTTGGTATTCCCAAACGGTCACACTTATAGGTACTGACCAGGCTCGACGTTGCTTAACTTCGTGTTTCAACGTGATATGGCCGTAAACCTTCTCGGAGAAGGAAAACTTGTTATGGTAATTTAGTCACGCACGCATGGACTCTCCCAGCTATAAATAGGAGCAGGTACTGCTTTTGGGGGGTGAAGTTTCCAGTAGTCAGCCCTGACAGTCGGACCGACATTCTTGCTATAACACACTCGTTTGTATTACTGTTTCTGTTAATATATTTGTTTAACTCGATTCCTCTCTTTGTGTCTTTATTTCTGTCCCTAAGAAGGCCACAACAGAACTGATTTTAAAATCTTGTGAATAATAGAGTAACTATGCTTTTTAATCTTGGAGTGTGTGTGTGTTTGGGGGGGGGTCAACCAACCAACCAACCAACCAACCAACCAACCAACCAACCAACCAACCAGAGAAGGAAAACTCTGAATTCAAATCATTGTAGATAATAGGGCAGATTGTGAAAATTTATCCTAGATCAGTAAATGATATCGCGATCTAATTCAGCAAAATGTAATGTAACAGAGAATCGGCCCAGCTCGATAAAAGACTCCGAGTTGGTCTTCCAGTGGTTGAATGGATAGAGAAGCGCTCTCAACGTGCGGATGCGCGAAAACTAGACAAAACGAACACATGTAACTCATGTAAATGACAAAGCATCTAGATTACGTATGGGTTGCAGTCATAGTTGGCAATGAATGTAAAAGCATTTTACATTTAATACTGTTTGAGAGGTAGTTATGGGAGAGTGGTTTGTCGAAGTGTTTATGCACCCAATCGTGTCATGCAAGTGACAAGACATGTTTTTTCAAGATATCTAGCAATGGGAGAAAAAGATTCATGACTTTCAGAAAGTTATTAGCGCTAAGTAAACTTAAAAAAACCGAGGCCGAAATTCGAACTCGGATCGCCGGTTCTGTTTGTCCCGCTGATAGGCCACTTCCCAGAGAAAAGTGAATTTAAAGTAGATATTTCGAATTCCAGTCAAATCCATTAAATTCACTTACGTGCTAATACCCTTGGGAAAGGTATGAATCCTTCCTCCAGCTATGGGTAAATAGCAGGACAGACCGGGTTTTATAGCCGTGGGTGGCCTGCTGGTCTACCGTAGAATGAAATGGCAACATACCTCGGGAAAAAATCTGCCTCGTCAGTCATGTATCGAAAGATACATGATCGCGTAAGCGTGTATCACGCATGGCACATAACTGACTGACCGAATATGCGCAGCTTCAGCCTAAATTTGATCTCGGTTCGCAGATTCCGTTCTCTCTTAAACCGTTAGCCCGTTTCCCAGAGAGAAGTGAATTCATGCAATGGGTGTTAGTGCTAATACACAATTCCATTTTCCGTACTGGCAAAAGTTAGTCCACTTCACCTCGCAGGAAGAAGTGTATATAAGCAACCTCAGTCGAAATTCGAACTCTGTTTGCCAATTCCATTTTTCATGCAGGTAACTCGTTTTGTTTTTTTTTTAATTTTGTGCAGGGAAGTCAGGAAAAGGAAAATAAGAGAACAGTATTCAGGAAGAGAGAAGATAATGATTGACGTTGCATTTAATTTTTTGAAGATTGTAGTTATCCGGGAAGCAAGAAATAGGAAGGGAGTTCTTCAGGTGAGAAAAGAAACTGTTAGAATAGAAGTGGCGGTTGCATCTATCATGTTCAACAGTAAAACGGTGAAACTTAGTTGCCAATCTAACGTTTAAATGCCCTGAAAAAATATTTGTAGGAAAGACAGAAGGAGCCAGGTCAAGTTGAGATGTCAGATCCAAGCTCTTCTAGGGAGAAATGAATTAATACCTTTCAAATGAATGTCCTAAGTGAAGATAACCAACTTCTATTGAAATTCGAACTCAATTCTGCTTCCACTGCCGCTTGCCTTCACGCCAACAAGCACTTGATATTCTAATATTCGTGTCATTTCTAAATTCAGTGAATTACGGCCTATTCAGTTCCAACTGATAATAATTTATCGAGAAAATTCGGTTTGTTGACAGCGAAAATCCCAACAATGTTGCGAAGGTCAACCCACAGAAATGGTTTTGAAAGGAGCGCTCTTTGTGCATAGAAATTTAGACCCAAACGGCTTTTCAGTGAATCTGTTCATCAATGAATGTTGAATCCGAGGTCTATCCGGAAAGTATACTTGTATTTGATAATAACGGAAAAATGTAGCCTATCTTGGCAAATGTTCGCTTCATCGATATTGAAATACACCCGTCGGTATCTCGTTTAAGACTGCCGCCATCTTTTCTACCTTCTAAGTTCTATATCGGGATGGCCATCAGTTGCGTCGTCACATTCATCTAAATATAAAATCACCTTCCTTCCAAGTTTCTGAAAAGCCATATGGACCTGTCTTTTTTTTTGCTTTTGTTTTGTTTTAAATACAATTATTTACTATTGTCGAGGTCAACTGTCCGAGACTGTTGTAAAGATAGGGTATATCAGGAGAAGTCAGGTGCTTTTTCGACCATTATTCTCACATCTTTAGAAATGGTACTACGAATTCCACTTGAAATCTGAAGTGAGCCGTTCGAAGCAAGGAGGCACATTTTGACTGATTGATTCGTTTTTTTTTTTACGGATTATAAGTCCTGGGCATGACGATAAATTACATCCGGCAGCAAGGCCTCTGATCTGGAGATTGGAGATTTTGAGGAGCGTGGAACTACCTCTTAATTGCTGTTGTCCACCCTAACCCAGGGTGGTAGCAGCTGTTAGGGTCCCAGCTATGGGCAAATAGTGAACCCCAAACAAAAAGAAAACACTATGAAAGTACATTTTTGTAGTTATTGTACCAGCAGTATACTTTTATATAAAAAAATTGCTAACAATACATATTTATAGTAAATTTTTTTTAGATAATAATGGTTTAGTGATAGAAGTCTTACTAATTAACCCATAGCTGGGACAGAAGAAGTGGATTTCATATCTTTCCGAAGAGTATTTGCGCGTAATTGAAGATAATGAGCCCAACGGGAATTGGGACTCCGCTCTTTGATAAACAATTTCGGGTCATTATACATTATACCAGGCACACATCCATTACAACACCTCGTATTCAAAAGCGTAAATAATCCTGGAATATCTTTAAAACCTTTTTTTATTTGGACAGGTGTAAATTCCTGAGCGAATCAGTAATCCGCAGACCACAAGTTAAAGAAAGCATAAAAAAGTTGGGCTTTTTCTTTAACCCCTTCCATGACAATTATTTTGGGAAAAACGTTTCATTTTTAGACGATCTTTTGTATTTTCAATATAGCAACTAAGAAACTGAGGTACCGTGAAGTACCCAAGCAGTTGCTTACACCTCTAGCAGATGTGTGAGGGAGAAACGCTGCTAAGTGTTATGAAGCTGTGGAGAGTCATGATCGCTCACGTCATGAAAAACTTAACTTCACAAAATGCTGTTTTATTTTTATTTTTTATTTCTACCGCTTATCAACCGCTTTGTAGGTTATTTAAAACCAGAAAATATTTTAAGATTGTAAGAATGTTTCTGAGAGACAGTAATGGTTTAGTGATATAAGTCTTACTAATTAACCCATAGCTGGGGGAGAAGAAGTGGATTTCATGTCTTTCCTAAGATTATTTGCTCGTAAGTGAAGATAAGGAACCCAGCGGGAATTGGAACTCGACTCGGTGATTTACAATACCGAGACATTATCCATTACACGAAACGCACACCATTACACTTGCAGCACCTCCAAACGGTCGCCCATCTAGGTACCGACCAAGCTTAACTTCGGTGATCATACGGGAATCGGTGTTTCAACGTGATTTGGCTGTAAAGCTTGAAGGCAAGGGGGGTAGCGCATAACCTACCTACCAATCTTGAGTAAATGGATGGCGGAGTACGGTTTGGGAGAGATAACAAAAATACAAAATTCAATTAAGAACTACAAAGGATAGAAACTTGTGGAGAGATATGATCGCCAGCGTCCTGAAGAACCATGTTGCATATAAGAGGAAGATATGGGCACAGTTTTTGCAACCTCAGAAATCTGAGGATATTTTTCATTGCGCCCATGTCGCTACCGAATGTAACACAAGGTCGAGGTTTAAAGTGGATTAAACGACAATACCGTGCGAAAATTACCCAAGACCCCTCAGGCATCGGGCAATAAACCCAGCTCTTCCAGTAGGAGAGTCACTGACTGGTGGAAGGCCCCCCCCCCAAAAAAAAATCCCAGCCCCTCCAGAAGGAGAGTTACTGCCTGGATTAAGCTTAATATATTTTTAAACGCCCCAACACGTGCCAGGTAAGTATACGCGTAACTTAGATGGGACAATAGGCCGAAAGTATGGGGCATCAGTGAGGATCGATCCCACGATTCAGTTGTAATTGATTTATCGCGACAACCTGTCTAACCATTACAACAGGCCGGAGTGCTCCCCCCCCCTAAAAAAAAAAACCTAAGTCTAAATTCTTTCGTGTTTTTTCATGTTATTGTTTTTTTTTAAATTTTCATTGCCATAATCTGACTGACTTCCGTTTCTAGCCTCGAGGATTTTCAAATATGGAGCAATTATTTTTTCCTTGGCTAGGGAATTATTTATCTAACGAATCTGAAGTCTGCTTCATTTTCATCGGCAGAGTGATGGGAACGCAGAGTAATTGACGTGACGCATAATTTCTCCATAAATGAATTGGATGTGTTTGTGGTTTGTTTCGAAATCAAGTACATCAAAGTAAAACATATGGAAAAAAAATTCAATGAAGTTTTGACATAAATCTGCCAATTTTAATATGAGTAAAAAAAAAAGAATAAAATCATATCACCCCCATGCAAAGCAATAAAGCCACTAAGACACAACGGGTTACTGTGTATGAAAGAATAATTGAAAAAAAAATCTAAACTCAACATAAAATCTGTTACTAGTACATCAAAAACAATAAAAGACTTAGTCAATACTAAACAAGACAATAAGCTAAAACTTGAAGGGGGAATTTACTCGATCGCCTGTAATAATTGCCACAACAAATGCATAGGAGAGACCTCAAGGAATCTAAATAAAAGATTATACGAACACAAAATAGACATTTTACAAAACAATACATCAAATGCGTTGGTTGTCCACAGTAACGAGACTGACCACAATTTTAACATAAAAAATTGCTACTTTGATCAAAGGAGAAAAACAATTCACTACGACGAAAATGTTTAGAAAGTGACTTGATTGCAAGATCAATCACAGTAAATTTGCGCCCTGACGCTTACAGCATATCACCATTCATAGCAGTGGGGGATATATAATAGCAAATATTGTTCTTGATATATAAAAATATATATCGTCATCGCATATATATATATATATATATATATATATATATATATATATATATATATATATATATATATATATATATATCTCGCATATATATATATATAAAATAAAAATAGACCACTTTAAGGTTTCATGTAATAATGGAAACTTAAAGTGGTCTATTTTTATTTAAATTATTAGCTCTGATTTATATTGAGCTCTCTGGATTTTATCCTCCTTGGGTCTACCCATACAGATTACCTAGTTTTTCGTAAACTATATATATATATATATATATATATATATATATATATATATATATATAAGTAAACATTGAAGTCAACACTCAAAGGCGACAGGCTGTTTCCTGCTAGACGCAATCTTCAGGCCGCCTGACGATTTGGTCTAGCATGAAACAGCCTGTCGCCTCTGAGTGTTGACTTCAATGTTCACTTTTATATTTACATACATACATATATATATATATATATATATATATATATATATATATATATATATATATATATCTTAGGACTGATGCTATAAGATGAAAACTACAATACATATCAATTCACTACTTGATCTACTTCGAAGTAGTGAAGAAGCTTTTGAAGCCACGCACTTTATCCAGCGTCGTTTCCATTGATGAAGACATTTCTGGAATTCCATTTTTGGGGACAGCTCGTTGCATTCTCTTGAACTTGCTCGATCTCTAGAAATCTTGTTCCTTGAAAGTGAGATTTTATTTTTGAAAAGGAATAAAAAATCACAAGGGAAAAAATCTTTGGAATATGGGAGTGTTCGGAGCTGGGGAATGCTGTTAGCTAAAATCTGCTTGCACAACGAAGCGGCCATGTTTACACTGTAATATCAGTGCGGATAATTATATATATATATATATATATATATATATATATATATATATATATATATATATATATATATATATATATATGGTTGAGCCCTCTGGTTTGAGGTGTGAATTTGTAAACAGTGACTATTTAAGCTAATACTGCACGACTCTTCGACAGAATTGAGTCACTCTCAGTCACTGTGTGTTTATCCGAATCTAAAAATAAACACGCTAAAATTCACCTACATCCCGTGCCGTAAGCTGATGGCTTAGTGGGAGAAGTTCGGACTGACGCAAATTCAGTCGGGTTTCGATCTTAGCTAGAGGCAACCGGACGTCTAGCCTCGCTGATGAGCTGCGAAACAGTCTGTCTGTGGATGACATACATATATATATATAGCCGTATATATAAATAGCGGAGAAACATATCATCACTCGTGGCCTGACGAACGCCTTTTATATTTACACACGCTCTATCTCTGATATATATATATATATATATATATATATATATATATATATATATATATATATATATATATATATATATATATAAAGTAAAAAAAATTTAAAAAACCCACATCTATACATTTAACATATAAAAACAGATGGGTGGAATTAAATTAATTTGTACTTAAAGAACACTGAGGAAGAAAATGTTAACAATATAAAAACCCACGGAGTGATTAACGCGTATCTATCTCTTAAGTTTACATATATACCTAGGTATATAAATATCAGATTTTGTATATCGGTTATTTAGGAAAACTTTTACCCACATACACATATATTAACACATGAATAAAGTTTGTTAGCCCAAATTAAATGATCAAAAAATATAGAGAGCATCACATAAACGTACACAATGATACATATAGATAATCATAAAAGTAATTCCATTAAAATGTCATGTCCGATGTTAGTGATCCAAGAGGGAACTGCTACAGGTAACAACACGTTATAAAACCGTGTTTATGTTTTAAATCGTTTTTTATATCTACATTTGGAAATGATCTCACTACGAAGATTTAGCAACTCATCTTAATTTTTATCTTTAATAATAATTTTTTTCTCCACAATGCATAGATCACACCGATCGCGGAAGTTATTAGGTGTTCTAGCTCTTGATAAGAATTACCATTCGAAATGCGGGGTTAGTCCTTTATCTACCAGATCCCAGTAGTGTTTGGATAAGGAAGTTTGATTTTTCTAGGTATCGATATTTAAAAGAGCGTCTATGGTTGTATAGACGCTGCTTCGGATATACCTATATATCTTTTTTCTGGTTGATATTTTCTTCGGGGAAGATTGTTGTTTCGTATACTACATTCTCATATATACATTTTACACCCATTGGACAATTGTTTTTACTCCTAAAATTGCAGGTGGTGGCTACTAGATCGAGTTTCATTACTATGGTAGTTTTTAAGTATTTTACAATTGTGGGAAGATATAATTTTCTCCATATTCTTTACACATGAATAACTAATTTTCTGTGTCTTCCTATTGAAAATTTTATGTAGTGGATGTTTTCTATGAAAGTGTTTATCTATTAATCTTAGGAAGAAACTTCCTATATCAATGCTAGAAAGCCTGCAATACGGTGGGTTAAACCATATTACTTTCCTCTTTCTGTTTTTAGGTCTATTATTATTATGATTTTCTAGTTCTACGTTATAGTTTAATTCCTGTCTAAAACTGCTATTTTTGAGGGCCTGGTTGTATATAAATTTATTATCGTTAAAGATTTTTGGGCTAGAAGATTAACAGTTTTGGGGGATGTGATCTCTTATAGATTTAGGGTGGTTAGGGTGGACATTGATGTATAGGGGTGTCTGATCAACTTTATGGAAGGGTTTAAAGGTATCATTAGAGAGGTTGAGGGTGATATCTAAAAAGTCGATAATTTTCAGGTTGGAAGATATTTAAATCTTAAGGTCTAGGTATTTGAAGGCCCTAATTATCCTCTTATGTAAGCTGGAAGTCAAGGGACCATTGGTATTAGGGACAATGTTTAGGCTGTCATCTCTATAAATTCCAACATGGTTAAGGCTAACTACTCGACTCAAGGTGTACATCGAAACTTTCATTATTCTTCTTCACCCAAGTAGCGTCATTGCATGTAAGTATTGATCTTCTTGACTCTAAAATAATGTCCACACCATTTCCCGTTATTTCGGTATATCCTTTAGCGAAATTAAGGCTATTAATTAATAGTTCCTCCGAAATAGAAGGGTAAAAATCCAAGATGTCAAATTGGATGAAAGTAGCTCTCCTTTTATTGGGGATCTTTCGGAAACATTTAATCGTCTAAGCCGAGTCTTTCCAAAGGTTGACTGGATATTTATCCAGGACACATGATGTTATTTTCTTAAGAATACTCTTAGAAATTAACCCCAACTCAGATTTAGAGGGATTAATTAGACGGGACTGCAAGCTATTGATAAAGTGCAGTTTATGATCTTTGAATATAATGTATGCATCTTTCATATTTAGAAAACGCTATTATGTTCATAATGTCAACTGAAAATTACATCAGGGTACTGTCACATGTGGAAATATTGTTTTTATTGTAGTGTTAACGGATTCAACCATTTTCTTTTGATTTCTTGATACAGTTGTGTACGTCTTCAATCCGAGCCGCTATCCATTACTCCACCGTAAATGATAAATAAAAGATTTATTGGAATCATGTAATTGATATGTATCGTTGAATTATATTTTTATAACCTGTTCATCTTGTTTATGAATATTGTGCTTCTGTTTACGATGGAACCATTTTAATTTTATTTTTGTTTATATACCGAAGTTTTGTTTTTTGTGTAACTTTTTTCTAGAATTCTATAAGCTAATCTTATTTGTTTATTGGCAACATGTTTGTGGAAAGTTGTCATTGTTAAGTGTTTGTTCTATGTTACTAATTACATTTATATAATAATAATCGCGAAGAAGCAATTAGTTTTACTAAGCAACCATGTTTTTATACATTTTTCATAACAACCATAATACATTTGTGTGGACATTACATTCAGTTCTTTAATTAAGAAGACATGAATATTCGTCTGTGCTTTTTTTTATACATTTAAGTAGTAACATTATAAATTTATCATAATCTCTCTCTCTCTCACACACACACACACACACGCGCGCGCACACACACACACACACACACACACACACAGAGACACACACGTTTTCCACTGACATGAAATAGAACGATTATATTGAATCAACTGCTAGGTCTTCTACCAGGAAAGTTGGTTCACTGTGTCGGCTCAGACAATTTTTCTCTACAGAATCCATCTTTATGAATCTATCTGTTCGTCTGTGCGTTGAATATTACTACCAGATCTGGTCTAGTGCTCCTGCTATATATCTCGAGATTCTCGACAAAAATCCAAAAGAAGGGTCTGTAATGTTATCGGTCCTGACCCAGCATCTCAACTTCAGTCCTTTTTCCCTCAAGCTTTTTTCAGTAAATCTTTTCGTGGTAATTGTTCTTATGAGCTCTCCTAATTGGTACCTCGACCGGATAAATTTAAGCGTACTACTAGATTGGCAACTAGATATCATAGTTTTACTTTTGAACTAGCTAGAGGCAACGATAAATTATATTCTATTCGATCTTCCAGTTTCTTGCTTCCCTGTCACCTACGATCTTCGATAATTTAAAAGCAACATCAATCGCCATCTTCTGCCTTCCTGAATCATGTTCTTTTATTGTCCTTTCTCTTTTCCCATTCTCATTCAATCGCGTGCGCGCACACACACACACACACACGCACACACACACACACACACACATGTTCTTAAATTCTAGACTCTCACATGGATGTTACGTATAGCATCTAACTCATTCCGAAATGTCTAAACTATCATCCTGTCATACATCATACTATCATACAAGCATTTTCTCAGGCCAATGTTAATAAATGGCTTCAAACGAATTCATCATGTACATCGTAAAGGAGACAGTCCTCTATCAGACCTTGTAGATTGGGGCTCAGTCAGTTATATGCCATGCGGGATACACGCTTAGGTGATCATGTATCTTTCGATACATGACTGACGAGGCAGATTTTTTTCCTACGGTAGATCAGTTGCCAAGCAAGGCTAAAGAATTCATACGTTTCTCAAGGGTATTAGCGTGTAAGTGAATATAATGGATTCGACTTGAATTCCAACTCGGATCTCCGATTCCTCAATCCGAGACGCTATCTGCTTTGGGGTTACATAATCACAAACAAAGAGTTTTACCAAATAACAAAAAACACATCACTAGAATACTTTCAACAGAAACAACGTCAAAAGTGTGTAGCACATGTAACTAGAAGGTCAAATAATGATATAATGATGTTTTCCAAACTACCAAGAAACAAAAATATTGGAAGGAAACTCCCATTAGTACTAGAAAACGCTATAACTCTTTGGGAATTTGAGAAGTGTAATTTTCTGTAAAGCTGTATGAACTAACTTTTCCGTCAATAAATACCAAATGTTTGCCTGTATGAAAATCTCTAATTTCACCATTAACATTACTTATTTATTTTGCATAAGGAATTCTATTGAAAATAGCAATCCACCTGTGTAAAGGAAAGGGATATTCAGATAATTTTTGGATAACGAAAATGGGAATTTGCTATATGAAAAGTTGTTATTAACACTATTAATATTCGGAAAATTGTCTTCATCTTTGTTGTTATCACAACGTTTTGACCGTTCTGCCCTCCGGTATTCATCAGGTGTATATCGATCTGGGTAAGCTACAGAGAATTCTGAATTGAACCCTTTATTTAATCTATGGGGGTAGACTGTTCTCGTTCAAATTAGTTTTTATTTTTATTTAATTTCACTGAGTGCAAGTACACACTTCCCGACCCAGAGATTGAACTCACAATCACTATGTCGCCAAATTCACAAATTAATCCGCTAATTACTATCTCATAGGACAATTTGCTGTAGTGAATCTGGAGCCTTAAATCTAACTTGCCTGCTGATTAGAGTTGCAAAATTGTCCGAATATAAATTCAGAGAGAAAAAAATGAAATGTTGTGTACAGTGGGAATGCGGAAAGAAATATTTGTCTGGTATAAATGCTCTCATCAGTCTTCTGACTTGAATATAATGAAACTATTAATTAATTAATTAATTAACCTGTTAGTGTTCATCTGGTATTAATTATTAAAAATAGGAAATAAAAAGTATCTAGTATTAATTATAAGTTTCTACCTATAATCTATTAATACCTGCATCCTAACCTAGAATGAGATGGTTGGAGTTAATATATTAGAATATTTGTACCTTTACAAATAGTCTTGTCAATCTTCTGAAATGAATCCAATTAATCCATTAATATCCATAGTAAAAAAAAAAAAATCACCATTACTTTTGTTTGTTTATGTTTTATTCGGCATGGTACATTTGAAAATATGCATTTTTTTGTTAATTTTGTATCAAAGATTTCATTAGAAACAAAGCAAGGAGTAGTGAACTGTTATGTAATATCGGTCCTCCTTAATGGAAGTGAATGCTGGACAATCTACTCGCAGAGAAAGAAGGGACTGGAGGTAACAGAGATGTGACTGAGCAGAAAGATGCTTAGAATACTATGGACTGAACACGTGAACAACGACGAAGTTTTAGGAGAAATGAAAACAAGAAGACACTTAAGCTTAGAATCTGAAAACGACATTTCGAAAATTCTAGGGCACGTAATGAGAAAAGTGGCTTGGAGAATTTGGCACTCACAAGATATATTGAAGACAAGATGAACAGAGGAAAGTAGTACAAAGTCTACCTAATGAACTTGTGCAAATGGTTGACAGAACAGGGATTGGGAGAGCTAGCAAAAAAAAAAAAAAAAAAAACAGACTTTACTAAGAGCTACAAAGGACATGAAATTGTGGAGAGCCATGATCGCCCACGTCGTGAAGGGACACGGAAAGTAAGAAAGATGATTTGTTTTCAACTTTTGTATTTGTTCTTCGATTTTCTCAATATGGTACACCACAAAAACTTGCACATTCCTAACTTACATTAATTATGATTAATTAGGCGCCAAAACTTATGATGAGCAAGATAATCATTGAGCAACACGCTGTTTCAGACTGAGAGAAAAATCTGAAAATTGTAGAATGTAATGTAAACAAAGTTTGAATATTGGAGTTGATAAAGTCTAGCGGTTACTTTAGATTAAGTTGGTTGATTTAACGACATTTAATGTCGAATATAAGTCTGATTGGACAAGAATTGTAAATAAATAGATAGACATTGGTCCGGTTTACACTTGAGACGAAAGGAAAACTTAGGTCTGATTTACACGGTGTCATACAGTAGACATAAATCGAGTTTATTTTTGACTCAGTGGTTATACATAGGTACGGTTTATACTAGAATCATATAGGCAGATATAGGACCTGTTTACACTCGAATCAAAAGGTCCAGTTTAGACTTGAATCAAAAGTTAAATATAGGCCCGGTTTACAGTAGATAGAAAAGGTATACATAGATTCAAATTAACCTTGAATCAAAAGTTAGGCAGATGTACGCCTTATACCTGAGTTAAAAAGGCTGGCATAGGGACAACTTACACAAGTCAAAAGGTGTAGATAAGTCCAGTTTAGACTTGAGTTAAACGTTAAATATAGGTCTGGCTTATAATAGAGTTAAAAGGTATACATAGATTCAATTTACCACTGAATCAAAAGAAATTGGTACACTTTACACCAGAGTCAAAAAGCAGACATAGTTCATTAGGACGCTGATCTATTAATATACTAACGTCAATTGGGCTATTATTTTCTTTCAGATAATTCGTTCATGCGTATCTCTCTTGAAATTACTTTTTTTATTTGAAGCAAGCACAAGTAAGAATTTCGTGTGAATTTAATTTGGGAGAGAGTTCCCCTGATGCAGAAAGAAACACCAAGTCAGCATTTCGAGAGGGAACTTTTCAGTAGCAAATGATATTACCCAAGTTTCGAAAAATTCACTTCGGAGATAAGAATATTGAAAATGAAACCTGAGGGAAACCTACGAACGTCATCAACAAATAAAAGAAAAAAAATGTACGCTAAACATATTTCGGTTCAGTTCTGTAAAAGCCTTTCTCCTATTATTGTATTTCGTGATTTGACTCTAATTGGAAAGGTGAAAATATGAATAATCAAATTCTGCATGAATTGAGAAAAAGATAAACAAAATGAGTTTGCTCATCACGACTCTCAAGAATAAAAGATAATTTGCGAAAAAAAAATAATTTCTTTGAGGAAAATGCATTCGGTATAGCAACCGTAGACGCATATTTTATCGATCTACAAATTATATAGTTTTCTTTAAAATATAATATTTTATTTATTTAATTTTTGCGCGAAATTAAAAAAATATAAATGTCGACAATTTAAGCATCGCACCCTACATATATATATATAGTCATCCACAGACAGACTGTTTTGCAGTATCACAGCTCATCAGTGTGACTAGACAACCGATCGCTTCAAGTCGGGATAGAAATCCGACCAATTTGGAATCAGTCGGAGATTCTAACCACGAGGCTATCGGCGTCCGGCAAAGGGACAGCCTAATTTTTGCGTATTTATTTTTTCATAAACACGCCAATGACCTAGAGGACTGCATTATTAGCAGTTATAGTCACTATTTACAAATCGCGTTTACTCCCTACAGTGCTCGACCGAATTAATTTTTTTCC